>WBNO01012407.1:0-78157 GCA_013400575.1 Peucedramus taeniatus | reverse complement strand
GAGCGGGCCTGTTGCGCTCGCGGGCTGCCGGGCAGAGTGGCGGGACCGGGGCTGGGCAGGAGGAGCGCGGGGTCCCGGCCGAGCCCCCCGTGGGCCCGTGGGGGAGATGCTGCACATGCCCGGCGTGACCCTGCAGCGCCGGCATCCGCGCCTGCCAAAGGTGAACGCTATTTCCAGCGAGTGACGCGCTCCTGCTGGAGTGAAAAAGTGCCTGGTTTAGGGACTCGTGTTAACGTGCATCAAGGAACGGGGTTAAGGGAATGACGGCGCTTACCAGTCTTTTACTGTGCGCCAGGACTCGAACGTTTCTCTGTCAAGAGAAAAAAGGACACCTTCTTAAGATTTCCTTCGCTGGAACTGAACTGTCAAGAGAAATGTGTAAAATTAAATTGCAATGCTTTTAAAATAATATGTTTTAAAGGTAACTTATAGGTTAACGCGACTCTTGTGGTTAGTGGTATGACTTTTGCCTCTTCCCTGATTTATATTAATGTTTTGATGGCATGTGCTGCCTTCATAAGAGGATAAAGGTGTATGTGCTTTGGTATAGTCGGTGTGGAAGTTAAATGGCTGCAGCCGTAAGAGTGGACAGTGGGAATGTGCTGATTAGGGTATAATTGGTTAAAGTGGTACAGCTCGCATTTAAGAAGCTTTTTTGGAGGGAGGGCGTGTCAGGCCGAGGACTGCTCTCGTAGTTGGAAGTAGTTAGCAGTGATTTTGGCGGCTTCAGCAGGAAGGCAAGGGCTGAACGGTCTGATTTTGTTCCTCTCTCAGTGTTTTCAGCTGGGGTGTGCTCGCAGGTTAATGTAGCAGAATTGCTGCTACATGTGCCTGCTGTGTTTGAAAACTGATGCTGCTGCTGTGCATCTGACAACTTTCATGAGCAAGTTTATCTTTTACAAAACCTCTTGTCAGTGGTTTACTTAATATATTGTAATTATCACATCAGAGACATAGTGCCTTCTGCACCCTGATCAATGCTGCCTATTTGTGTTTTCAGGCAATAATCCTGAAGGAGTAATGTTAGTTTTTAGATAAACTAGAAGGATCCTTAGTTTTCAGCTAAACTACTGCTTGTGGGTCAGTAGTTCAGATTTACTTGAGCTTCAAATCGAGAATTCAAAAGGAGTTTGAAGATTGAGTGTGGTATATGCCAAGTAATCCATGTTGCAGTAAAAAATACAGCTAGCAATAATTCTAAAGTTGTAATCAGCATCTGTGCGTGTTGGTCACTTTTTTAAGTGTCTAGAGAAACGGAATAAAATATCAAGGTTTTTTTTATGGCAGGATATTTTTAATTATTATTTCTGTTGAATCATCTGATTATTTTATTATCTGCAATTGCTTTTAACATGTTTTATCCCTAATTGCATGCATTTAGGGAATGAGGGAAAGGCAAATCTTAAAAGTTCTTTGTAAAAAACGTTTATTTGACTCCAAAGTGAGTATCTCATTGTTAGTGAGACTAATGACTAGCTAACTGGATCACAGACTTTAACATTGATCAGGTATTTGCATGTAAGAAGGCAAATGGTGAAGGTGCAGTGGGCTGATGGATGGATGAAAGGTGGAGAGGCTACCACAGCACTAACTTACTGGTTTCCCTTTAAAGAGGAAAAACCCAATGTCCACAAATAAGGGAGTTTGTTCTGGAAACCTCAAAGTTTGTTACAATTGTTTTCTGTTAGCATGAAGAAACCACATACAAGCAGAAATATATTGGGTATACAAGAGATGTCTGAGTCATCAGCATACCTTATTCGGAGCCATGGTTCCCAACATTGTTCATCAGATGTTTTCTTACTGTCATACAGGAAGCATGTGTCAAACTTCAGCAGCACTTGGAGATGTAGATTTGTATTAATAAATGCTCTAAATACAAACAGCCCGCTTCCCACTGAAGCTATCTTTAGTTTATTGTGTAGTTAAAGCAGCTGCGTCAGGTCAGAAGAAGCTTTTTCTTTCATCTCTGCTGGTCGTCTTGACCCTTAGTTAAAACTTGTAAATTATGTCCTGAAGCAAATAATTAATCAAATTATTCATGTTGCTCATGGCCCTTGTGTGCTTCTCTGACATTGTTTGGTGTCTGAAGGTTATAGGGAATGTTCACAGTAAGACTAACGCATGTGAATAAAGGTAAACAACACAAGAAGTTAAAAAAAAGGTAGCTTCTTGTTTTGTCCAATCTGTATTTCTGTTCTGTCCAATCCTTTTTTTTTTGGTCAGGCATTTTTCTGCTGAGGAAATAAGGCATGTGTGTTGCAGGATTTCCCGTACTCCAGGCAGCCCTACATGGCTGGTGCCTGCATACCTCAATTTTCCTCCTGGAGAAAGATCTTCCCATCTTGCCCCTCGTGCTGTGCAGGCCCTTCCCTTGGCCAGTGTCCCCTACACAGCAAGTTCAGGGGCTGGGTGAATGGTGATTTTTCTGGTGACTGGAAGTTATCATGTGGGGAGGTTAAAGGTGTTTCAGCATTGTCTCAGCTCTGATAATTACTGTGATGGTCATCTCAGAACAGCAGATTGAAGAAGCTGGGTTTTAATTGGTGGCACTTAGCTGGCCTCTCAGCAATGTGTATTATCAAGTTCTACTCCTTCTGGAGAGAGGCTGACATTTGGTTGATACATGGATTTAAAGGCTGTTTTATCTGTCCTTTGGTTTCCCACACCCACTGTTATTTCAGACCTGTGATTCAGCAGTGCATTGGCAGTGTAATCTCAGGAATAGTAGAATAATAGTAGAATAGAGCTGTGTCAGCTCAGCTAATGTTTCTTTTTCTAAAAGAAGCACAAACTTTTAAGGATATTTACCACTTAAAATAATCCCTGGCTTAAAGCAAGGTCTAAGACTAAATTCTTCTCTCTTCCTGTTTTTTGGGGTAAAAAGGTGAAAATTGTGCTATCTCATGTGCTTCTGTTGTGCTTGTCCCATGGTTTTGATGTATTTATTATTTATTATTTAAAGATTTAGCTAATAATATGGCACTGAGGTTTGTTTTTTTCCTAAAAGCAATAGCCACATGCACAGGATGATAGAGTCATCTGTCTCCACCAATTGTCATGATGCAGTTCTAAATGGCAGGAAGTGATTGCAAAGTATCTACTGAGCACCTGGTACACAAAGAAGGTATCTTGGGAGCTGTGTACTTTTTTTTTTCCCATCGTAATAGGTGGCAACCTTCCAAGGATTTAAAATCCAAGCCTTTAAAATCGCTGTATTTTGAGAGTTGAGCTCAGGGTTGCCTGGTGGATCCAAGAGGCTGCAGGCTCCCTCTCTCATTGAGAGGCCAGAGCCACCCTTGCCAGTGACCAATGTGCAGGAGTCCCTCTGCACCTGAGAAATGGGCCCTGGGTCATGCAGTGAGGATGGTTTCTGCATCTCCCCATGAATGAGGAGCTGTCTGTGTTTGGACTGTGTGACAGGCAAGCTTGGAGGGCTTGAATATGGGGGGTTACAGCTGCCAGTGCTGGTACCCAGAGCTTTAGTATCTCTTTGTGCAGAATGAGCAGAATAACAACACTGGTTCACTGAAAGTGTTTGCACCAACTACTAAGTAATTTGCAAACATTACTTGAAGTACTGTGGAGTTATGCTGTTAAATATACACATCTTGTTCTGTATTTAAGAAGTTAATATCAAAAAACTTTGTAATACTTGTAGTTACACCTTTGACACAGATTCGTGTTGGTATTTCTGAAAGCTAGAGCAAGGTGCAAAGGCCAGCAATCCAGAGTGATTTTGAAAGCCCTTGTCAAACTGGTCTGCCGAATGCCTTCTGGTTTTGTGACTGTTCTGATGAATTTTGGTGGGAGTGGGTGGATATGTGTGTGGTTAGTTTTGGTTCTTTTTGCCTTTTTTTGTTTAGTATCTATGCAAGCTTGCTGAATCTTGGAGGGTTGTATTTATTGGTATAATATGATATGAATCAGCATCTTTATGAAACTTTGAACAGCAGTTTAAAACTTTTTGCTTTCAGAAAACCTTTTACAGAAATTCAGTAATGATTTCAATTGTGTTTGCAGGAGTTTATGAGTATAGTACTGTCATTAGAATTTGTCTGAAATGTCTTTAAATATGTTCGGTCCACACCTTGAAAAAAAAAAAATACTCCTTCAGAATATGAAAACGTAAAGTTTATAGATTTTCCTGGTAACCTTTTGTAGTATTTTAAAATATCTGTAATAAATCCTTAATACACATTCTCCCCTCCCCCACCCCCTATATTTTTAGGATAGCCCTGTATTCACAGCTACTATGAGTAGCAGCTACAAAAGATGGTAAAACCCATCAGCTTCTATGAGGTCAAAAAAACAAATTACCCATGTCTTAAAATAGAAAAGCATTTAACATTTTAAAAAGTGCTTCATAAAGATAAGTGGAAGGATAATTGAACAGTTGCTTTTCTTACATTCTTGTGCCTAAGAAGATACGTTGTGGCTGGCATCTCCTTAATTCTGTGAGTTCAGCTGGTGTCCGTGGGCTTGAGTAACTGAAGGGGAATGAAAGGTATAACAAAAGATGAAATTTCTGTTCTGTTTCTGGCTAAATCTTCTCTACTTCCTTGCTGAAGGACCCATCCAAGAGTTGACAGCTCGTTTTTTCAGCCCCCCGGAAACTGGCTCTGTAGCTCCAGTGATGTGAATGGTGAGGTTGAGGGATGTCACAGGTGCTGGGGACCGAGTGGTCAGGTTGGTAAATCAACCTGAGGCCCCAGGGGACTTGGAAGATGCCTTTTCAGGCTGGGCCCAGATCTTTGCAGAGCCAGCAGGGAGGTCTCTGACACTCACCTGTGCCAGGAGCTGTCTGAGGAGCTGCATCAGTCACCCCCTTACAGCCATTGCTGGCAGTGCCAGTGACAGGGGGATTATTGAGGTGCTCAGAGGTGCCAAAAGATATATTAAAATTGTATTGCTCTTCACTTTCTCTAGTGGAGGTACTGATTTTCAATTCCCAGCTGGTCAAGAGTCAAATGTGACATTCCTGGTATTCCATAGCATAAAAAGTAAACAAAAAGCTTAAGAGCTGTGTCTTCACTTACATGTTTTCATGTAAGAATAAATTCCTCTAAAGGCCTGATTTTTCAGTTTTGTTTAATTGGTTGTGTTTTTGGTTTTTTAAAAATTGATTTTCTGTTATTGTTAGGGAATAGAACTCTTAAAAATCTGAGTGTGTGTGAGTTGCTGGGACTTGACTGAGAGAAAAAGTCTTTTCTGCTTTCTCTGAGTAGAAAAGCCACAGGTGTGGGAGCAGATTTTCTTGGAAATGAAAGTATCCTGATAGCCATCAGGATACTTTCACTTTCTAGTTCTCTTGTGAGAACCACTGTGATTATTTTAAAGTGGGTGGAGGTTGCCTTGAGTCACAGTGAAGGGTTGTGTGTGTATAGGTGTTTGGGTTTTTTGGTTGGTTGGTTGTTTTTTTGTGGTTTTTTTTTTTTTTTGTTTGTTTGTTTGTTTGTTTGTTTGTTTACTTGGTGTTTTTTTAGTTGGCTTTGTTATTAAACTTGCCCATCAAACCCTGGTGACTAAGTTACCAATATGATTGTATTCAGTCAGCAAAGGGACATCTTTAAATGGAAAGAATTCAGGTTCTCAGCTAGGCGTGTTGACTTGTGCCTGGGGTAGCAGTGTAACATCACTGTTCAATAATACTAATTATTGAACAGTGATGTTGTTCAAATCACAAGTTAAGAGTATTAGGTTCGTAATGTAGGAGAGGCTGTTGTGACATTGTATTCTAAAAGGATTTTGTATTCAGGGTAGAGTTCATTCTTCTTTTCACATTATGAAATAAAGATGGCTTTTGTTAGCTGATGATTACACTTTATCAGTTGGGGTGCTGTTAAAGAAGTCAACATCTGCCAAGAATGGGAAATATTTGACTGGAGTGAAAATTCAGTTTTAGTAGTCAAGTGAATCTGATGTCACTGATGTGTGATTTCTGCCAGGGAGCTGAGTGTGTGATACATGGGATAAAAGCTCCCTCCATTCCCTTTGGGACTGTGATATGTCCACTGTTCTGGTTAATGGGTGGTCAAGCATAATTAATAGGGAAGAGCTGATACTGTGAATCACAGGAGTTAGTTGCTTGCAAAACCATGCAAATTGAAAGCTTTTCTATAAGCTCATCCCTTTTATTATTTAAAGAAAGCAGAGAATGCTAAAGCTGTGGGGCTGAAGGAAAGAGGAGGTGGTAAGATGCCTTCCTGCAGAGCATACCTTGCATGATAGTACAAACTCAGGCTTTGTGCCAAGTAAAGGTACAAACTCAGGCTTTGTGCCAAGCAAAAGGAAATGCTTTTTCCCGTTTCCTCAGCTTGACAAATGCCATCTCTTGCTGGTTTTTGTGAACAGTTGTAACTCTTACTTTGGCAACACAGTGTGTTCTGAACAGCACGTGTCAGATTTTTCCATTTTACTTTACATTAATACTGTGCTGAATATAGATGTTATCATAAGCTATATTGTGCCTGCACACCTCAGCCAAGCTTGCAGGTAAAATTTGGAACAGCTGTAGTGTGTGCTTGGATGAACATCTAAAATGCTGCTTTCTTCCAGCATTGCAGTTCACTCTCTCTCATTCTATTGCAAAGTTTACATTTTTTTATTGCTAGATTTCTGTAGGAGTTCAAAACTTGCAATTGAGTAAGAGCACTAGTGGAAAATTTTCATGAAACTTCTTTTGAATGATCCTGTCCATACCACCTACGTGCTCTGTTACCACCCCATTTTTCAGAAGTGGATAAAGTATCTCTTGGCTGCATAGAGTTACACTTCCCTGCCTCAGTATTTGAGGCGAGTACACCAGTCTGTGTTCCGGAGTGGCTGTGGGGGTGTGCTGACTCCTGCCGACACTCACAGGGCTCTATCTTCTGGTAGAGGGGTGGTTTTAGCATGCTGAACTACACAGTAGTTTTCCTGTGGGTGTTGTGCAGAATCTGTGAGTTTGGTCTTTAATCTGAGTGAAATGTTAAGCAACATTGACTCAAAATGTTGAGGTTGCTGTGAAATGCTGTAAAGGAAGAAATGTGTCCGAAGATGGTGTAAAGGACAGATTGACACAAAATATCATGAGCTGGACACTTTGACTTCAGTTGTTGGTGACAGGCTGAGTTCTCGACTGTTTAATTATAGGGTGGTTTTCCCATGTATTTAGTAGCATCATTCATTCTAAGCATTTGAGAATGACAATGAAAGTAATCTATTCAGACTAGACTTTGCAATTTAAGAAGGCACTGATTTTTTTTTTTTCAGCTGGGTTTTGTAGTTTTCGTTGTTTTGTAAATGTCATTAGCTTTTCTTTGCCATAAAGGATGAAATTGAGGAGCATGTTGAAAGCCATCAGCATGAGAGTTTACCTGGTGATGGGACTTCAACAGGGACGGCATTGTTGTGAGGTGTAGCACCACTGTGTGTCCAGTTTTAAGGTATATCTCCTTCTAAGGGTGTTAGAGAGGTGGAATCCAAAGGACATGTGATGTGGAATAGCTTGAAGTCTGGAGTGCAACTAGGTTAACTTTGAAAACATGACCTGACACAAATTTGTGTATATAAACCAACTTTTTTTAAGGGCATTGGAAATATTGGTATGCAAATTTGAACAAGTTTTATTCTGAGATGCACAGCTTTGACTTGATGCTTTTGTTTATAGGTGATTTCTGAATTATTTTGCCTGGTGGATTCTTGCTGAAAAAATTATACTCTGCACAGTATTTCTTTTAAAATGTTTCTGTTATCAACTAATTGGCAAGTGTCAAGCTTAATAAAGTTTAGGTGCCAAGAAAATGGAGATTGTGCTTAAAATATCATTGACTAAAGCTTTTTTAGCCATCAGGTGAAAGCATATTTTCAGCTTTTCAGTAAGCAGAGGTAGACAGAACAACGTATTTAATAAAAGCTTGTCAGAGAGGCATTAGTGTTTGCAAGGCATGATCTGGAACTATTTAAATCTAATTGACTCTTGTACCTTACCATGCACAGAAATTGTGGAAATGAATGCACGTGATATGATGGCATTCTATCCCCCTGTGGCTGCATCCTGCCAATTGTCACCATTTCACTGGTGTTGTAGCCCAAAATCTGGAGGGCTCCCTTTAGAAGAGGATCTTCACTTGACATTAAGGTCTGAGTCTAGGTGTTAAACTTTTGGATTGTGATTTATGCAGCTGTATTGCATGCCAGTTTTTACTTTTGTTGAATAGTAAATGGTAGGCTTGAGGTCACACATGGTTTATGTGATAACCGTCCTTCTCACAGCTGTGTGACTCCAAAGAAAGTCACATACCTGTGCTTGAAATTTCTATTCCTATTCGCAAAACAAAAATGACACTTTCT
The DNA here is from genome assembly GCA_013400575.1 of Peucedramus taeniatus. Taxonomy (NCBI): domain Eukaryota; kingdom Metazoa; phylum Chordata; class Aves; order Passeriformes; family Fringillidae; genus Peucedramus; species Peucedramus taeniatus. Next base: position 69,823 of record WBNO01012407.1, on the reverse strand, counting down.
GATTTTCAGTCAAATTTCCATTAAAACTTAAAGCCACTTAAAAAAGTTGAATTTAGCTGTGTTTTTACTGGGTTTAAGCTGAAAAAAAAAGGGAGAGTGTCACATGGAAGTTGAAAATAGTATTCATTTACATTCAGGTGTGTGCTGTGAGAGTGCTTTGAAGTAAGCATCTGGAAAAGTCTGGGTGTGCATTGGCACATGATGTTCTTCATTCTTTTCAGAAGAGGAGGTAGCAGGAACAGACTCCTACTCCACTTCCCTTTTGTTTTTGGTTTCATTTTATTCTTGTGAAAGTTAGTTGCTTTGAAACAGAAATTTCTCCTGGGACCACAGTTGTTGCAAGGGTACTTTTCTTTTTTCCCCTTAACACTTTGTACTGCATAGGTATAAATGGCCTGGTTAGGGGTCTGAATACTGTATAGTATCCCAGGAATCTTAGGTTATGACTGAGAAAGCATCCCTATACTTTGTGGATTTTAACTTTTGCTTTGTTTTTATATGGAACAGTGGGAAAATACATGAGAACATTTTTAAGCTTGTAAATATGATTATTTTTTTTAAGCTAAATAGCTTTATAGATGGCTTGCACAGGGATCTATCACAGGGATCTATACCCTTCTTGGTATTACCTATTTTCCCATCTGTCAGGTACTTTTCTTCAAATTCTGCTTGTATCTCTTATATATAATTTCCCACCTGTTTGAGGACTTTTTTTTTAGAGACTTTCCCACTACTGTGTAGTTTTCTTACTTTAGAATCTTTAATTATTTGGTGGTAGTAATTGGCAAGTTTTATTTAATTCTGGCATCTAAGCTTGTAACATTTTTTTTAATGAGGTACTAGAATTAAATCTTCTCTGTCTGTATCCCATTCCACTTGTTTGGAAATTAAAAAATAACTGACAGCTTACTGGCAATTTTTAAAAGTTCTCTCTGGTCTTGTATGTGTTTTATGTGACTTAGTGCTGTAAGCCACAGAACATCTCTTGTGACAGCCCTGTCTGGACCACAGTTGTACCCTTGCCTAAAGCTGCCTGGGCTGCCTTTTTGGTACAGTCGGAGAGTCTACAGGGTAAGCTCTGGACTTACTAATGGTGAAGACAGACAGATTTCCTCATCATCACCAGTTCCAGCTCTTGCTAACTTGCCATGTTGCCTTGAAGCTTTTTCTGGGGCTGATTTTAGGGTGACTGGTAAATGTGCCACCCACCGCTGATGCTGAGTGGAGGGTGTGTGCAGTGCACAGGCTCTGCTGGGTTGTTAGAGGCCAGGAAAGGTACTGAGTGCTTTGTGACCTAACTGAATAGAAAAGGATTGAAGATTGAAGATTTTACTATCAGAGTTTATCATATCTGTCGTTTGATGGAGAATGTGTTGGAATAATACTGCTGCTAAGAAGGCAGCACAGAATTTAAATTTTTGTTTCAAATAATTTTCCAAAAATGTGAACTTGTTAGAGGAGTATTTTGTACCCCTTTTATTCAAGTTAGCTTCTGAAGCTTCAGGTAGATGCATGGTGATGGCAGAAAGTCATTCTTGGTATGATACCACTGACACAGGGAAAGCTGGCAGGGCTGAATTACAGTGAACAGTGCTTACAAACCAAGGTTGTAGATTTCTTGAGGCCATGTCCAAAGGCATTAGAATATAGCACCTGCAGCTTTCTGTGGGAGGTGAGGCAAATGTGTGTTTCAATATAAGATCCATTAAGAAGCCACCCCCAAACTTTAAATGTTACCTTTTTTTTCTTTCTCCATTAAAGAAAATGGCCTAGAAAATTTTGGTTGCCCTCTGTGGAGTGCAATGCTGAATTTACTATTTCTTTAATTGTGAGGTAGTAAAATTACACACTGGTCCCTGCTACAGATCTCTCCACATCTCTGAATACTGTAGTGTCTCTGTTGTGTTTGAGGTTCATTTCAGTTCTAACATCACCTGCATCTGTGGAGGTTATTACCCAATGCAAGTGAGAGCTGCTGGCTGCCCTTCACAGGCTGTGGTGTGGCAGTGGCCTCTCTGCAGGGACACAGCATGTGCCAGCACCTTCCTGGTGCTTGACCCAGCCAGGAAAGGCTGTCTCACCCCAGAAGCTGGAATTGCTGTCAGAAGCCTGTCACCTGCCAGGCGACCTGCTAAACACTGCCCCAGATTTTACATGGTTTAATGTTATCTGTAGGCTCGTTCTTGTGCCGAGTTGTGCCTTGCATCTGTCTTTGCCCACGTGCCCTTCCCCGGGCTAAGAACATGTCTCTTCACACGATCTCTTTTTAGATGATTAGTGGAGGGCAGGATAAGCTATCAAATAATTCTACTGAATGCTGCAAATAGTGCTGTGTGACTTTCCTGATGTAATTTTGTCTTATAATGCACCAACATTTGGGGGAGGATGACCAGTTGAGGCTGTGGGATGAGTTCACCTCTGGCAGACCTCACTGCAATGGAGTGGAGGTGCTCCCCCTCTGTTCTTCTTCCCAAGCCCTCTGTGTTGTCTCTTCTAACGTGACTCAAGATGTGGCAAGAGCAGGCAGTGTAATCAGGAGCTACACACTAGCTGGCCAAGGTACTAGGAAGCCTGGGGGTGCTGCTGAGGCTTTTGGGGATCCCTGGGGCCAGGCCAAGCTGCTGGACATGGCCTTGAGCTGTTGTTTCGAGAGGTAGGAGGGTAGATGTGCCTGGGTATGTGTCCACTCTGTGATTACAGGGCCTGTTTCTGTAGGAAATCATGTTATTAATTTTTTTTTTAATTGGACTAAATGGAAGACCTTTATTGGAAGGCTTTCTATTGAGTTTCGTTGTTTTTTCTTTTTCCCTTCCTACTCAAAACAGACAGCTGAGCTCCTTCCCCATATGTGTCCCTTCTGTTGAATACGGTGGACTCTTTGTAATACAGACCTGTCTGTGAAAAAATGCAATTTAAATTTTATTTACAATTTCTCTGCTGTACTATGCTGAATTTTGTGTGGAAAAAATTGTGAAATCTTCCTGGTATCACTTACTTAGGGCATGTAGCAGAGTTGTTTGAGGTGAAGCAGAAGCTTTGATCTTTGTGCCATTAACAGCTGCAGTAAATGAAATCCTTCTGGATGTGCACACCTAAAGCAGGGAGTGGAGAACAGTGTATGGCATTTCAGCCCATGCAGGAGCACTGATTGTGCATGTTCACATGTGGGAAGTGTACACCAGGAGAACCACATCTCTGTCACTCTGAAATTTCTAATTTGTCTCCCATTGGTTTAAGTTTTCTGCTATAGTGCCTAAGTAGGATGGAGACTACAGGATGCTTTTTTCTCCCATTAGTTTCTCTCACTAGATAAAAGAAGGATTAAAATAATGGCAGAGAAACAACTCATTCCTTAAAGGCTGCTGCTCCACAACAGTTGAACCTGGTGGAAATTGGTGCAGTTGTTTTCTTATCTGCTTCCTTGTCCCCTTGTCCCAGCTCTGGCTCTCACTAAGTTGGCAGAAAATCAGTGCATGCAGAAAGCGAATCTCTGATGGTTTGAGAGCCTGGCCTGGCTTGCCAGAGGTTTGGGGGAGTGGTGATGCTGGCTCCTAGGGATGAGTGGCATCTGGCAACACCAGCCTGGGCTGACCAGCACTGGCAGGAGCTACAGCCTGGGAAGAGCAACTCACTCCTCAGAAGCAGCTTGTGGTCTGACAGTCCCTGTGAGTGTTATTGTTTGTAAGTATTGCAGAGCCTGGGATCCCACTGATCTGAGGACATTTGGAATTTCCAGAGTTGGTTTGTTTGTTCCTAGAATAGTAGCCCTTGTTATCATAACGGCAGAGTGACAGTGAGGGGCTGGCTTGGTGATTCCTTGGAAGCTCTTCTGTATTGTGCAGAGCAGATTGAGGCTATCATGATGTCTGTTTGGAGAAAAACAGCCCTGTAAAGATGCTGAATGTTTGAATGGGCTAGTGGGACTGCCTTTTCCAGTTGAGAATGAGGCCTGTGAAAGGACTGTGAAGAACATCAAACATGAGCCAGAATAGCTTGTATTTGGTGTGATGGGTTAAACTGTGATTGGGATACAAAAGAAAATATCTCAAAAGTGTAAAAATGGGGATCTTCTGGCTGTGTTGTTTAAGACCAGAAAGAGAAGACTGAACATTTTTAATAGGGGCTACAGTAAAATTATACCCTAGGCAACAGTCATTCCTGTGAGGAGAAAGCTTAAGTCTTGGTGGTGCTACCTGGTCAAACACTGTAAAATGGGATGTTTATGCATGATGGTAAATATCTGTGAACTGAAGAAAAAAATTAGGAGAAAAACTTTTAGAACAGAAAGTAGCCAGGAGAAATTGGAAAAATATCATAGAATGATCTAGGTTTGAAAGGACCTCAAAGCTCATTTTGTTCCAACCCCCTGCCATGGGCAGGGACACCTTCTACTAGACTGGGTTTCTCAGAGCTCCATCCAGCCTGGCCTTGAACAGTCCCAGGGATGGAGCATCCACAGTTTCTCTGGGGAACTTCTGCCAGTGCCTCACTGCCCTGACAGTAAAAAATTTCTTCCTAATGTTAATCTAAACCTACTCTCAGTTTGACACCATTCACCCTTGTTCTGTCACTCTAGGCCCTTGTAAATATTCTCTCTCCATCTTTCCTGTGGGCTCCCTTCAGGTACTGGAAGGCTACAATTGGGTCATCTCCAAGTCTTACCTTTTTCAGCCTGAATAGCCTAATTTTTCCCAGTCTTTTCTCATATGTGTGTATGTGTGTCCTTCTTCAGCAGGGTGTTGATGATCTTGATGATCTCCAGAAGCTCCTTCCAAGCTCTGCCCCTGTGGTTCTGTGTTTGTGAATTTAGGTACACACAGTTTGCTGTGTATCCTCCAGCCTCCTCCTCCTTTCTATCTGTATAATGTTGCCTCTGACTGACCCCACTGGCTTTAGTTTGCCATGGCTTGTGCATGTTTTTGGCAGGTCACTTTATGTTGAGGTGGGATGGGCTATGAACCACTGGTATGGTGGCACTGCCCAGCTGTTTTCCATGGGGGGGACTCTTGGAGGAATACTCCTGAATTTTATGTGTAGTTTACAGATATGTGCTGGTGCTTTGAAAGACCCCTCCTGCTGCTACCAGTAACTAATTACTCAACAGAATTGAACTGGAACAGAGATTTTTGCTAATTACTGTCACAGTTCCTGGAGTATGTAAGAATCAAAGCAATTTTTGTGAAGCAGATTTTCCTGTGGTGATTCCAGTGAATACAAGCTGAAGTTTAACTTGTGTCTAGTTAAGTGAAACTGAAGATCTCTTGGTTTTAGTGTAGTTAATTAATATCAGAGCTGCTGTCATTACTATTGGGAAGGTCACTGTTATGCTGAGCAGGGTATGGAGAAATCATAATGGTTTAAAACATGAAGACCTCAAAATTCTCAGTAATTTTGCATTTCTGACACTTTTTTGTTTTCAGTAAGTACTAAAGTTGAAATTCTTTCTTGATTATCATCCTGTCACTGAGGCTCATTTAGGACTAGCTATCAGTAACAACTAGAAACATGGACTCAAGCACCAGTGTTCATAAATCAGTTCATAGACTAATTTTAACATTTACCCCTTTGAACTGAGCAGGTAGTTTTCCTACTCATTTTAAGAGTATTCCCCATGCAGGTGATGATTTGGCTCATAACTTCTGGGTGCTTTTATGCAACTAACTGTCTGATGTGGGTTTTGTCTTATATTTAATGACAGAGAATACAAACCAAACTCCTCAAGCCTCTCCTTAAAATCTTTTTTCAAAATCTTTAACTATTAGCTTGAATAAAGACAAACGTATATGCTGAGAGTGAAAAATATTTTTTTTTTTGGCTGCATGTGAGGCTCAGAATTGTGAGTGTTTATATGAATGCATGATCTCATGTTGTGCAGAAACCTTAATATCAGACATTGAAATTCATTGAAAAGTCACTTGTTAAAGCATGAAAAGCATGGAAATCTGGTGAGGGTATTCTCTGTGTTGTCTATGATCAATATAGGTTGCATAAAGCAATGATTAAGTAGAATTCTTAATTTAAATTTAGAGAGGAGTGTATATACCTAAGTAGTGCACTCAAGCCTTTTCCCCCTGCAAGTTTTATTTGGACTAGGCTGTGATTGGCTGAAAGTTCCTGCCATACACTGTGTCCTTTTGCTCCTTGAAGTAAGTTTTTGCTCTCAGTCCAGTTGCACTTTGTACAAGCTGTAATCGTCAGATTTTGGCAGCCTGTGCAGAGCAGTCCCAGACTGAAGATCTGCTGTCTTTGTGCATGTCCTTTGCTCTCCACAGGTGATTTTTGTCTGAACCAAAGCTGAGGTGTATTTTGCATTACTGTGTGTATAAAAATATATCTTTACCTACTTTCTTAAAGGATACAATGTCATGTAAGAGGTTTCTCTTTTCATACCCGAACAAAAGGAAGCCCAGATAGCAGATACTGGGCAAGGGAACCTAATTCTTCTGTGCTTTAAGGAGCACCTTAGAGCTGGTGCAGAGATTTAACTTGGTCTTTGCATTAGCAAAATAGTGCTTAAAAAATATATGTATACATACAACCACTTTCTAATTTATATATTTTTATAAATACATTTATTCTGCACATACATGGAGAAAAATCTTGAGAACAGAGCTGGGAAAAGCAAAGCCTTCTTTAGCTGACTGCATGTTTTTCCTGTGTTTCAGCTCAATATTTTCATGGAAGGAGTTAGTTTTTATTTGTCTGTTTGGAATGTGACCGACAGCATATTTAGAAGATGGTTAATGTGTCTGTGTTGCTGGAAGCTGTAATGTACAGCAGTGTCTGTGGGCCTTTTCACTGTTCCTGGGAGATATGATTAATGTGGCAGAAAATGATATTCAGAGTAGTAATTGAGGGTCTTTAGTAGTCCTTTGTATGTTAAACTATTTCTGTTTGTTTGTTTGTAGCAGAAACTTAAAGCCTCTTTATGGAGGATTACATTCCTCTAAGCTCTCAGTGTTCTTCTCATTACACCAGCATCATATGAGGAAACCAGCTTATTAGCTACTTGTCTGCAAGCAATGCCATTAGCAGGTCCTCTGAAGCTCAGGCTTCATTATAATTGTCTTTAATATAAAATATTTGTGCAATGTCATTTGAGTTTTCCTCCAATAAATAGGTCTTATAAATCAGTGTTGCACTAGAAAGTAAAGAAAGTGGTATTTGTGTGGAGGGCCTGAGTCAAAATGCCATTCTCAGCATTTGCATTTTCCTGTTTCTTTCTTTTTGTCTCTAATAAAAGTATTCATCCCTCAGGAATTAGAATCATGGCTTGCGTTGGAAGGCACCTTAATGATCATCTGGTTCCAATGTCCCAGGCATGGGCAGTGACACCTTACACTAGACCAGGGTGTGCAGAGCCCCATCCAGCAGCCTGGCCTTGAACACTTCTGGGGATGGGGCACCCACAACCTCCCAGGGCAGCTTATTCCAGTGCCTCACCACCCTCACAGTAAAGAATTTTTTTCCTGATATACAATCTAAATGTACTCTGTGTCAGTTTGAAGCCATTGCCCCTTGTTTTGTCACTCCAGGCTCCTGTAAATAATCTCTCTTCACTTTTCATGTAGGCTCCTGTCATGTGGTGGAAGGCTGCAAGTCACCCCTAAGCCATCTCTGTATGAGGTTGAACAATCCCAATTCTCTTAGCCTTTCCCCATAGGAGGTATTTCATACTTCTAATCAGCTTGGTGCCCCTAGTGCATTTTCATTATGTACTACTGAAATGTGAACTGTGTAGTGAGGCCATAAATCCTATTTTCTCCTCCTAATGGTTGGTTTGTCTCATTCATTCCTGAACATACAACTTTAGCTGTGCTTGGAAGTTGAAGAGGGTTGTTTTATCTTCTGAGTTTGTGAGTGCTTGTGTTGCAAATGCAAATATTTGGATGTTGCCATGAATAAAGCCGAAGTTTACATGTGCTTCTTCAGAAGCTACAGAGAGGAGAAAATAAACAGATCAAAAGGTGGCTGATTTCCCCCCAAATTTATCTTGACTGTAATTCAGTATTAGTCAGTTTATGAGATTTGCCTTGTTAGAAAAAAAAGCATTTGTGTAATTTAGCTTTTTGCTTGTATTGTAGGAAGTTATCAGAGTTTACAGTGCTGTCGTGGAACTAATTTGGCTACAGTATCTCCCTAAGCTGATAGTAGTGCAGATCCTTTTCTGCTTCACTGGTGCTGGCACAACTACTAAATATGCTATTGTGTGAGCTTATAAACCAGATAATCTTAATTGGGCATTTCCTGAGAGCAAGGGAGGGATGGCTGAAAAAGGAGAGACTTGGAAATAAAAGCATGCATTCCTAATACTCAAATTTGGCTTCCATCCAGGAAGATGGGAGAATTTCCTGTTAGTTAAAATCTTCCAAAAGCTGAAAGCCTGAAGATACATAGTGCCTACATACCTCAGGGAGCCAGAGGAAAGGGAAAGGCTGGGAATAGCTTGTGCATGAAAGCTCCAGGGAACAGACTGCTGCGTGATGTGGTGGGACTGAGGGGTGTGAACAGCTGGATCCAGGGCAGCCATACCATCAGTGAACCATCTCCTTTGTATGGCCAAGGACCTGGGGTACCCTGCAGCAGCTGTACCAGCACAGTCTGGTGTCAGAGATGGGTCCTGGGGGCTTTTTAGAGTTGAGTCAAATGCTGTTCAGGCTTCATGGGGAATGCGTGTGTGTGGGACATGTATGCACATACTTCCTAACATTGCAGATATTACTGGAGTCCTGACTCACTAAACTGGAGGATCTCTGCTAGAGAAAAGATATGGAATCAGTCATGGAAATTTGAGGATAGGATGGCAAACAGAAGTGGGTACAGACAAATTTGAAAGAATGGAGGTAGATTTCATAGCACCAGTAGTTGCACCTGGTTCTGTTGGAATGATCTGGTTTGTCTCCATTTGAAAAGAGAGGCTGCTTATTAAACTGAATTAAAGCGCAGTGAGTTATAATTCAGGATTTGAACCTCTGTTGAGGCAAGGTTGGAAAAAATAGGGAATCAGGAAAGAGCATTGAAAGCATTGAAGCATTGAATCAGGAAAGAGCATTGAAGAACTGCATTGAAAAAATATGGCAGCTTTTTTATGTTAGAACAGGTAGTTGTGATCTGAAACTTCCCTCACTGACCTGATTTCATAAGCGTACATTGGTGTAGGTACTTCGGACACTTGTAAATACTTATCTGCTGCCTTAATTTTTTATCTTTTTTTTAGCATAGGGTGAGCTCTTTTGGGTATTTTTGGTTATAGCCTGTGAGGGAACTATTATTATAATTGTTAAATATATCTATGTGTTTTTAGACATTTGATGGTCTATATTCTACAGTCACTTCAGCTCAAGTTAGCCCAAGCTTCTTGAGCTTTTAGGGTAAATGTAATCAGAATGATCTTTAATAGAAGTAGGGAGGGTGGCTTGCTTCATATGTAGAAGTCTGTCTGTAGTGTTGTATTAAATATTTCTTACCATGCAGAAGAGACTTAACTGTTTAGCAGTTGCAGTAGAAATTGATCTCTAATCTTCAGTCATGGGTAATAGTAACATAAGTTTTTTGTATGCCACAGTAACCGGAGCTAAAGGAATATTATTCAAAACATAAAATTTAGCCATTTTGACTTTGCAAAGTGGTACAGATGCACTAAATAAAGTCATATCAGGAACTCAGTAATACAAGCTCTCTGAATGTGGTTGCAGTTGTTTCATAAATGTCTTAAGTGAAAAGAAAAGCAAAAAGAAAATTGAATCTCATCCTCTGATATTGAGTGAGGAGAGGGTTTGACAGTTGCCTGCTCTGTTACTTGTAATGAAAAGAAATAGAATTACTTGTGTTAATACAGTTTCATGAGTGATAACATACTGTCATTATAACAGTGAAGGACAATAATGCCAAATTAAACATCCAGTTGCGAAAAAGGTCAGTGCACAGTAAAGATAATGGATGCAGTTCCATCAGATTTGTGAGGATGAGGGCAGAGGGTGAATTTGTGGAAGGGAAGGCCACCAGTCAGAATTTTTAGCTGCCTTATGTAGTTTTACAGTTGTTTCCGAAGATCTGTTAGTCTGTTAGCAAGTATTATAAGAACATGTTGATCAGGTGGAAATAATGTCAATTACACTCTTCCTAGAAAGGGAATGTATCCATTATTTAACTTCCGCATGATTTGAAGTAAGTCAGTTAGAAATTAGTGGCAACTTGTCCACATGTAGCTGAAGAAACAGTAATGTCTAAACCAGACAAATGCCCCAAAGGTCCATTTAAGGTGTTCAGGAGAACTGTTATTTTTCTTCTTAATTCCTGTCACAATGGTGATTATGGATTCTCCATGTTGTTCTGAAAATTACCAGTTAGAAATTCTGGAGCTGGGTACCTTAAACTCTTGGCCTTAAAAAGAGTATACTTAGATAGTTAAATTATTTCTTGATGAGAAAGGAGCATCTCTGGGTGCAGTTCTGATCTGTTAAATGTGTGTGTGTCCATGGGAAGGGGGCCTTGAAACACAGCTTTTACACTGGAATGCTGAAATATGGATAGAAACTACAGATGTCTAAGTTTATAAGTCACAGCTGTGCTCATAAATTAGCAGCCAATATTTTGAACTGCTAAGAGATTGTTTGTTGGTAAACTGTCTCTTCTGTCTTTTCCCAGCCTCTGTGAACGATGAATATCCTCCAATCAGCCTTTCCAAGTGTTGTATATATTGTGGAAGATACAGAAATCTGTTATAACTTGTTGTTGTAATAATTTATAGTGAAACTATTTTCTGTTTTGTTCACCATCATGTTGGTGGCAAATAAAAAAAGAAATCCGCTTTATTGCCATGCCCTTGAATTGATGCTGCCAATTTTAGTGCTGTTGTAATTATTTTTCCTGAATACTCTGTTTAATTTCCTTAATTCTTGCCAGACTTAGGGGCAGGAAAGCAACTTTATAGGGGAAACAAGTCGTGGCTTTGTACAGTGCTATGAAATGCACAGAATAAACAAATGAGGGGGTGAGGGATGGGGATAGAGTGGGAGTTTGTTTTCCTGCATCACTTCACTTTTCCTCTGCCAACGGAAGGGTTTTTAAAAGGAAAAGAAAAAAGCAAGAGACAAATTGGATTGTTAGCAGTGTCTCTTAGGATCATAAATGAAGGGAAGATTGTGTATGTAATTCATAAACATCCTGAACTATACGCCTTCTATTTCAACTTATTAGGGCATGAAGTAGTGCCTGCCAGGTTAATTTCTCACTGGGGAATTCAGCATTCATGCAGATCTTAATTTCCTCCTCTATACAAAGCAGTGATAAAGGAAGAATAAGGGTATTTGAATATTTGATTCCAGACAATTCAGCTAAAAAGTAAGTCTTTTAGAAGAAGCTGCAAGACAATTATAGTTGCTATTTTAAAATGAATTTGGAGAGTAGCACAAGAATGTTTATTTGTTCCTGGTAGGAAATATGCTTTTTGTCATACAAACAAAACCCTGTACTTTACAAAAATTTTCTTTCATACATGAAATTACTGTTCTGAGTTCAAGATGTGGTGGGCAAAGAATAAAAAAGAAAACCATTTGCAAATATTTTTTCTCCATTTCCCATCTGCCAAAGGGGCAATTGAATTTGTTAGTATGGAACAATGGTCAGTGGTCTGTTTTTTCATGGTTTTAATGGTTAAGATGCTTTTAATGGTTAACAGGAGTTCAAGGATTGTTCTATCTTAGTGCCTGCTTTTTGCTTCTATGATGGGATAGCTGAGCATGACCAGAGTGAATCATCTGTTGGCTCTAAACAGGGGTGGGACCAGACTTTTGTTTAAGTAAAACAAAACCAAGCCTCAGAATTCTTATGGAGTGAATATTTAAGAGACCCAGAACCTCTTGTTCTTTTTCTAATTCCAAATGTTGCTTTAAACTCAGTTATGGGTGCTGACTTACATGATTTGGGAGAGTTGGATTCAACTGGTCTAAGTAGGCAGTTTGGACGGATTCCTAAAGTTCTGTTTCAGCATCAAGAAACTTGTTTTGTTTGGAGTTTTTATAGTATTTCTCTTAAAACACCTCAGTGGTCAGCAAAGTTGAATTTCCAAGTTTTGTGTTTGGAATGACTAAGAATTATTTATGTTAAGGAAATAATGGGGTTGAGAATAACTGGGAGTAATAGAAGTTGGTTTTGGTGGGTGTTCAGTCAGCTATTTCCACTACTGCCACTGGAGACCAAAGCTGTGGAGTTTTATTTGTTTAGAAGGGCCAATTGTGGCTTTATATATATATAAATTTTATATATAGGCTTCTTAAAACCATGTTGCATAAGCCTACCCTTTTTTTGTTGTTGTTGTTTAAAAAAAATCCAAAACAAGCAAACCCACCAAAATGCAAAATCATTACATTTGGGAATTAATGATTCCCAAAAAAGTGCCCAAATTCCAGAAACTTAAGACAAACTCAAGTAATGTAGGTTCTTTGTGGTGCATAAAGCTCATATGGAGATGGCTTTAATGTTTGTGGAGGAGTGTACTCTGTTAAGACTTGGTTTTGCTGTTGTTTGGCTCTAATCTTACTTTGATTATCCGGGTTTTTTTTAGCACCAGCAAACATTTTTAAATCAGCTGAGGGAGATCACCGGTATCAATGACATCCAGGTACTACAACAGGCACTGAAGGTAAGATAACTGACTTGTAGCTGAATGAACCTGAATGCATCTTAACTGCCTGTGAAATCCAACCCTTTCTTACTCTGTCCCTCTCCTCCTTCCCTTTCCCTTCTTCCTTTTTCCCATTCCCACTTGAATTTATTTCATGGGGGAAAAAAAAGCTAGTAATGATGGCTTGTTCAGTTTGCGTGGAATCTTGTTCTCTTTCAATACTGACCTAAAAATTAATCAGATGTTCAAAATTGAAAATACACAAATGTTATTACTTGCCTTTAACTTTGTGTGAATTGTTCTGGGATACGTTGGTGCTACTACAGATGATCAGCTCCTGAGGAACCAAGTTGTGTTTTCTTGTCAAAGTGTGGCTGTTTTCTATCATGCACAGGCCTTGCTCACTGTGTAGAGTGAAGAACTGCTTGAACTTGCCAACCTTTGCTAATTTGGTATTGTTTCAGTGTTTTTTTTTCAACCATTGTAATTTATGTCACAGCACAGAAGAATTCTTTGATGCAAGTAAAAAATGGCAGATCTCTCTGTATTCTGTTTCTGTATAAATATATATAAACATTTTAAAAATGCTTTTTCTCCCTCAAGCAGAACTTTTGAGCCATTTATACATGGTAAATGAGAATATGGTAATTTAAATCTAAACTATATATCTGCACAAAAATAGGTAGTTGTTAGTAGCATAAATCATGTGCACAATTGCTTTTCAAAAGCCAGGATCTCTGGCTTTAAAAATGAAACTGTATATTTTCAGAAGAATTCATCTGACTGCTGTTGAAGTCTGACTCCAATGAATGTGCTGGTTTGTTGAGAGGTTGACGTACACTACAAGATGTTTTTTTTTTTTTTTTCTTTCCTGAAAAAAGTGAAACTCCACCAAAACAATTTCTATAAGATGTTTAGTCTTTATTCTGGTTAAAAATAGTGAATTATGCAGAATATGTCAAGTTCGCAAACTTTCTTTTTGAGTCAGTATTTTACCTGACAGTACAATGGCTATTGATTTGAAGTTGCTAATCATGTTCTTTGCTTTTAAGAAAAAATAAAGAAAGGGTGAGGGGACTCTCACTTGATTTTTTTTATATTTAAAGGACAGCAATGGTAATCTGGAGTTGGCTGTGGCTTTTCTCACTGCAAAGAACGCCAAGGTTCCCCAGCTAGAGGAGGCAACTTACTACCAAACAGCCCTTCCTGGGAATGACAGATACATCAGCGTGGGCAGCCAGGCAGACACCAGTAGGTATTTTTTCTTTTCATAAGTTTAGTTTAGAGGCATGGGAAATAAAATCTTGCCTGTGACATTACTATTAATCAGCAGATAATTCTTACTTATCAGTTCTTAGATTATTATGTATTCTCTCTTTTCTTATTTCAGTGGGGTTTTTTTTTTTTTTTTTTTTTTTTTTTTTTTTTTTTTTTGTTTTTTTTTAATTTGAGCTACCTTTAGGCATTACCTTTACATGTATGTATGGTACTGATCAAAGGGTGAGTAACTGGGCTTTCCATCTTTTTTTACCTTTTTTTTCCTCCCCCATATTACACATTTTATTTGGGGGTCATGCAATAAATAATTTAGGGCAAAAGCTGGGTATTCCTCTGTCAAAACAAAATTGAAGAAGAGTCTGTCATATTTGTCTTAATATTTTTAAGAGTAGCTCTTCCCTGACAGAAATGACTTTCCCAAAGGGAGAAGTGGGAGGTTAAGTGTGAATTTTGTACTAAAATAATAGGTATTTTATATATTAAATTAGCCTTAAATATGCTTGATTTTAAACAATTTCATTTAGTTGATACAGGAGGTCCCACAACCTACATTTCTCTAGGTCTTGAAGGTTCTAATTCTCTGCTTTAGTGTATAGTTATTTTTATGGGGACAAAAAATAAATGTGTTGTGCAAATAAATATAGGAGATAAGATAAAAGTAAAAGTCAAAGGAAGTTTTGTAGTGGGATTGGTATCTGTAAAATCTAAGCTTCTTAATGCTATAGTTACTTTACACCATTTGCAATGCAGATGAAGAATGTTTTAATTATATATCAGTTCTTTGGCCATGCATGTAGTACATCTATGTAGATTTTATTAAACAAGTCAGATTATTTAGTGCCTCCTGCAGTAGGATTTTTTCCCCCTTTGTTTAGCTGACGGTGGCTTAGTTAGATCTCCTTATCAATTATACAATTATCTTTTGTCTGTAAAACCTTGACATGAACTTTTTTAAATTTTTTTTTTTTTAATTAGTGATGAGTTTATTGTCAGCATGTCTGATCTGAAGACTGCTTTTAAATCCTTGGTATTATTAGCAACCCTGTATAAAATGTCCGAGTGCATTATAGGTAGTTGTGTTATCTATGCAGTAAGTTGTGGTGGGTGGCTTGAGATTTTTTTGTGTATTTTTTCTTTTCACTCCTTTGGAAAGAAAACACACACAACCTCCCCATGTGTTTAATTTTCAGAGTCAGAAAATTTCTGTTGAGGAAATGAAGGCTATTAAGAACGAACTCACCACTGTGTCATAGTTTCTAGTACTGGCAACCTACTATGGCAGTGGAATAGTAAGCTGGATCCTCTTGGAGTCTGTGTTTAATTAGATTTAATAGCAATCCCATTAATAGAAGTATTTAGTTTTGCTGTCACTTACTGTGCTTTACAACCTTACTGAAGAAATGAGGTGACAAAGGATATGAATCAAATCTGCAAGAGCCCACATTACCCATGGCAGATGGTCAAACGGAGAAGGGTAGGTCTTGAGTTGTATATTCCGAGGTGAATTTCAGGATTCACTTCTCTTTTCTAAGGAGGGCTGAAGGCAGATTCCTTACAGTTATACAGCATGACAAGTCAGTGATCAAGAAACACCAACTGCTGTGGGAAAAGCAGGTCTTAAAATTTTTTTTTTAGCATCTTTAATATCTGGTCAGGTCCTCATGGCAACAAAGATGAGAGTCTTTGGCCAGTCTTTGCTGTTTTTGTTAGACTGAAAACACATTATGAGATAAAGGCATCTTTGTGAACTTTTCATCATATTGAAGAACTTACAAGGCAAGAACTGAACAGCTACAGCAGAACAAAAGCCAAAACCAGTGTGGTCGTGGAGCTGCCCCAAGCTTCTGTAGAGATCTAGTGAATGCTTCTGGAAGAAGCCTACACTTTCCTTGTAATGTGCTTGCCTGTAATTATTTGGATTCTAGATTTAAAAAATGCAGTGCACCAAAAAGACCAAGTCTCAGGGCCCTATGTTAGTAAACACTGTCCTGTAAGGGAGTGTGAAAGAGCAGTGGCTTGTGAGGAGAGAATGAAAGGGTGGGCACAGGGTGGGAAATCTTCAGCAGCTGGCTTTGGCCATCAGCGCTCCCTTCTGCAAAAGAACACCTATTGGCAGTTCTCAGTGGCTGTGCTGAGTGGCTCACAGCATCTTGTCCCTCAAATTTGACTCCCTTAATTATCCCACATAGGTATAATTACATTAATTAACTAAAACTCACCTATACTATTCCTTACTGCTTAACTACATCTGTGAGTTTGGAACTTGGGGTGAAGCGTCACTGAGCTTTGCAGTCCCACCAAGTTAAAGCATCCAAAGTAGCAATGAGAGAGTCACAGATAAATACCAGAGCTGTCTTTTATGCAACAGCAAACCTCCAGCCATTTACAAAGGCCATTGAATGTATTCCTTGCATAAAGATATATCAGATGTGAGCTTGACGGGCTACATTTCTTTAATGAGGTTACTTAGTTAAGGGGGTAAAACGAAAATGTTACTGTGTACTATAACAGCCAGATTTGTGCAGCAGCTCTTCCAAAAGTGAAGGTGGTCATAAGTGGTTTGAGAGTTGCATCCTGGATGGTAGGAGGTATAAGGAAACCTGGTTTGTCTTATTACCAAATGCAACATTTCAGCAGCTGCAAAAAAATAATAGGTTTTCATTAAACCTACTCCATCTGTTAAACAAAGACTGACTTGCACAATCAGTGTCACTCATGATGCTTGCCTTTTTGTCTGTTCAAAATGACATATGCAAGCACCTGCAAATGTAGTATTTTCACATCAACAGCGATGCAAGCTTAATCTGATCGTTTTGCTAAGGCAGTTTTAACATTTTGACATTCTTTTCCTTCTTGTACTCTGTGAGGAGAAAGTGCTTAAGCATTAGGCTTTCAATGTACAGATGCACACTTTTTAGTCCAAGGTAATTTAAACATTCCACTTGGTAGAGGAAGAAACTTAAAGAAAAACAAAAGTTTAGTAGTGCTTCCAAATATTTTCATTTTATTTATTTCTCTAGAAACCTTTTTATTCCCATTTGAGGTAATTTTGTGTCTTTTCATCTATGGCTGCACCACAGAACTGTTGGATTGCTAAGAATGTATCCATTTTCTTCTTATTATTGAAGGAACTTGAAGAACCCAGGGTTAAAGGAAGGAATAGAGTGAAGAGATGTATTTTGGAAGTTGTGTTGTGTTCCAGTAAAACAGCTGTCAGGAAAAATTCTCCCCTTCTTTTGAAAACACAGTTATTTTTCATTAAAAGTGAATTATTAGTCTTTGCAATTGCACATTCCATAGCCAAAGCAAAAGATTTCAAGCCCTTTTATAAGGGTACATTACAGTGTAACTATGAAATGCCACTCACAGCAATTTGAGGATTTTAGACTTCATGGTTTCTGGCATTTTATATCTTCCTGTTCTTACTTTGAGCCTTGGCATGTGTCTCAAAAATAATTCAGCCCTTTCCAGTGAGGCAAAGTTTAGGCTCAATGGTACCTAAATCCTTCTGAAGTGGTGTTTGTAAAACATTTCTTATTATTCCAGTCTAGAGACTCTGAAAAGCTTATAGGGTAATTTTTTTTGGAGCTTTACTGCCCCTACTTTTAGATTCCTAGTGTCTTGCCTAAATTCCTTTTGCTTCAGGTTAAGTCCTTTACTCCTTGTGTGCCCCTTTGGAAATTCTAGCCCACTTCGTTCCTTTTATCTCAGATGATGTGTTGCGTGCTCGAAGACAGTGGATCAGAAGACTTCTTTCAGATCTAAATGAAACAGCCTAAATTTCTTTCAAGTATTTGGATGCATTTCCTGTACCTATTGTCATATTTTTTTCTTCTCATCTAGGCCTTCTTTAGTATGCTTTTTTTCTGAGCTGTGGCACTCGAAACTATAATGAAGACATCAGCTTAGTTCTTAAGAAAAATAGGTGAATCTCTATAAATATCCACGTAGTACTCTGACAGAAGTGTAACACTTCCTATTTTCTTCAGTGCTGTGATGATGTGAATTGCAGATTGAACATGAGTCGGCTGTAGCTCCTGGATCCTTCTTGGCACAAGTCCTAGTCAGTCCTCATTCTCTAGCTGTTCATTTATTGTTTCTGTGAGTATAATTTGACAGTGGCTTCTTCTGTCACCTTGTCTAACTCAGCCATCACTATGTGTCTTCATGACATTTCCTTCTATTTCAAGGAGTATTTGTGTCATCTCCATCCAGATTCCTGGGAGTTTTGCTAGCTTGGTATGTCAAGGTCCCAGCTTCAGAATGTCAGGAGTCTTGTACCTTGAGGTCCTCTTTTCATCTTACAGATTCACTTGTTGCTTTCTGTCATGATTACCTTTCTCCTTCCCCATCAATGTAGAGCAATTGGTTTGAGGTGTTATAATTGTAGGATGTTGTAAATACAGCTGAGATGAGGAAGCTGCAGGATAGTGGTGGCCAATATTTACAAGCTCTTGCACCAGTACAGCAGTTTGAGTTGGCTGAATTGCTGCAGGGGTGCTGGGTGCTCTCCCCCCATCCAGTTTTAACCAAAATGGGCATATACAGCCACCTAAATTCCTTTAAATCTTCACGTTAGGAGCCTGAGACCACTGGATTTAACATCACAGAATAGGTGGCAGTATGTAGGATCTTGCTTAGCTCTGCTTGTAATAAATAATCCAGATGTAGTCTCAACTCCCTTTAAAAAACTTTTATATTGTTGATGTGTTGAAATTGGAATGTTGCTGCTGGATTTTCATACTTGGCACTACTCTGTTAAACCCATCAAGGCTGCCCCTTCCTTTTTTTTTCTCCCTGTTCCAGTTGTTGCATCACTGTGGATGTTTACTGCCTGTCCCTGAGTTCAATTGCTACTTCTGATCTGTCTCTCATGCTGAGTTTCCCAGCCTACTTAAGTTTGAAGTTCTTACTCTCTGCCTCCTCCTCGTATAAGTACCAAGTCAACAACACAGTAATTATTTTAATGACCTAGGCAATAACCAAGTAAGAACCATTTATTTAAATGATGATAGAAATTTCCTAAGCAAACAGATGAATAAGCTTTTTTTAAAAAAAAGTAAGATCTATGAGGATAGATAGATATAGTGTGTGCATTTATTATACATACACTAGTATTTGTCCCAAATTTCAATATACAACTTAAAATTGTTTTGTAGAATTACAAACAAGTCAAACTCTCCGATTCTTATGTATCAGAAGGACACATTATTATATAATAATAATGTTGTAAACCAAGAATACATTTCTTTCTAAAGCAGATAATTAGTTATGAATGTTAGTTTTTATTGAATAAACATACATGCACTAAACCAGACTGTGTTGATAAGAAGTTTCTTCACTTATGGAGAATTTTTTCATAAGCAGACTTTATTTACTAGTCATGACCTGGTTAAGAATGTTTGCATTTTCTAAGGCTATTTGAAATTAAAGTAGTAAGTACCTTTACAAGGATGAGCCAGTGAGAACTGAAGTGTTCTGTGGGCTAAATGAGAGGAGTATTACAAAGCTGGCATGTGTAAATTAAAGTCACGTAATTAAATTTGGACAAGTGGCATTATTTTTACACCTTTATGAAATGCATCCTTCAGCCTATCACAGAAAAAACTTGTGTGTCTGATAAAAACTTTGAGTCAAAGTCTTATTTTTTGTTTTTCTTCAAACTCATACTTAAAACAGAGTAATCTGTTGATCAGATAGGAAACTTCAGCAGTTCAGTTTCATGAATGAGTTCTACTACTAATAGCTGCATCATTAACATCCCTGTGCAAGAATTTATAAAACATAAAGATATTTTAAAACAAAAATGAGAAAAAAAGAAAACTACAAGAAAACTACATTAATTTAATGTATTATATATACATTTGTATAGTGTATAACCATCTGACAGGAATGCAAAATGTAGAGACAAGGTTATATATATATATACATATATAAATTTATTTTTGGTTTTTATAACAAAGAGTTTAGTCTCAGACTTACCCTTCCTTTGTGACTTCTGTTGAAGTTGTCTTTATCATCTTATGACTTATGATTCAAGTTGCATGTGAGGTGTTGCAGCTTAATGAGTTACTGTGTCAGCTGTAAAAACATTAACTTAAATGTCAAAACCATTTTTACTTTACATTTGCTATGAAGTAAAGGCTTGCATGAAATAGGTTACCATGAATGAGCTGATATTTATAAATGTATTTTTTGACATAAATTAGGCTAGGTAAACCCTCAGTGATGTGAATCAATTGCACCACTCACATGTAGTGGTAATATCTGGCAGTGTATCTTCACTCTGTTGTCCTTTTTTCATACAGAGCAGAAGCAATGTATGGATGGAACATTTCTAAAGAGAATCCTATAGTGTCTGCTCCAAAACCCTTGCATGCCAGAACAAACTCTTCTGGCTCATCTGCTTTTGGGAAGGAAACGGAAGTAAAAGATTTGGGGTTTTAACATTAAAATTATGTAATCTCTCGTAATACAAATGGTAATAAACTTCTAAACACATAAGGTGGTGGTATAGATTAATAAAAATTAGAGAGCTAAGGAGTTGCAAAGAAGTTGAATATTTTAATGGAAGTGTGAGTTGGAGTTGATCCAGGTAGATTTTTGTATAATGGGGGAGGTTTTGTTAAATACATCATTTTCACCTACATTAAGATTTCTTTTCTAGAAAATAGTCCCCATATAGAGAAGCTGACTTCTTTGTCTAACTTTCTTTATTGTCATATAAAAATGTCATCACTCTTACCTGACTAGAGACTTGCTCAAGAAACATTCCTCTCTGTAAGGAAGTGACCAGAGCAATCCCATACTTGTGCATCAGCTGCTGATGTGGCTGCTGGGTTGTGACCACTATTCTTACTTTGAGAAATACAGCTTGGCTCCAGGGAAGATGAGGTGCTGTGTGTGGCTCTTTGTAAATGTGCAGAAAATACAATACAAGCATCACATTTTAAAGCATAATAGGTAGTGTGTGTGTGGTGAGGGGATCCTCTAATTTGTCAACTTTTCTAGTCTCCTGCTGTCAGGCTGTAGAGCAGAGCCAGGTCTGCATGTGACCCAGGCTGAGGTGGTATTTTCACCCAAATTATGTTGTTCTCAGCATGACAGCATATTTATCAAAACTTATCTGAGGGAGATTCTGCTGGTGGTGGTTGTAATTGCTTTAGTACTTCTGAAGGAGAATTTCAGGTATCTGAGTTGAAATACCTTTCTGCTATGCTGGAAGATCTGACCTGACTGTACAAGGCCTAAGAATAAAATTAGGAAGTGCTGCTTTTATAGCAATAGTGTTTTTCCATATTTCTAGGTCATGACAGGTTGCCCAGTATACTCTGCAGGTAAGAGTGCCCCCTTTAAAGGCCCACTAAATAAAATCGATGTTCAACCATTACTTGGAGAAAACAGGGCTGAGTTTAAAACTAGGTTTTGAAGATGCTGGTGTTAACAGAAAAGTTTCTTTAGAACTTTTCTGATTTCAGCTTTTTGCAAGGACAGGTCATTCCATTTTCTGTTCATGCATGACTATGGCAATGATTTTTGTATACTAAGTTTAGTGTTTTGTTCTGATCCAATGAGAAACGTCCCAAAAAAGAAAGCCCAGGGGAATAGGGGAAGCTACAGTCTCTACAGTGGGCCAGTCCACACAGGAGAAAAGTCAGAACATAGACAGACAAACTCTTTGGAGTAATTGGGTTGGCCTGTGGAAGGAGAAATGCTGACAAGCCTCTTGTCTCTTTGTGAGCAATTTCCAGTTTCAAATTTGTATCTCTTTCTCGCAGAGTCTTTCAGTTTCTAATGGCCAAACCCCAGGCTGGAGACAAGTCCCTTTCATAATTCTTTGGATAAACTCTGCCTTGGAAGAGGGAGACTCAAACCAGCTCCATGTGTGTGTCTGTCTGATATTGCATGCAAAAGTTCCTTCTGCACTTTTCCTTTCTTTCTGTCTGACTTGGAAAATGAGACTTCTGACCCTTGAAATGGTGATAACCAGTGACCTTGACTTTTTTGAAGGTCTTGTACAGCTGATTGACATTCCTGTAGGCTCTAGGTTCTCTAAAAGCTTGGCTGTGCCTGATGGGGACACGATTTGTGTTGTGGTGCATAGCAGGATCCCACCTGAATTGGGAGCAGGGGTGTTGTTGCTGCCCTCAGGAAGTAAGGAAGTTCATGGGGGATGTCAGTCTCTGATCCTTTGTATAATAAGAGCTGGTGAAGAAGGCAGAAGTGGAGCTGTTTTCGGTCAGTAGTCCGTCCAGTATTCCCCATGTATCCAAGTATGGATCCTCATTTTGTCTCCAGTATTTGTTTTTATCATGTTGAGATGAGATACTTTCAGTAGATAAAATTGAATTTAAATGTGTTCAGAAAAGGAATGCACAAACAGGATAGAAAATAATTAGGTTGAGTAAGGAACTCTTCCACTTGTTATGAAACTGTGTGAAAGTATTTGGCTCACCAGGGTACAAAAATACTTGTAGAATTTGGGGCTGTGTTGGGACAGCACTGTTACATGTTCCTTCATGAGGAGGAAAAATCTACTATGCTCAATTAAGGTATCTTTTTAAAGTAAGGTCCTCTTCATCATGTGTTCCCTGAAGCAACTGATCTCAGTAGCTGAAGTAAAGCATTTGAGTGTATTGCTTTAAGAAGGCTTTCAGAAAACTTGTATTCCTAAATTTGTCCCATAGCTTTGTGAAACTTAAGAACATTAGGAGCAAGGAGAACTATAGCCCATCTTATCAAGAGTGAGCTGCTGAGGTTTTGATCTGGCTTGGAGACAGAAGGGAGCTGTTAGCAGGGTTAGTGGTTGCAAGAGCATAGGGTGCAGGAGGGATGGACTGGAATGGTGCTCAGCAATCCATGTGGGCTCTCTCCTCTACAGTAAGACTTACCTTTCATTCTGTTTCACTTTTAATTTTGAGAAAGATAGTTTTGCTTTTCAGATGTGATTGATCTCACTGGAGATGATAAAGATGATCTTCAGAGGGCAATTGCCTTGAGTTTGGAGGAATCAAACAGGGCATTCAGGGAGACTGGAATAACAGATGAGGAACAAGCCATTAGCAGGTAAACAACCAACTTATATAAAGCAGAAATTAAATTAAATAGTTGGAGATTGGCCTGTATTGCTTTTTTTAAACTTTTAACAAATAATAACTTGTTTACTTTTACTTGTGCTACTGATATGCCTGGCTTCAGGATGCTGCTTTAATGTATTGTATGTTCTACACTGGAAAATAGTCTATTATGTGTGGACTAGGATTTAACAATATGTTTCATATTTTTGTATTTCTTTAAATATGGAGGAAGTGGATGGAGATAGAGAATGTGTGGTCATATTTAAGTAGGACCTAAACCCAGAAGTTTTTCTTGTGTACCAGGTAAAAAGCAACAAAACCAAAACATAAATTAAGAAGCTAATAAATACTTTGTCCTGTTTTTTGCAGTGTTCATTTCACAATAACATTTTCTTCCCTCTGTGCTAAGGCTGAGATTGAGGGAGTGGGTATTAATATTGTGACTTGAGGATATGAAGAGCAGCTGCTCTATTTTAGCAGATGAAGAATGTTATTAACCTATTTAACAAATAAGATTTATAGGCTTTGAATGAAGTTCTGGATTTAAAGTTTTATAAACTTAACTCTCTCAGTTTGGGTGTGATAAGAGTCTTTGAGCTAACTTTTGATCAGATTTTATGATAACTTTTTGTACAGTGTATGTTTTTTGGTAATGTTGATACAATTATGAAATATTTGGGACTTGAACTAAGCCTGGGTGTAGGGTTGTGTGGGAGGGATGTTGTTTCTTTTTTCCATCTGTCACTGGCCTTGGAAGGAATGTTGAGTTTTTCAGTTGTGGCTGGCCTTGTTCTAAGGGAAACAGGCAATGATTTGATCCCTGATAGGAGGTAAAGTACTGCCTCTTTGTAAAAGACCAATTTTATAAAAAACAATTTAGGTGGGGGAGATTAACCACAATATTTTTTTTTCTCAGTTCTTTGTGTTTGACAGGCTAAATGACTTATTAGAAAATTCCATCTCTGAGAATATGAATATTTTATTGCTTTATTTGTATTACTTAATCAACAGTAATTTTCTTTTCCCTTTTGAAAAAATAAATATGCTAATTATGAGACTAAACATACCCCTCTGCCCCCCCATTTGTGATAAAAGTCATCTTGTTATATGAATTTAAGATAACATATTTTAGGAGGGAAGGGTGGGATGACAGGGATTTATATTCTCATTAACAACTGGAAGAAGCATCTAAGGAGTTGGTTTTTTCTAAAACCTCAGTATGTGCATGTATACAAGAGGATGGTGGAAGTTCTGTCCAGTTTTTTTTTTTCAGAAGGTCAGCTCTTGCATGTTCCTTTTTGAAGGGCAGAATTGCCATAATTACTGAGTTGTGATTTAGGCAGGCACACAAAAAGATGGAACTATTTCTGGAGATGGAGAATTTTCTCCCTCTTTTTCTTTACCCAAGCCTTGGCTGCTTCTGCTGTGCTCAATTCTTGGGAGCCTTGAAGATTTAGGATTTTTGCTGTAGACTTTGTTTTTCACTTTTGAAACTAAAAACCTCTCTTTGGTCCTATCTGCTTAGCCCATAACTTAGTATTCTAAATACTTTCTACTTAAATTACAGAGTATATTTTTCTGGCTGCAGAAAATAACAAAGGATGCCCTTTTTTCTGTATGTACAAAGGCATCTAGACAATCTATTTGGTTATTTGTAGAGAAAATGTTGGTCTTATGAAATAGACACTTGCATCAAAATGTCTTATGAAATAGACACTTTGCCATCTAATGCCAAAATTGCACACAGTAATATGTGCAATGTCAAATGAAGATCTTGTTGTAGGTCATATCCCCCTTGGTGCATAGCACCACACTTTCTATGCTTGCTGGAGGGTTCTTTGGATCATTTGTTGCACAAATTCATTTCACAAAGCCATACGAAAATATTCACTGAAGGTTCCATAGTATTTCATGACACAAGGAAGGGAATGGGACTTTGCTTATGAATGGAGGCAGAGAAAAATAAGGATCTTGAAGGTGTTGGCAACATTGAGACATTAGATCAACTCAGAAATGTAGCAAGAAGCACCCTGAGCTGATGGCAAGTTATATCAGCATTTAACAAATATAGGAAGTTCAGAATTCTTGAATTGTTGATCCGAACTGCTCAGTCTGTTTCCTTAAGGACTGAACTTCGACTGGTTTTATTACAAAAAAAAAAAAAAAACCCAAAAAAAAAAAACCCTAAAAAAACCACCCCACTTTGTAGTTAACACCCCACTGAAGAATGTTGGCATTCCAGCAGAAAGTGCACAGTCTGTGCAGAACTTTGCAAAACAACAAGTGGAACACTGTGGTTGTAAACAAGTCAAGCTACAGCCATCTACTTTTGATTTTCTAGATAAAACAAGAAACAAAAATCAAATAGGAGGTCAATAATAAGCAAATTTAAACTGTGGAAATATTTCATTTCTAAAAATGTAAGTCATGTGCATATTTAAATAGTTTTTGCAATGGTGGATATTTTTTTCAAATGTATTTGTAGTGGTTTGGAACGTAATTTGTGAAGATTTTGTTAGGGTTTCCAAGGGAGAATTAATGTAATTTCTTGACTTGTGTAATTAATGTTGTAATGCACATAGAATTTGTCTTCCTGAATGTAATTGCTTTAGACTACCTAATGAGGACAGATGTGATAATTGTGTAGGTGTTAAGAGGAGTGCATCTGAAATGTCCAAGAGTCCAAGCTGAACATCTTGTACATGGCATGTTTAAAGTCTTTTCCTGTTTTCTCTTTAAATCTCCTAGAGTAATGTGCTTGATCAGTGTATTTCCTGTTGTGAAGAAGTTTCTTCTGTTTGTATTACTTTTTGTGGATTGAAAGAGTCTGAACTGGTGAAATAGGGCTTCACTAGGGAAGCCAGTGAGATAGTACTGGAAGGAGAAATCAGCTGGCCTGTGTTTTGCCTGTGGTACTGCCCCTATAAAAATGAGTCCATGCTGTCAATGCATAAAGAATGTGCACAGCCTCTGGGCTTTTTTTTAAATCAGGGTCATTGAAATTGCTTGGGACTCTGCACTCCAGTTAAGCATTGTGTGTGTAGATCCAAGGTGGGGTTGTGGAATGTTGTAGAATCAGGGATATATTCCTGGATGTCCAGCTGTAAGACAGTCACAGTACAAATACCTTCCCATTCTCTTTTAGCTGAGTAACCTGACAGAGTGGGCTTTTCTGCAGCACATTGAGTGGGTTTCCTTAGAGTGTGGTTTTACTGAACCTTTGTGCTGTGGACTTGCCTTGCTGGAGGGTTTTTGCTTTGTCTGGTGAACTCCCTGCAGTTCTGCAAAGGTGCTTGGCTGTGCCCAGCTTGTTACAGAGAAATAAAACACTGCTTTTAAGTCTCATGCCTAGCCTGACACTAACTATCCCTTGTTACAGCGTTTCCCTCCAAACAGGATTTTAGCGTTTGGAGGTGGGGGAGCTGTAGGACCCCTGAGTCGGGGGGATGCCAAACCCTGCAGGTAGCTAGCTGATGTAGCTGATGGCTCTGTGCTGGAGACTGTGCTGTAGTCCCCAAGGTCCCCCCCCCAAGTCCCCCCCCACCAAGTGGGGCTTCAGTTCTGTCACCAGAATTGCTAAATCCTTGTAATAACTCTCCAGAAGAATGCTTGTTCTGTTAAGCACTGTAAGATTCTTGATCCAGGTGAGGTCCCAAATGTGTTACTCTATCAATGTAAGACAGTGAGCATTTTATATGAGATATCCTCACTGTGCTAGTAAATACACTTATTTATGTAGCATTCTAGCTGATCATTAGGTTCCTGTTTATTGTGCTCACTGCACTTTATTTCACTTTTCATTTTTGATTTAGCTGCATCACAGCTATCATTATGTCTGAAAATTAATTCAGCATATAGAATGTGCAGTTACTGCATGTGCTCTCTGAGGACAGATAATGTTATAAGTAGAATTAAGGAAAAAATGATGCCATGATGCCTTCAGAAGCAAATACTTTATTAACACATGGAAGCACATTTTAGGTCGAGCTAGAGATGGGTAAATCCCTTACCTGCTAAAGAAACACAAATTCAAATACAAAGAAATTTTAGTAGGTAATTAAGATGATGAATGGTAATACTCATGGGGTCAGGGAACTATTTCAGTTCGAGAGTATTAATTTTTCTGAACTTGAATTTTGAAATACCTTGAAATATTCTTGAACTTCTGAGGGAAACAAAAGAAGATAAGTCTTTTTTTTTTTTTTTTACCTGAAACATAAGTGGTGTGAAGTAGATATTGTAATCCTGTTACAGCATCATTTAAATTTATTCCAGTCTGTCAATCTTCCTGTCAGTTTTAAAGGTCCCTTCAATTTAGTTTAAACATGATTTTAAGCAGTTCTACCTGCGTAACGAATTATTTGAACTATGTATGACATTTTTTTTAATGTCCCCATTGACCAACTTTTGCTCTCAAACAGAGATTCACAGGTCATCCAACACTTTTGAAGGACTGTATTAGTGAAAAGGGAAATGAATTTGACTGTTTCTTTATATTTTGGGGTTTTCTTAGTAGAAAAAAACTATCAGAAAAGACTCTTAGAGCAATCAGGGTCAGGTTCCATGCCTGTGTAGTGTTTGAAGAGATGTCAGAACAGAAACTCTTAGTGGAGTGTATGCCTGTCCTTTCAGTGCTGTTTACAGGGTGGCGTAAAAAATAAATCGATTAATTCTTAGGAAATTACCAGGTTTAGGTTCTTTCTCAAACAGATACAAAAGTGGTATTTGTATCAAATGGTCTCTCAAATTTAGAATGCCTCTCATTTACTATATTTTTTCTGAAATAAGTATTAATGAAAAATTAGTATGTTCCCCAGAATAGTTATCTGCAGTAAATTCATATGATGCTTCATAGTTCTTGGTAAAATAGCTTTTCTTTCTTTGATAGGAACATAGTTTGAGATAAAGATGTAGGTAGGAAACTGAGAGATTATGAGGAGGGGTGTTGTCCGTTTCTATGTTTTTCCGAAGATGTTCAAACTTTTTTCTTTAGGAGCTCCCTTTACAGACCAACCTAAACCTGCCTTTCTTTGGTGCTTAGTGAATCTAGAACTGAGAGGGGGCAACTCTTCATGCTGCTCAGATTGCTTAGATGCTTGTGATGCAGCCTATGAAATCCTGTGCTTGGTGTTAGAGAGCAGCTCAGCCTTTTATCTGAGAGTTGGATGGCTGCAGACAGTGGCTACTGTGTCAGTAGTTTACATGCCAGACTCTTGGCTTATGAGTTAGAGCCACTGTTGCATGACCTCCATGCATCCATCTCCATCTTTCTATTTAGAATAAACCTACCACAAATTACTTTTAAGATGTATTTTGTTGCCAGGCTAAGCATACCTGCTGATACAGAAATAATGTATCGAATGAGGCTTGAGTTGGAAAGCTTCACACCCATCAGGTCTAACTGTCATGTGAAATATGGATATTCAGCATAAATCACACAGGAACAGTTTCCAGCAAAGAAAGTGGTCATTGAAGCATACAATTAAAGTGTTGGGTGGCATTTGAAAAATTGCAAGGAGATGTTTTTCCATGGCTCATAAAGTAATTACTTGCCATGTAAAGTGATTAACGCAGTTACATAAGTTGCAAAAACGAAAACTAAAACTGCCTTTGTTTCTGAAAGTTGCCTTGCTAGCTTTGGCTTCCTGTCAGTAAATGAAAGATTGGTGACTTTGTGCTTCGCATAGCAATAAAAGCATTTGAGGATGAAAGCACTGTACTATTAGTGCTGTCTAAAATTTGTCCATCCTGTTTGAATCTGGTTCTTAAATAATTGATGACTTGTAGACATGGCTCTTGTATCTAGAGCTCTTACAGGAGATTCATGCACTCACCAATACCATTTTCCAAAGGGTAATAGAATTGCTGTAGCATAGCTAAAAGTAAAATAGCATTTTTGAAGACATGTTATTGCATATAATATAATATATTGCATATATTGCTCAGCAGCAATAAGTGAATGATGTCATTATGGTGTCTGTCTTGCCACTTGAATTTTTTTTACTACTTGGTGGGGGGTTTTTTGTTTTTCTGGGGTCTTTGTTTTTTTTCTCACATTTTTCCCTCCCTTCTGTTCTCAAAGAGTTCTAGAAGCCAGTATTGCAGAAAATAAAGCGAGTTTAAAGAGGACGCATCCAGAGGTATGGAGTGACTCTCCAAACCCTTATGATCGAAAACGCCAAGACAACTGCCCTGTAGGATTAAAGAATGTTGGCAACACGTGCTGGTTTAGTGCTGTCATTCAGGTAAGCACTCTTCAATTAGCTGTGTACATTCTTCATTGTATCTGTTGAGAGGTGAGTCAGCTCATTTTAAGTAATAATTTAAAATAATCTCTTTTCCTGGGAAGTTTAGGCCACTGCATGAAATATTTTTGCACATTACTTATTTATTGCATCTTTTAATGTGTCTGTAAGTCAGATTGAAGTGTAGAAAGTGCTGCTAGCATATATAAATGAAGCTTCAAAATGTTTCTTATTAAGAAGTTGTTGAAGACAAGGAGTTGACTCTCTGAAGATCCTGGGTATATGCAGCTCATGCTGACATCAGTGACAATTGTCTGCTACAGACTACCCTCCTCAGGATGAGGATGTGCACACAGCCTTCTTGAAAGGCAAGAAAGTCTCTGGATTACAGTCTGTGGTTCCCATGGGAAACTTCAATAAACATCCTGACCCTTGCTGGGTCCAACACAGCAGGACACAAACAAACTAGATTTCTGAAGGGTATGAGGAACAGCTTCTTGGTATGAACACTGAGGGACCAGCTAGAGGTTATGCAAAGCTGAATCTGCTGTTCCCCAAAAATGGAAGAACTGAAGGTGGAGTAATGTGGGTACTCTTGACTGCAGCAGCCATGAAATAGTAGAGTTCAAGATGCTGCTGGGAATGAGAAAGGAATAACAGGACCGAGACCTAGTGTTCAGAAGAGCAGACTTTGTCTTCTTCTAGAATTTGGTATCTGGGGTTCCATAGGTGGAAGTGCAGAGATGCTTAGGAAAGCTTCCTGATTGCCAGAAGAGTCTGTTCTGCTCTCAGGGAGATCACAGCCAAGCTTCAGCACAATCAGGCAGTGTGCAGGAGGCAGAGATGGGCTATTGAGGAGACTGAAAATGTTGTCCAGGCACGAAGAAATGGTATTAGTAAAGTGAAAGCTGACCTGAGTTGGTGCCTCAAGGGTTGTCTAGGGTAACAAGAAAAGGTTTTGATGTTATACTGGTTGTAAATGGCTAAGTGAGGAGAATGTTGCTGAATAGAGCAGGTGAGGCACTCAGTGCCTTGCTTTGCCTCAGTCTTTACCAATGAGACAGAGCTAAGACCTGTACATCATTGAGGGAACTCTGAACAAGGATTTGAGTGAGAGATTACTTAGGCAAACTTGACCCATACAAGTCCACAGGACCCACTGAGCTGCATCCAGTGGTGATGAGAGACAGTGGGAAGATGTCTTAGCAAGGCAACTCTCTCTCATTTTTGCAAAGTTGTGGAGAATAAAAGAAATTTGTGATGTACTTGAGCCAGGCTTTTTAGAGCAGTGCATACTGGGAGGATGAGAGGCAATAGGAGTCATTGAGATAAGGAAGATTAAGCCTGGATATAAAGAAGTATTTTTCCCATAAAGACAGGCAGGCAGTGGAGGTTGCCCAGAAAGGCTGTGCAGGGTTTGTCAAACCTTGGAAAGTTTAAAGATGCCTGAAAAAAAGCCCTGAGTAGCCTGGTCTGATCTCATAGGTCAATAATGTGAATAATGCTAGTTAGTTTGGTACCCATCATCTTCTATAAATTCCAGAGTTGCTTTCCACCATGTACCTCACTGTACACATAGCAGTTTTGAATATACCTTTCTTCTTTCATAGATACTCAGTCTCATATGATGTTTCTGTTAGTTCATGCTTGCCAACTCTTGTTTCTACTACACTGCAAATATCTTTACTGAGCAAACATGGTCAAAACTTGCTGTTCTTTTTAGATCACTTCTGAATTTTACTTACCAGTGCAGAGTTGGTGAATTTGCAGTAACCTCCCTTCAGACTGGAACAGATGGTTGGCTCTTGTTCCTCTCTTAATTTTTGATTGCCTCTTTGTTTGTACCTGGACTTTCCATCTCACCTCACTGGTACTTAGTTAAAAGCTTTTGTTGAATGAACTCTTCCAAAGTTGCCCTGAAATCCCAGTAGACTGCGTAAATTGGACTACTGATATGCATGTTCTGCTTGACTTGGAGGTTTTTGGTTTTGTTTGAGGTGGGTCATTTTGTTTGTTGGTTTGGTTTTGGTTTTTTTTTTTAAATGGGAAGGGTTTACTTACCAGCAGGTTTTGTTTAGATAATGCTGTAGATAATGAAATTGAAAGATTTAATTGCTCTCTGACTCCCCCCCGTTCCCACTGTAGTTTTTATATTCTTGGGCATCTTTTCTTTCAGCATTTAGGAATCTAACAGGTATTTGAATTTTCTGTGTTCCTGGATATCTTTTGATGTTTCCCTTGTTCATCTCTCCTCCTTGCCTTATTCCATTGCATGGATAGCTCTTTTTGCAATAGCAGAAACATTGTCTGTCCTAACAGAAGCAAACATTTTATTTCCATTAGGATCTTTACGGAGCTAATGTGACTTGGTGTTTTACCTTCTCTGTTGCATAATCAGATTTTATGTTCCTAGCAGTCTCAAATCTAAAGGACTGATTTTATGTGCAGGTGTATTACTGTTAAAAACTTTCTTATATAGGAAAATCTTTAAATAAATGTTTTTGTGGAAACTTGAATTTTTAATTTGTTAATCACAGAGATAAGAGCAGAGGGCAGAGAATGTAAAAACCTATGCTAGACCTATGATCTCATGTTATTTATACCCAGTGTGCAACTTTATACCTTGAAAACAGATTAGAAAGAGACCTAGCTAGTTCTTATGGTCACCAGCCATACCATATGAAAATCTGTGGTGTCTGGAATTATAATGGCTTGATCCTAAAAGATAGTGAAACTTCTGGAGTTAGGTCTATGGAATGTAATTCAGGCAACATTGAAAGATTTATAACTTCAGTTGGTTGAAAATTTAGGTTATTAATATTATCTGTCAGCCAGGAAGATTTATGTTTCAAGCAACCATCCCAGGAAATTTAATGCATGTTAATTTAGAACATTAGCTAATACCATACTTATGTATCTACAGGGCAGATTGACTACTTGGGTTGCATTGACTATGTAGAAGTATTTTCTTGCTTTCTTTGGGAAGCTTTTGTAACCTGAAACATCACATAGGTCAACAATATCTAAATGTTAACTACTGTCAGTCACAATGATATATTGTGTAATATAATCTAAAACTAAATTGCAAATAAAGAAATGTCATCCTTCTATTTAAGATGTGCTTGTTAAGGAAAAAAAAGATTTTGACATTTTGATGCTTTCCTTTTGCAATGTATGTTTTTTATAGGCACCAATTAACTGACTTAGTAAAATGCAATCATAAATGGTTTGTGTATTTGCATTAAAAGTATGAAACTCCTGAAGAGACGTTCGTAGTGAGTGACAGCAAAGTCTAAAGAAATTCAAACATCCCTGGAAATGTTGACTTTACCCTGTATTTATTTGTGCCGTAGAGAAATAGGCACATGTGGAAGCCATCCTCCTGCAGGGGAAGAGGGAAATCTCTCTTCAGAGACGTCCAAAACAAAGTTTTGCTTTTAACAGTTACATTCAGCAGTGTTAGAATGTACAGTAATATTTTTTCTACAGTGTAACTTCTAAAAATCTGCCTTGCTGTTGGGGACTTCTGACTTGATAATAACATTGAATTTAAAACTGAGTCCCCAAGACAGTATGTCAAAACAGAAGTGTATCAAATCATGTTCATTTCTTCCTTACCTGCCAAGAAATGAATCAAGTTCCTCAATGTTTATTCTACCTCTTCTTGAACTTGTAATAAAGCTACATTTGGGACAGGAGTTCACCCATGCATGATTTTGCTACTGTTTAGTTAGATGAACATTTATAAAGGACCCATAAATCTTGAGGCTTTAGAATATTTCTGTGTTTGTTGTGTGTTGGTTTTTTATTTATTAAATTTTTAAAATTCCCATTATTGTAAATACATATGTCTGCTCTTGAAATAGAACTTAAGACATCAAGTTCTTTAAAGAGACAAAACACAAATATACCACTGTAGGTTTTTACTTTTCTGCAGAAGATTTTAGTAGCCCCTTTGTGAAAAGGTAATGTCACAGTTTTTCTTGGCTGTAAGGGTTTACAGCTTGAAAATGGCTTAGAAATAGTAAATTTATGGAGCCTGTAGAGTGGTTCCTTCATCCCATGCTAAGCACAAGTTAAGAGTTTTCAGGACATGGGATGCAGAAGGCAAGTAAGGACAGGACATGGATATGTTGTTGGAATCATATCTTGGCCTTGCTGCCTGTGCAAGTTCTCCCCCAGTTGTTTTGGTTTAAGACACTGCACCAGACAAACTTTATCTTCTGGAATCCCAAGTGGGGTTCTGGTCATGTGCAAGGAGTAATGTCCTGGCAGGACTTGCCCTGTGGAAAAGGTGCCATGGGAAATGCCCAGATGGTTCAGAGGATGTCACTGACTCGGTGTGCCAAGGTAGATTTCTGTGGGAGAGGAAGGTGTGTGGGAATCGGTGTGAATGCTGTACTGTACTGTACTGTGAATGCTGCTGTTTCCTCTTCTCCAGTCCCATTCCTCACGTACCATGTGCACTCTCTCCCCCAGTCTCATGACTTCCAGAGGGCCAGGTTGCAGCTTCTCCCTTTACCAAATGAGGTATCCCAGCATGACAGCTGGGGCTTGGCATCCCCTTTTCCCTGTGAGTCTGTCAGAGTCGGATGAGATTTTTTTCCCCCCAAAAGTGTATAGCTTGCTAAATGAAGTTAACAAGCATAAATCTCCAAGGGTGCTCTTTAACTTTTCTTTTCAGGATCCCTAACACCACTTCTGGCATTTTACTCTGTTGCATTGTGTTTGGGAGCAGCCTTCTTGTTTTCCTGATGTCAGTATATTTGGGGCTAGGCTCTCCTTTGATCCTAGACTTCTAGTTCTGGGAAGAAGTGAACCAACTTGATGGGTGAGAATCAAGCGAGTATTTCCTTCCCAGTTGGTGGCTCAGCTACTTGCCAATATTGTTCTTCCTTAAAGCAGCCTACCACAAGTATCTAATTTTTACATTATTTTACATTTAGTTGCCATGATGAATGGAAAGGATTGTGATGGATGATGTGGTAGTGCATTAATACCAAAAAGCCTAGGATTATATTATTAAATGTGCACATTTATACATTGTGCACGAATGAGTCTCTTGCTTCCCTGGGCATGCAGTGCAAGGCTGTAGGCTGAAGAACATTCAGTGCTCAATCACCATATGAGTTAAAGTGGTCATTGATGGAATATTTTCTTTCCACTATTTACACTGTTGAACAGCCTGAGGCAGGGGTTTGTGGGGGATATATGATATAAACTGCTCTGTAGAGTTTCATGGGCAGAGGAATAATGTTGTTGGAAATCTAGTTTCTTGCTTTCCATTTCTCTGTCACTCCCTCTGTTTCTCTGAAAAGTGAGCCTGTCCCTTCCAAATTCAGTCATCCTATGATATTTGCTGGCAGGATATTCTTTTTCCTGCTTTTTGTGTCTCTATAGTCTCTGGTTCCCTCAGGTTGCTTGTGTGATATTTCAAACCCTTACCATACATTTAGGGATTTGTAATATTGCAAAATTTCTTGCAAAGGTATGGAAAGCTTTAATGGATCATGGCATTAACTTTGACTCATATGTAGTTGCTCATTTAATTAAAATAAAGGATACAGGATGCATTGTTTAGGTGTGTTATTTAAATTTACATCACTTAATTTGGGCAAGAAGTTGAAAACTGTAGCCATGTAAGGAAATGCTGGCTGTGATTTTTTTGTCCTAACAGATTTTTTTTTTTTGCCTTGACCATGTAGTAGAGGAGTGGCTGGATGGCATTTCTTAGTAGGTGCCAAGACACAAGCATAAAGTGAATTCTTCTGGACACATATCATACTTAGCTGTCTTCTGAATTGTAGTAATGTTCTGAGTTTGTTGCTATAAACAAGTAAATGTTCTCTAAATGCAGGCTGGTAATTCCATGGTGAGCTGTTTGTTTAAAATGCTGACTTAACCCAAGCCTGCTAGAGGCCTTAGTTTGACTTTCAAGCTCAAACAGTATGAAAGCTGTTTTCCATCTTCCATGTTGCACCTCAGCCTTTTGGAGATGTAGGACATGATAGCTTAAAACTGCAATTTAAACCTAGGTTTTCAGCAGTTTGGAATGCTAATTGGTTGTTTGTTTATAAAGAAAAAATGTCCTTTTAGAGGTACTTTCCAAAGCTTTTGAGAGCTGGGATTGAATCTGTGATTCTCAAATTGCTAAATGTTTTCCTTATCACTGCCACTGTACATGTGGGGTGGTTGTGCTGAAGTTCAGCCATCAGGCAGCGTCATACCTGTCTGTAAGAGTTTTTGTTTCAGAGGGGAAGAGAAAAGGAAAACTCATCTTTCTTTACTTTCACAGTGAAGTTTGAACAGGAACCTGCTCAAGTCCCAACTTTGAAGCTGCTTTGCTCACTTCCCTTCTGTCTTCCTTACGTGAAATTTTCTAAAGAATGCGAGAGAAGCTTTGGACTGTGCCAAATCCTCAGTTTACACAAAGAAGCACAAAACTATGTTTTGGGTGACTTCCTAATTTTCTTAATGCCTGTCATTAGTCTCTATTCTAGGATAGGATTAACAGGATTAACCACTTAACAGGAAAAGTTAGGTGTGGGAGACAACCACAGAGTAAGTCATAAGGAGGATCAGGGTAGAAGGGAGCATTGTGCCCAGCAGAGTAACCACTGCAATAGCAACAAGCAGCCACTTTGTTGTGAGAAAGTACTTTGAAGAGTATGAACCAAAAAAGGAAAAAAAAAATCAATAAACAAGAGAAGTCTGGAAAGCCTTAAAGAGGAGAGAGAAATTATTCTCCCAAATTAGAACCAAAGAATGGCCTGGGTTGGAGGGGATCTTAAAGATTATCTGTTTCCAACCCCCTGCCATGTGCAGGAACACTTTCTACTAGACCAGGTTGCTCAGAGCTCCATCCAACCAGGCCCTGAACACTTCCAGGGATGGGACCTGTGCCAGTGCATCATCATCTTCACAGTAAAGAATGTCTTCCTAATATCTGATCTAAACCTGCTCTGTGAGTGTGAATCCATTCCTTCTTGTCCTGTCACTCCAGGATAGTCTCTCTCCATCTTTGGTGTAGGCTCACTTCAGGTACTAGAAGGCCACAATTAGGTCACCCTGAAGCCTTCTCTTTTTCAGGCTGAACAATCCCAATTCTCTCAAGATATAAGGATATAGAGTCCAAAAGGCTTGCAAGTTGGTGAGAATTGGTCTCAGCTGTCAGCTGCTCATGTTTTTGCAATATGGAGCTTTGGACACTAATATTCAATCAGAGGCATGCTAAAGTATTAAATCCCTAATTTGTGCAATATTTAGGAGTACTTTTACTTTGAACCTTAGCACTTCAAATATTGATAACTAATATTTCAAATTCCTCATTCTGTTGGAGGAAACATGGCAATGCATACAGGTAGGGCCATATATTCCATAGCTCTGTGTTTTTCTTTGATTTGAGTTATTAACATGAATAAAATGTTAACCCTAATAATACTCAATCTACCCCACTAAAACTGGCTCTATATACCTTAAACCACCAAAATTGTTTATAAAATGAAGTAAGAACATAAATCTAATTTGTCATGTTGGCAGAGGCAAACTATTTCAAATAATATACTTTATGCCACAGAGCTCTATTTTTGCTTTTTATTATTAGAATAGTAATGATGTTTTCATTATTTATGATTGCTCTCTACTTGTTACACAAGGTGAAGGTAGATGTGGTCTTGGCTTTGTGGCTTTAAAGAGAAAAATAAATAAATAAATAAATGCCAAACTGAAGTGCATAAAAGACCCCAAATGACTAAATGAGGAAAATGGATATTGTGCTGTGCTAATACATATAAGTTTTAAGCTTATACAAGATCATGTTTTAGCTAAATGCCAGTACCTAAAGGAATAAGTTTAGGAGCTCTGTAGGAATGCATGCTTTTCTTTTTCCTTGCCAAGAGCTGCTTTTCAAGCTCTCCTAGTAAGATATATTTAGTTTTTGGGTTTCTTCCTTCTGTCCTGTCTTCCCTCTGTCCTTCCAAGCTTAACCTTTGCAAATTCAACAGGAAGCTGTCTGTTTTCATGGTCTTATAAACTTCAGATTTTCATGCAAACTTGTATAAAGGTGATGCATATTAAAAATGCACAGTTCTTGTGGACTTTTTCTGCCTTTTTCTTTCTTTTTTTTTCTCAGTGCTGGAAACAAATACAAAATTGGTAGTCAAAGAGAACCAAATGTTTTCCTCAATCTCTTAGTGAAACAGCTGGTTTTAGTTCTCAATTCTACAAACTTGAAAAGATCCACCAGAGAGCCCATCTGAAGCTCTCTGCAGGAGCTTGTTGGGTCATCTTGTATCTAGACTCAGAGCAATCTTTTCCTACTCTCTAAGTCTTATTGTTGTCAGTAACTTTTTTAATTTAGGACTCTGCCGATGGCTTTTAATGACCTGTGTTGCATACCAGGCATTTATAGATTTAATATACTGACTATATATTTAATATTCTTGCAGCATTAATGCAACATCACCGTTCTTGAACGTTAAGAATTAATTCTTCACTCAGTCAACTTAAATTTTGGCAAGGTCCTTACGTTTGATAATCCTAGACTTTAAGAGGAGAAAAGGGATAAGCAGGGTGTTTTAAGGGAAATCCAGGCAATTTACATTCAGAAATTGTGTTTGAACTCAATGTAAGTAAACATTACTCATGAAAGTGAATGTTTTAGTATCTTACAGTATAGAAGCTACAACTCTACCTAGTTCTCTGTGGTATGACTGAAAATGCATCATAACCATCTATACCAGGGGAAAGCCACAATGTCTTGTATTCATTATTCAGTATTGTTAGTGTGAATGCCTTAAACCGAGACTGGATTTATGTTCTTGTTTATTCTCATTTACTTTTACTGTCTTGTTCACCCCCCAAAATTGACAGAATACAAGGCAGTATTCTAAAAATCTGTTTATGTTCGTGGCAATTTGAATTGGTATAACTTAGCTTGGCTCAGTCAAGTTTGCAGATGACAGCTTTTAAATGGTTTAAATGCACTGGGGGAAAAAAGCCCACAAACCCACCTTGTAGAGAGTTTTTCTTTCATGCATAAGTTTTGCATACTTTAGTCAATTGTAAAGGTATTTGATCAAGGACAGTAGATGTGAAGTATCCACCTTTTAGATGCAGCCTGTTTTCTTGCACTGGGACTCCTACACCTTCAGTGTAGCTGAAGCCAAGTGGGTAAGAGGTGAGGTGCTGCTCCTTATGCTAACACACTCCATGCAGTGTGTTTGGAAAGCTGTGTGTTTGGAGCTTTAGGCTAGGGCCAGTGCATGGCACTTGGGCCAGGGATGATCTCTGCTTTGTCTCTTGGTGGCTGCAGAAGAGCAGCTTCTGCCTCATGGGCCGCTTACCCTGGGTGCAGGGAGCCTGGACAGAAGTTGGCTCAGAAAACTGGAAAGTGTTTTGCCTTGCCCCTTTCTGGGCTCTGGGGTGGTTGGCCATGGGAGGTCTCTGCTGGGCTTAGGTGGGCTCCTTTTTATCTCCTTACCTCAGGAAGAACTGCAGGTTCCTCGCAGAGATACTTCAGTCACAAAACCAGTTGGTTTCAGGCACTTGTTTACACTTACACTGGGAAATGATCTTTTTTAAATGAAGGTGGAGATTTCTAAATTGATTTAACTCACTATGGGAGAGCTACAGCATGACACTGTCCTGTGTGCATTAGTGGTGTTGGCAGCAGATAAACTGTGAGGGCTCTGCTGCATCTCACAACAACCATGTGCAGTGTAAGCTTTTGTGACAACTAAACATTTTGCATAAGAACTTTTGAATAGTACAAGGTTGAAGAAGAAAAGAGCAAATTGGACAATCCTCTTGATTACTCTCAGGAGATTACACAGATAGGTTTGTTCAGGTCAGTTGGAAAGCATGGAATTATGTTTGGTAGAGTTCCGAATTAAAGAAAGTGAATTTTTGTGAAAAACTTGTTGGATTGAATGCCAGGCAAATATACTTAACTTGACTACAGTTTTCTTTACATAATTTGTGTATTTGTATTATGAAATTGGCCTGCTCAGCTGCTTGGCACTTTGATGGCACTTGGATTAGTTATGGAGAGAATTCAGCCTTTGGACATTATATTTCAGCAGCTGGTTTATTTTGTACATAAAACATTGCTATGTTTTGCTTGCTGAAGAGCCCACCAGTGGAATGCTGTTACATCATGAGACATAACTCCAATTAGTATCAGCTTCTAGACTGACACTTGAATTAAATATTAACATTTTCTGTGCTTTGAGTAAGTAAACAAAGGACTCTGTTTTAATCTCCCTTCCCTGCAAGGATGGATAAAAGGGGAACATGTATTTTGAACAGCAAAATATGAAAAAAGTTTGACTACTCAGTGTCTACCTTGATTCAGCAAGGTCAGAGAGGTCTTTTTTTGGCTGATGTTTTGGATACTTTTTAAATCTAAAAAGAAGTGACAATAGAAGCCTCTTTGTTTTTTTGGGGCTGCTGTATGCTTTGGGGCATGGGAAAAGGTTAGACTCTATACAGGCTCTTTCACAAGGAGAATCAGGAACATGGCAATTTTTCACAACCTTTTTTTTTCCCCTAGCAGTATGTTCTAAATTACTGGAATAAGTGCAGAGCCTCTTCACAATTTGTGTTCCACTTATTTGGCACCACATTTGTGGTATTGAAAATCTATTAAATTGATGTGATCTGTGACTTAAGTCTTTACATGGGTAGGACAAGTTCTGGGATCAAAGTCTATTGCTGGGGTAAGCAAACTCTGCCTTTCCAAAACAAATAGCTAAGATATGTGATAGAGTGGGAGGAGAGTTAATTATAGATTGTAAACCCAAGAAAGTACAAATAGGAAGGCAGATCTTTCCTGTACTTCTCTGATGAGCATGTTTAAGGTACTTCAGACCTTTCCTCCTACCCTGTCTTCATCAAAATGCTCTTCTGTAATGAAGTGATTTTTAGTTAAGATGCTTCTTGTCTGTACAGAAAAGCAGTGATGCAG
Organism: Peucedramus taeniatus; assembly: GCA_013400575.1. Taxonomy (NCBI): domain Eukaryota; kingdom Metazoa; phylum Chordata; class Aves; order Passeriformes; family Fringillidae; genus Peucedramus; species Peucedramus taeniatus. Next base: position 29,632 of record WBNO01012407.1, on the reverse strand, counting down.
TTCTACAAGTTCTGAGGCCTCCAGTTCTCAGCCCGGTGCATTGGACTTTTACTGTTTGCAGCCCAGAGTCATCTTGCTCTTGCACTCTTTTGGCTCCAGGCTTTGTGTTACACTGTGTAGTTCTTTGTGGGTGGGCCTGCAGACAGCTGTTTTCATGTCCTAGACAGACAGACACCTCTATTCATGGGTCCATAAAACAGGAATGTTAGCACTCCTTTACCTGCAAAGTTGTATAACCCAATTTCCTTACTCTAATGTGCATCCCTCAGATCATGTAGGAATGGGAAGAGAGGACAGAATGCAAAATGGTCAGCTAATGCAAGTGGAATTAGGTTACACATGCAGAGATGTGCTCTCTGTGCACTGAGTAGATGATAGAGGCCTACAAGATAAATTTTAGATGGCTGAACAGTGTTTCATGTCAATTTGAAAACTGACAGTTATACAATTCATAAAATTCTTGTTGTAAAATGTAATTTGCCTATTATGTAAAATTATTGTTCCTTTTATGTGATTAAGTGCAGAGATATTTTTTTATTACACTGTTTTCTTGGCAAAAGTAATTGTTTTCTGGTGAAAATATGTTTAGCAATACTCTGCCTTCTGAAATAAAACTTAACATCGCATATGTTTAACACTTCATTTGTTTTGCTAAGGCTTATTTGGAAGAATTTGTATTGTTTGTAGTAGTGCTTAAAGGTTTTCTTAATTTTTTTCTTTTCAGTCATTATTTAACCTACTGGAGTTTCGAAGACTAGTTTTGAATTTCAACCCTCCTGCAAATGCTCAAGATTTACCCCGAAACCAGAAGGTAAAACGAGAAGCTGACTTACTCTCATGGCTGATGAGGGCATTTCTGTCTTGTACTTGAATTTTGCACTGTTCTCAAGCTCATGTCAGCGTGGGTTTTAGAGGTGCCAGTTAACAGTTCTCTGAGCTTCCTGTTGGGGATCTTACATAACTGGCATCAGCCTCACAGCAGAGTATGGGGCAGGGTGCTGAGAGAGGCAGAGCATTTCTCATGTGAGTGTAGCTTGTCTTAGCAAATGTATTTTATTCCAGTTCCCTCCCACTCATGATCTGACATTGAGCTTTCATTTATTAGCTTGTCTCTTCTGGCTTTTTCAGGAGCTGATTATAAGTATAAATTTTCTCATGTTTATCCTGATAGTCATATAGGATTAGGGAGGGGAAGGCCTTGGCTTAGGTTTCTTGTGGCTTTAGACTGGCTAGGGGGAATGGTCATGGAGTGGGAGACAAGACAGATGACCTTCTCTTCCTTCCTGGGTGTCCTTTGAGGACAGGTACAATGGGGATTCTGTGCTTTCTACTCTGTGTAACGGGAAGGAAGAAATGAAAAAGGAAGTGGCTTTATGAAGACACTTGATTGCCTGATTTTTAGCAGGGACTTATAGAGCAATTAATTTTTGCATATCCAGAAATTAGAATCATAGAATGATTAAGGTTGAAAAGAACCTTAAAGATTAACTACTTCCAACCCCTGTGCCATGGGCAGGTGCATCTTCCACTAGATCAGGTTGCTTGGAGCTCCATCCAAGCTGTCCTTTAACATTCCCAGGGATGGGTCATCCACAGCTTCTCTGGGCAACCTCTGCCAGGGCCTCACCACCCTCACAGTAAATTAGACTATTGCCTGTTGCCCCTTTCCATCAGATTTAAAGAAGCAAGTGTGTTGTCAGCCTGTTCTTAGTTGTTTGTCCCTTCAGGATTGTCTGGAATGTTCACTATCAAAAGTAAGAGCTGTAATTAGAGAAGCAAAAGAAAACAGACAAAGAGAAGACAGTGTCCATTTTCTAAACCTCTGGGTATGTTCCATAAAAGGGAAGTTGAATGTTCAGTCAGGCCTGGATAATTTCTCTCCTGCCCTACCCCCTTCTTTTCTCACCACATTCAAAGTGCAGGAGGTCACTTTTTTTGGTTGGAAAGCATATTTGCATTAAGTCATGAGATGGTGTGAAAAGAAAACATGGGTAGTGTTTTCCCAACACAAGGTAGGGATGGGGCAGTGTATTTTAATAAGAAAGATAAGTCATGCTTTACAAATAGTTGTACTAAATTTTTTTTAAGTTTTATTTTTAGATTGACTTTCTGCTCAGTATTTAATTCTTTATCATGTAATATGTTTTAGTAATATCCTTCAGTACTCAGAAATTCTATGTTCATTTTTCAGCATGTACAAAGCAATTGACATCTAAAAAATGAAATAGCTGATAACAGTTGGCTTTGTAAACATCTTGTCCAAGCATTGACACTTGCAGCCAAATGCCTTAAGCCATTCAAAAGTGCTCTATTTTAGAAATTCTGACCATGACAGGCAGTAAGTTTGTGTGAAAAGGTGTGACACCAGGCAAGTGCATGGATTTGGGCAGAATCTTTCTGCAGGCCTTCTAGAAAGAATCTCTGGCAGTAGTATGTGTCCTTTCCTTTCTTAACTTACATTCCAGAATGAAGTAGCGTTGTTACTTGGTGTACTCATCTGTCTTATCTACAGCTGAAAAAGGATTGAGGAGAATTTAGGATGAGGGATCGCTGCACTGGTTGGAATTCAGATGGATAGAAGACATAAGCATGCATGCCCCCAAATATGGTGCCTTTATTTCTTTGTAAGTGAAGGCAATTAGAGGCAAATTGATTCAGCGTTGTAATATAAGTTACCAGTTGACAGTAGAAAAAAAAGTAAAGGTCTGGATTTTGCTTCCAATTGCTTACTTATTTTAAAACTATTTTGCCTCAGTTTTGTTTTTATTTTTATTCCAATATTAACTACCATATGTGACTGAAATTCTCCAGATTCAAATTTCCTTACTAATAAAGGATATGTTTTAATAATCCCACATTTTGAATACTTAGGTTTACATCCTGTTGTTCTTCCAGTTGGTGGGAATCAGAGTTTAATGCTGGGGTCACGACAATTTCTTGAATTAGAATTAAAGCATGTGGTTGTACTTCAGGGAATATTGCAGAGCAGGGTGTTTGTTTTTTTCCCATCAATATATTGAATCCAAATGCTATGAATAATTTGGCATGTAAACTTTTTAATCCAGAAGTCATTGGTATAAATTTTTACTTCAAAAAAACCCCAAACAAACAACAGCCCCACCCTATTTGTCTCAGCTAATTGGGCTTTGATTTTCTGGATTTGGGCATACACTTAAAATCTTCAATTTGATCTTGCTCTTTTTAATTTGACAATAATTTGTCTTCCTTTGTTTCTTTCTGTAGAACAAATGCAGTTCTCTGTAGTTACTGCAGCTTCTTTGCTGTCTCAGTTCTCATGGCTCTTGCTATCACATGAACAGATCTTTTTGCTGTACACACTTAGACCTGCTAAATATTTGGCCTCAGTGATATCTTCAGGAAATATTTCATTATCAGAGGAAAGGGGTTACTGTGCTCCAGGTTAGCGCATCGTTCTGCATGTTCTGATATTATTATGATATTATCATTATCTCACTCTCCTGGCAAACTGATTGGCCATAATGAATGTTTGCTATGTATTAAATATGTAAACTGCTTTAAAAGCATTTATAATAAGTTATTGTGACATATATTAAGAAATTATTTATGCAGGCAGGATAGGTGATAAAATGGAGAATGTCCTAGATTATGAAATTTCCATACAATGCTTGGTTAAAAACTTATTTGATCTTTTTTTTTTGTGTTGGTGCATGTACAGGACGCTTTAAAGGTGAGAGCTGTATGCTGTGCTGTGATCACTTTATCAGTTCTTTGTTTTGATGTGCAAGTCCTTTTGTGGAGCTCAATACCTTATCTTACGGATTGGCCCGCTTTATTTTGAAGATTTTAGGGTTTGTTCTGGTCAAGGATCAAGTCTAACACATTAAATAAAGCTTTTTCAAAAGCAGCAAGGATTTCCCTAGTTTTGAGAACTTTGGTAGCCTTTGTAGATATTTGTTCTGAGTAATCCTGCTTATGTTGGTAGGCAGTTGTTCAAGCTAAAGCTACAAGTGTGGCTAAAACTCAGCCAAAGTTGTAGTGTAAATTTGGGTAATGTACTATATACATTATAATAATGCCTGTGTACTTCAGATTTAACAAAAAGAAGGTAAGATATAGAGTATTCTGTGGTTAATTTATGCATATGAACTATCACTGGTATTGATGCATCTTTATAAAATGTATCTAAAGATTGAGATCTCATTTGTCTTAATAGAACACTTTAAGAAAACAGCAAGAAAAATACAACTTCTGCAATTTGTTTCTTTCTTTTGTTGTTATACAGTGCTTTAAGCATCTAAATGGGAGACTGATTTTGTTCTTAAATTAGGATGATTTGATGCTGAATTAAGATGTCACTTGAAGTGCAGCCTTTTCTCTGAACAGTGTTTATAACTGGCAGGTGTCTTGCAAGGTGGACTAGAAGAGCAAGTTGAATTCAGAGATTTACATGACTAAACGTATTTCCTAGGTATTATGTGGAACACATTGAATTTGCTGAGCACTTTTGAAATCTGAAGTAAACCGTATTTTACATACAAAAAGCTTTATGCCTCCTGGATTGACACAGGAGTGACTAAACAAGTCTGCTGTTTGATGAGCATGTGAAATAGTTTGTCATCAAGTAATTCCAGTTTGACCAGTATCAGACATCTGTGCTGCCTTTGAATGATACTTTGTTCTAAATACAAATGGATATTACATGGGGTTTAATTTTACAAGTATTTGCCAACTATCTACTCAGGAGTAGATATCAAATCTCCACAACATTGGCAACCTGTGATTTAATCTATGATATTTGTGTTTCAGTTTATTTATTTTTCATCCTGCAGGCAGAAAGTATTTCTTTTCTTCTGGAAACAGCAAAAGAATGCCATAGTCACATGAACTTCAGAATTGGGTCAAAAGGAGAGCAGGCTATTTTACTTGTGTCAAGAGAAATGACAAAGGTTAATGTAGACCTTAGAAGTTTAGTCTTCAGTAAAAAATAAGCTTAAAAAAGGTGCTGAGTAGTGTGTAGGCTCACAAGAAATTCTTCTAGAGGTACAGAGGAATACTAATTTCAATAAAATAATGCATATCATTGCAGGGTGTTACTTAAGGCTTTGTAAGTCTCGAGAGAAACGTTTCTGTCCTAAATGCAGCTCTGCTTGTCCAGTTGTCAATTCAAGCCCACTTCAAGACACAGTATCATCTAGATGTGATTTCAGGGAACCTTTAGTTTCTGAAATGGAATTTCCTTCCCAGAGAACTGCATTATTTTGTAACACTGACAAGTAAAAAGCATGCAGCATTATTTTGGTAGTACTACAAGTAACCTTATATATTACTATGACATTACTCGGGTTACTGGGTAATGTTTCTGTTCAGTAGATTTGTTATCACTTTGTTAAATATTTTTATTCTTCACATACAGGAACATAGGAATCTGCCTTTCATGCGTGAATTGAGGTACCTGTTTGCACTTCTAGTTGGTTCAAAGAGAAAATATGTTGATCCATCAAGGGCAGTTGAAATCCTTAAAGATGCTTTTAAATCAAATGATTCCCAGCAGGTAAATTCCATGTATTTTCAATAAAGTTTATGCATGTTTTTATATGGTCATATTGTAATAGGAAATACTTACTGTGGACAACAGAATTTCAAAATGTCCACAGAAAAGCAGCTTCTAATTATCACAGTCTTTGAACTTTTCTTATAATATTATGTGATTTTTGTTACACTTATTAGAAATATTTAAAAAAAAATCCGGACAACAGGACTATTTTATTCAACACACTTTCTTCCTATTATTTTAGAAATTAACTAATAGTTCAATATTCTTGCTTTTAGGATTTAGTTTAGCTTCTAAGTCTGGGGGTTTTTGAAGGAGAAATACTATTCTGATCTATCAGAACACCCAGGGCTGTACTGTTAATGTACAATCCCATTATATTGCTTGTTTAGATACTGGTTTGGAGGATCCAAATATTTATATTCAGGATTATTACCCATATCTTAATGTTCATATTCTGCTTTTTTTGGAGAAATATTCTACTTCTTCAGATGTTTTGTTTTCCCACATGAGGTTATGTGGCTGAGGTGTTTAATTACAATAGCACACTGAATTTAGTGCTTGATGAAAGTAACATTAGTCACTGCCTGCTAGATACCAAAGGGTTTGAACAATGGGATTCACAAGATGCCTTTGGACTAGTGTGGTGTGAAAGCTGAGCCCAAGTAACAAGGATCACAGGACAGTGTCACTGCTGAGGAACACCAGAGCCACTCATAAAAAAACAATCATGGCATAGTCTTAGACATTGTGTGATTCTGGAACACTGGTGGAGGGGGAAGGGAATTCTGCTAAATTGGTCTTGTAAGGTGACACTTTGTCGTGTTTTGTTACATATGTGTACTGATGACTTTATTTTTTAACAGCAAGACGTTAGTGAATTTACACACAAATTATTAGATTGGCTAGAAGATGCCTTCCAAATTAAAGCTGAAGAAGAGAGGTAAGATTTTTTTTTTCTAGCTCTGCATGTTGAAGATTTGGATGAGAGAAAAGCAAACCAAATGACCAAAACTCCATTTGTCTGTATGGCTGAAAAAGTTTTGACTCTGTAGCTTGTTTTAGTTCAAGCGTGGCTTTTTCCATGCATATCAATACTTTCGGGGTTTTTTCCAGAGTTTTCACCCTCTTATTTCATGTTAGAAATCTAGGTCCATGGAGTCCAGAGTACATAAAGAGTAAGAGGTGTTTAGTAGATAATAATTTAGGCTTTTTTTATTTTAAGTGCCATTTTGCTTTTTGATCCTGTAGTTAAAGTACTTCAAAACCTTGCTTCTCTTTCTTGCCTCAGAAGAAAATACTGTTTATATTAGTGAGCATCTGGAAACACTTTTGACTATATGACTTTTTCTATAATGTTTCAAGAAACAGTTTTTACAAGGGTTTTGTACAGTTTAAACACTCATTATTGAATCTGATTTGCATAGATTGTCTTAAAATGAAACACTTCTGAAAATTACTTTTCAGAATGTACTTTTCCCTGCAAATATCTGAATCATTATGGTCATTAGAGGAAAGTGCAAACATAAATTAACAGTAAAATGGGCATAATTTCTATAATGAATTCAGAAGTTTTTAAACTTCATTCTGAACTCTGAATTTCAGAAAAATTCATAGTTTTATAAATCAAAGGTTTTAGCTTTGACTTGGACTTTTTTGCACTAACACAGCTCCTGTTTTTTTAGGGATGGAGAGAAACCAAAGAACCCAATGGTGGAGTTGTTTTATGGACGATTTCTAGCAGTAGGTGTACTTGAAGGTATGCATCAGAATTTACTTGGATTTCTCTAGGCACGTCTGTTCTGTGCTTGTCCAAGCACACAGGTGACTGATGCATTTTTAGGATTTTAGCTACTTCTGCAGAAGCAGATGTGGAGAACACACATACATACATTTGTCTGTGACAAATGATTGGTCAGATATGAGACTGAGGAGAAATGCAGTGAGCTGCAGGGGTCCATGAAGACTGCTTTCATAACCTTCAGGAGCTGAGTGTACTCAGTGCAGCAGAAGTTGGGGTTGAGTTGCTGAGGGAAAATGCTTTGAAGAAATTATTGGGGCACTCTTACCACTTACTAATGGTGTACAGAAGGCAAGATACTGTATTTCAGTAAGCTGTTCTCATGCTTCTTCTGATTAATTTAATGCAATTTAAAACTTCAGTTATTGCATTTCCTTCTGCACAATTTCTCATATGGAAAACTCACCCTCCTAAAAGTACAGTTTGTTGGAAAACAAGTGAGTGGAAACCTGCTCAAGGGCAGTGTTGGAGAGAGCGGTAAGGAGGAAGAGACTGTACAACAAGCTTCCCTTTATCTTATCTGTATGTAATTAGTAGATCTGCAGAATTGTACTGTTCTCTATTTCCAAGAGGCTATGAAAGAATTTTTGAGTCATTTTAATGTTGGTGATTCTGCCACCCATCCAAATGATTGACTTTTGTATTTGAATGAAGCAGGTATAGTCTTTTGAGTGGCTTTCAGGTTATTCTGTGACCTTGAACATGTTTCTAATGAGTTGTCAGATTTCAGAACCATTCTGCAGATTTCTTGCTAGTAGCTAGCATTCTTGCTCCTTTATATTTATCTACTTTCATCCCTTACATTCTCATTTTAACAGAGGAAATATGTAAAAATCAAACAAATTGAAAGAAACTAGGAGATGGAAGACTTCCTACTAATTTAGCTTGAAATAAATTGAATTTCTAGGTTGAAATCACTTGTGCCCCATATTTCTCTTCATCTTTGCACTTATATCTTTATACAGTGTTACCAAATTATAATCTTGTTTTCAGGACAGAAATGAATGTTCTCATTTGTGGCTTATTTTTGCAAAATGTACTTAGACAAAGGGCTCTTTCATACCAGCAATTCCACTGACTTTACCGATACAATATACATTTGTATTATGAAGCTACTATTTGCAAGGGAGGACTTTGACTTATATATGTAAAACTTCCCATACATATGTGGTGCCAAGTTTGAGTTTTCTTTATTACCAAATGATGCTAAAACAATATAAAAATTGGCTGAAGAGGAAAATACAGTAATTTTCAATATTGTTTGAGCAACATTTTTGAATAAATTGTCTTTCGACATATAATTAAATTGTTCAATAAGAAAATGTGGGTATTGTTCAGTAGACTAGATCAATTGACCTAGGATTGATAGAGTTTTTTTCAAGGTAAATTTTTGTTCTGAAACATTAACTGTTTAATTTTTCATATGAAGGTAAAAAATTTGAAAACACAGAAATGTTTGGCCAGTATCCACTACAGGTTAATGGCTTTAAAGATCTGCATGAGTGCCTAGAAGCTGCAATGATTGAAGGGGAAATTGAATCTCTCCATTCAGAAAACTCTGCAAAGTCTGGTCAGGAGGTGAGTTAAGTGCTCCTGTGGATGTCTCTTAGGATGTTGTTGTAGTGCCCTTTATTTTTCTTTAGGTTTTATGTCTGGTTTTTATGGTTCATGGCCCTGCTGTATAGATGGGAATCCCCATTGCCTGTAAAGGCTGAGCTAATTTCTCTTTACACAGCTATTCATGTTTCATCACAGTTATTTTAAAGATGCGAAATCTTAGGAGGTTTTTTGCAATTTACTAAAAAGTTCAGGTCTAATTTCTTCCTTGATGTCAATCTTTTGCAGTAATGAAGTTTAGCTTCCTTTAGTCATATCAAAGTACACTTGGGGTTTAATTGTGAAGCCTAGTGACACACACTGAAATCATCCTCCCTCTGAAGTTCTGGTACCAATTCTGTGTTTTACAACAAATGTTTTATGGCATCTCTTCTACAATGAGCATGTTTCCTGAAATACGATTTGAAGAAAATAAAATCTCAAATTTCTTGGTACAATCCCAAATTTAGTTTCTCCAAGCAAGGTGAAACCTTGTATGTACCTACTATAAGAGCACAATTGTTCATCTTATGAACTAAAGGTTGTCTTGCAGTTATAACCTGTGTGTATTCATGCATAAAATGCCAGTTCTGTTGCAAATGCTTCACTAGAAATTTCAGATTTGGATGTTGTGGGCTTATTTGTTTTGGCTTTGATGCTTTTTTAACTGGTAATATTGGGAAACCAGGAACAGCAAGATAGTTTAGATAGGATAGGACAGATCTATACTGTTAAACTTTACAGATCTAAGCTGCTGAGTTCTGTGAAATTGTCAGCTTTGCTTCTTAGCATGTGGAAATAGAAGTGAAATAGTCATATGACAGATTGACAGTGGTGGAAAACCAAGAAAAGTAATGTGTTAAGTCCTATTCTAGAAAAAACATTGCTTCATTGTTACTAGGGCCAAGTAAATTGGTTATGTTTCCCTTAAATAATCCATAGTAATATTGCTCCTTTTAGTAGCCATGTTGAAATATAATGCCTGAAAGATGTTACAGTGCATTGGAAGGTTTGGAAGTACTAAAGAGCTCTGATTTTCTTGTAGCTTTAACATGGTTTGTCTCAACTGGACAAAGACTTCAAGTAACGTTTCTCTGAGTTGATTGATATCAAAGCTTAAAAATAATGTGGTACTCAAATGTGTTGAAAGATCCTCAAAGTAATGTTCTGTTTTTTTTTTTTCCTTTTTCCCACCATTGACTCTAATGGGGCATTTAACTTGACTAGTATTAGTATTATTAGTAGTATTATTATGATGGTACCTAAAAGCCTCAGTTACTGAGCAGGCTGTCAGCTAGTGAGCTAATGTAGGAACAGAAAAACGAGACATTCTCTGTCCTGAGGAACTTAAGTCCTGCTTCAAGAGAATTTTAGCCATGAGCACAGGAAGAAAAGGATGTTTGCCAGTTATTGTATGAAAAGACTATTCACGACATTTGGCTGGATAGGAGAACTTGAAGAGAGCCCTGAGTCAAATGCCACATCTGGGCTGTGGCACTGCTGACAAATGTGTCAATGGTGTCTGCAGAAATCAGAAACACTTCAGGTGGTGGTTAGACACCCAAAACTTATTAAATGGGTGGTTTTTATGTGTGAGAATGGAGAGGCAAAAAAAGATCTTCAGTGCTGGAACTGGAGCTGGATTTTTATTGTAGTTGAGAAACAACGTATGTAAAAAAAAGACATGAGGACTGTGGATAGACCTCTGCTGAGTAGTCAAAGACAAATGGGGTAAGTTGATGATAGCAGATGATAGTAAGATGATTAGAGACATGAGTAGAAACTTTAAGCTCTTAGTATGGAGGAAATGTCAAACACTCGCTGATCCTGTTTCAGAGGGGGTCATTAGAACCTTTGAATGTTACTAGGTGAATGAAAGGATTAGGAAGTTGAGTCTGAGAGAACTATAGCAGGAAGAGCACTTGCTAATAGTGTAAACAACCCTTTCAATATAATTGAGGAGTTAAGGGTACAGAACAGTTGGCAAGGCAGGTATGCTCAAGCATGAGACAACTTCTGTATGAGCAAAATAAATGTGAGTGGAACAAGTATTTCTGCCTCCTCTGCTGGAATGCAGATAGCAAAGCTCTTATGCAGCATGGGCAACAAATATTCTGTGTTTACACTGAAGGAAGAAGGTGGTAGCATTGGAAAACTTATGCTGACTCACTCTCTAAAACCAGTTTCTCTCATAGCCGTGTCAGTCTGGAGGTATTGTATTATTATTACTGAATTTCTGCTATTTGAAGGCATTAATTTTGGGGATTTCTGTTTCTTCATTCAGCACTGGTTCACAGAGCTTCCTCCTGTCTTAACTTTTGAGCTCTCAAGATTTGAGTTTAATCAGGCTTTGGGGAGACCAGAGAAGATACACAACAAATTAGAATTTCCTCCAATTTTGTATCTAGACAGGTATGTATAATATTATCAACAAAATTCTAGTGTGGCTATAAAATAAATCTTATAAGTTTGTTAAAGTTGAGGATGTGTCTTATGCTCACTTGAATCATAGTAAATTTATGTTCTATTTGCACAAGTTAGCATTTTCATGGGTTTCATCTGTTTCAGAAAATAGCCATAGATCATAATTTAAGACATACTGCTGCTTTGTGTCAAAAACCTGTTTCCACTTTCATTTATTGCTAGGTACTTGTGTACACAGGCAAAATACTCTGAAAAATCACACCATTTATGGGGCCATTTAGGAAACAGAGTGACAAGTTGGATATTTTGTGGTGTTCCAGATACTCTTCAAACATGCAGTCAGTTTTCAGTATGAGTGCATGCAGTTTCTCTGTAGAGCAAAAATACTAGGATGCCTTTCAGTTAGCTGCTGAAAGTTATTTGTGAATCTAAATAATGAAACAGGAGTATTGCTCTGTGGTTGCCACTTAAACTACTTAATTCAGAATCTCTCTAATTGTGGTTTTCTAATACATGTTTATCATCCGCGGTATCAACAGAGCTTTTGACACTGGGGAAAAAGCGTCTTCTGAAAGTTGTGGAAGGGAAGGTTCATTTTCTTCTCAGTTCTATTTTAGTGCTGAGTATGTTGTAGGTTCTAGAGGGTTTGAGTTTTTATTAGTATTAAACTGTATGGCTGATGGAGACAGACCTCAGTTTCACTGTTGGGATATTATGGGCTGACACAGCTTTCTAAATTTCATGTTTTACAGGTATATGCACAAAAACAGAGAAATAACAAGAATTAAACGAGATGAAATCAAGAGACTCAAAGAGTACCTCACAGTTTTACAACAGAGATTAGAACGGTACTATAGATAACTGTGTAAATGCAAATAGTATTATGGGCTACATAGAATAACTCTTTGCAATTATACACTTTGTGTATAGTTATTTACCTGAGATTTCTTTTCTATATCTCTTTTCTTTTACCTTTTCTTTGGAAGCTGTGTATAAGTGTTGTAATTCTGATTCATGAAACATGCTAGGAAAGGTTTGCTTTAATTATTTGCAGTCAATCAAAAAAAAAAATTTTTTTTTTTCATTTTTTAATTTTTTTTTTTTTGTATCTGTGAGTCATGGCATTAATACGTTTTGTGGTTAACAGATATTTAAGCTATGGTTCTGGTCCTAAACGATTCCCCTTGGTAGATGTCCTGCAGTATGCCCTGGAGTTCGCCTCCAGCAAGCCGGTGTGCACTTCCCCCGTGGATGACCTGGGTGCCAGTGCCCCCGCCAGCAGCACACTGCCACCACAGATCCCCCCCAGGTAAGGGCTGCCTCCTGCTCCCTGGGGCAGAGGCCAGAGCAAACCAGCCTCTGGGAGAGAGGGAGCACGTTCAGCTGCTTTGTGCACCAGACCAATAAAACCAGGCGTCTCCTAAGGGGAGTAGCATAAAGTTTCTGCTCTTTTTTTTCAACACAGCAGGCTTAAATAAACAAAAATGTTAATGACCTGGGTCTGTCTCATGCCCTTACAAAAATGTCTTCACAAGGAGATTACCATTTTCCAGCACAGCTCAATTCCATCTACAATTCTGAATAGATAGAAGATTCTGGTGAGGTCATTGATTCCCATGTGTATTGTTTTAGAATCTGAATTGGGCAGTGTGTATGTGCTGCATAGCATCAAGGTTTCTGGTGTGCAATTTATCTGTTACTTTTTGCCTGGGAGCTAAGCACCTTTTCTGCTGTGCAGTTTGCATATCTTACCAAATTTGTCAGGAACCTAAATAATCTGACTTCTTAAATGCAGAGTACCAGAGAGATCAATGTCCAACAAGGTTGTTTTTCTTCCTATTTAACCTAGTAACTCAGTGTAGGGTTACACTGAGTATATGCTCAGTCAGTTTGCAGATGATGCCCAGCAGTTAAGGACCAGGGGGTGCTGGCTCACAGTGGCTGAACATGAGCCAGCTGTACCCAGGTGGCCAAGAAGGCCAATGGCCCCTGGCCTGTATCAGCAGTGATGTGGCAGCAGGACCAGGGCAGTGATTGTGCTCCTATGCTGAGCACTGGTGAGGTCACACCTCAATCCTGTGTTCATTTTTGGGCTCCTCACTGCAAGAAAAACATCGATCATGTCCAGAGAGGGGCAACAGAGCTGGGGAAGGTTCTAGAGCACAAGTCTGATGAGGAGCAGCTGAGGGAGCTGGGAGTGTTTAACTGGAGAAAAGTTAAAAAAAAAGTGGAGCTTACCACTCTCTACAAATCCCTGACAGGAGGGTGTAGCCAGGTGGGAGTCAGCCTCTTCTCCCAGGTGACAAGTGACAGGATACAAGGAAACAGCCTCAAGTTGCACTAGAGGAGGCTTAGATTGGATACTAAGAAATATTTGTTCACAGAAGGGGTTGTCAAATGTTGGTACAGGCTGCCCAGGGCAGTGGTGCAGTCATCCCTGGAGGTATTAAAATATGTGTAGATGTGGTACTGAGGGACATGGTTTAGTGGTGGACTTGGCAGTGCTGGGTTAATGGTTGGACTTGATCATCTTAGAAGTTTTCTCCAACTTAAATAATTTTGTGATAATAGAGCATAACTTTGGATAAGTGGACACTTAACAGTTTGTGACATAGCTTTGTATGTTGTATTTGGACAGTAGGATTCTGTCTTCTGGGTCAGTCGAGGTTATAAAATTTGTCACTCAGAGAAGTGAAGTACATGAATCTAAAAAGGCTTTAAAAAGGTGTCCAACTGATACAATGCCAGCAGAAATTGTGATGATTGATAAGAGAAGATAAACTTTTATAAGTTACCATTGCTTGCATGAAATGCAATATCAAAAGTAATAAACTGCTCAAACTCCTGTATAGGAAGTTTGTTCTATAGAAATGTAAGTATTGTGGCTTTTTTATCCATCTGTAGAAACACCACAGCATGTTATATGGAGTGACATTTTCAGCTCTTAATGTTCTCAGAACTTTCTAAACTCCTGAAGAATCCAAGTTCCTCAGGCTGTATCATGATGCTGTACACAAAGTAAAAATTCAATGGCATGCAAGAAAGATCTACAGATTCTTCTTATGTGGTGTAATTATATAAGAAGATCTTGTTGATAGGAAGAGAAAAATCTGTAACAAATCTTCATTTTTATTACCCTTCTGCTCTTGCAGAATTCTCCTAAGGTGGCTGCTTTGCAGTTCGCTTTAGAGTGGTTTGGAACAAATTTAGATTGGTTGGTAGTGCATTTCCAGTGTGGCATAAATATCAGAGGTTCCTTCATTATTGCTGTTCAGCTAACATAAGTTGTCGGTAGGACATTAAAAAAGTATGTTTGCTAGGCATAAGACACATGAAGGAAGTTACTAAACTGAGAATTTGTGCTTATTGGATTTTATGGTCATAGGACAAACTACTGTGATTTCTCTCTCTGCCATTTGGCTGTAAATGTTTCAAACCACATTTATTTACATGTATGGCATGATTTGAAATTGTTCAGTAGCGTTTCAAATAAAGCAGTTTGTTGTTTTGCTAATATGTAATACATCACAAAGCAGATTTTAAATACTAATTCTATATTGCTGCTGTAGTTACCTGTTATGGATTGCACTTTATGAAATAGTTTCCTTTAAAATGCCCATTTTCAGATGAACAGCTTATTTTTGTGGTGTAACTTTTAGTCTGTCTATGTGATGATTCAATTTTTATATTTCATGTTTTGAATGAATGCAGCACAATAGAGCAGCAGGGGCCTTCATCATCAGATGTCCCAAGCACATCTCCTGTACAAAGATCAGTAATACACAAACCATTCACACAATCACGGATTCCTCCTGACCTGCCAATGCATCCAGCACCAAGGCACATCACAGAGGAGGAGCTCTCTGTCCTGGAGGGCTGTTTGCATCGCTGGAGGACTGAAGTAGAGAATGACACAAGAGGTAATGCCACACACTGGGGAATGCATTTGCTGTAGGAAAGGATTTGTGCAAGTGAGGGAAACCTTTCATCCAAGAAGGTTTAGCACTTGGCTTGTAGATAGATGTGCCACGTGTGAAATGCACCCATTTGGCTTTTCCTGAGATAAAGATGTAGTCATGTGCAATTATACAGCCTTGTGGAAGAGAGGTTTTTTCTTCTTTGTCTTTCAGATTTACAAGAAAGCATATCTAGAATACATCGGACAATTGAATTGATGTACTCTGACAAAACAATGGTCCAAGTAAGTACAGTTTTGGCAAGAGATAATTGAAAATAGATCTTTTTTGGCACTTTTAAAAATTCTGAGATGCTTGAAAACAGAGCAAGTATACAATTATGTAGTGTTTTGAGAAATTTCATTGCAAAGTCATAATGGGTTTTGTAAGCCTTTTAGTTGTGCACAGTCAAATGAAAGACAGCGTTACAGTATTTTAAAGGTGACATACTTAAATTCAGGCAACTATAATGAAAAGTCCAAATATGTTCTACATCTGATCTCCATTTTTTACCTGAATACAGATTTGCACAACAAAATTTTCTTGCCCTGATTTGCCCATATTACTTAGTAACCTTTTGGCTTTAAGGTGGTGAAGCATTAGACACTGGGAAGTACTATTTACTTTGCTGCTTAGTGCCACTGCATATTGCAACTTCCATCCAAATACATGGAAATTCAGGGCTCCTGATTTTGATTTGTAGTTAATTCCAGTGAGTGGTTTTGTTGTTATTGGCTTAGTTTTTTTGTTTGTTTGTTTTTTTTTTTTTTTTTTTGGTGTTGTTTTTTTTTGTTTGTTTGTTTTTTTGGGTTTTTTTTAACTTTGTCTAGATTTTGTATCACTCACAACTTTGATTATTAGTCTAAGCTATCTTCTAGCAAATTCTTACTCTGTGTAACCTGAACAGTGTTTTTAGAATGTTTTACTGTGGAGTTGTGGCTCCTCTGGTGTTTCTTATGTTCATATACTCATGTTCTCTCACTCTGAGAGGTTTTAAGGTTAAGGATTACTTCCTCTGTTACTTTCTGTTAGTAAAAAGAACTATTTTCCTTCCAAGTAAGATTTGTTCAGCTTACAGTTTTTCTTCAGGTATGTTTTCATTTTGTCCATGGCTCTTAATAGTTACTGGCAGCTGAACTCTGATGTTAAGGATTTCAGGCAGATTTGCCTAGATGACTTTCTTTAAGCTTGCTACTAGCAGGCAATTTTTTTCCTTAATACTTATGTTCTAAGAAGAAGGCCACAGGCTACATGTCATCTAACAGTAAAATTAATTTATTTGGTAACTTGCATCTGAATAATCTGTGTTGGCTTAGGTGTTACAGGAAGAAATACCTCTGGATAGCAAAGATACTAGCCAGCTGTCATTACAAAAGAAAAAAGAGATTACTTAGTAAAACACAACATAGATGCTGAACCCAGCTGAAATCACAGGCTGGAAGGGAAGCTGCGCTTTTGCAACTTGGCTGGTTTGTCCCCGTGGCTGTTTTGGCATAATAGGAAGTAGGCAGGTGTGCAGAGCTGTCTCCTTTTCCCTGTCTCTGGGTGATTTGATAGTTGGGTATTACCCCATTCCCTGGGAGCAGTTTCACAATATTGATGTTTCCCTCTGCACAATACAATTACAGAATTGAAGTCTTGAAGGTCTAGGCACATAAAACTAGACACGTTTTTAAGACAAACATATAATATTTGCAGGATGCTTCCTAGAGTATTTATGAACTGTTTGAGAAACTTTTTGTCTTTTCCCTTTGTCCTTTTGGATTCTAAGAAGATACAGTAATCCATAGAACCTTTGTCAAATTATCATAGGAAATACATTTCCGAAATCTTTATTGTTTCATTCTCCTGAATGAATGTTTTATCAGCTGCTTATTTATTTCTTTTCTTCTGTGAACTTGCAATTGGGAAAGAGACATAACTTTTTTTTTCTGTGGGAGTTCATCTTGGATATAGCAGCTTTGACATACCTGTTCTGTAGCTACATGTGATGGGGATGGTGAAGCTCCATTCCTGTTTAATGAATAGTAAGTGTAAACTGTGAAGTTTAATCCCACCTATGTTTGTGTTGCCTTGTGCTATTAATTATGGTTGATATAATGGCTTATCACAAGAGATGCCTGTTGGAACTGAACCTGTCCCCTGGTCACAGACCTCTGTGGGGAGCCTTCCTGAAAGCTCAGTGTGGATGACTGACAGCTGCTTCTCCTGGCTTGGAGGAGAGGGTTGGGGACCCTCAAGCTGACCCAGTTCACATGGTTTTAAGTAAAATGATTTAAATTCAATGAGGATTTTTAGTTCCTGATTTTAGGGTAAGAAAATTTTGTTTTGACAAAGTCAAAAGAGACACCTTTTTTATTAAATCAGAATCTGCATACATTTTTGTGCATATAGAGAGGCTTGCAGTCATGTTAAGGAGGCTTTCACACTGGTTTAATAGCAGACGTTAAAAACTCCAGAGCATTCAGATTTAAGGACTTGCCAGGATTTCTTCTGTGTATACTTCTTGTGTTTGGGAGATTTAGAGTGTGGCTGGTCTCTGGAAAGACAGGCTGTTTGATTTCAGCTGCTGTGCAGTCTCTCTGCTGTACTGTTCAAGGGGAGTTGCAAAATCTCCAGCACTTGCATATAGCCTGGAAGAGAAAGATCAGGTTAAAACTAACTTCAAGGAGTTTCTCCAGTCATGGTTATGTGTGTATTTACGATTGTTGCAGTACTCAAATGGTATTTGCAAAAAATACTGAGTACACCTTGCGCTAAAGAGACTGTTTATCTTCAGTCCAGATTGTGACACCAGTACAGGCTGGTTTTGAGATTGTTCATCCCAGCTGAGCTGTTGTCATTGAGGCACACCGTACATAGCAGAGAAGCTTCAGCTTTCCCTTTTATGTTGCATGTGCTATTCCAGCTGGTTAAAATGAGTCAATCACTAAGATGTTCTCAAAAGACTTTTAAGGAAGAACTCATTCACTCTCCTTCTCTCTGTCCTTCAAACTCCCAATTACTTAGGTAGAAGCTAAGTTTCCCATTGTTCTTACTTGTTGGTTTTCAGATTTAGCCTGGAACTCATTTTCCACTGATCCTAGAAACTATCGTCCTTTGCCTCAGGAGGAGGAGAGGACCTTTTTAGGTCTTCCATGCTTTATTTAGCTTTTCCTGATACAGTTAAAACACTGCAAAATGATTGTATTCCTATTCTACTGTGGGAATTCTATTTTTGGGTAACTGAAGCAGATACTAATTTAAATAAATTATTTTACTGTCACACAGAAAATACTGAGTTTATTACCTTGAATTTGCATTCATACCTTTCCAGACTTTTTGACAGGTTTAGCAGTTTGGAACTGAAGCAAATCATAGACAGTCAAGGCTGACTTATTTGAGGGGTTTTTTTGGTAGATACAATGAAGGTAGGAATATTAAGGAATTAAGAAAAGAGAATGAGTGGCAGTAAAGACAGCAGAGTAGACATATATGTCGTACACTAATACTTTTAAGATCTCCTGTAACTAGTAGTGCTAAGGAACATAACTCCAAGTCCTTATGCTTAGTGGGTTGCTAGTTTTACTTGTTTTTCCTCTGTGTTGTGTTTTGATCCTGATTAACTTTATTTCAATTACTTTTATTTTATGTAGCAATTGTTGCTGGCATACAATAGGAACTAAATGCTGTCAAAGAGGGTTTGACATTTATTTCCTGTTTTGTTTTTTTAAGGTTCCATATAGGTTGCATGCTGTCCTAGTTCATGAGGGTCAAGCGAATGCAGGACACTACTGGGCATATATTTATGACCACCACCAGAACAGATGGATGAAATATAATGATATTTCTGTGACAAAGTCAACTTGGGAAGAGTTGGAACGGGACTCTTTTGGTGGTTACAGGAACGCCAGTGCATATTGTTTAATGTATATCAATGACAAGGAGCAGTACTTGATACAAGGTAATGTTATCTACACAGATTCTGCATGATATAGGATACCTGAATACATTGGTAAAGCAAACTTCTTTCAGATGGATTTCCAAATTTTTGAAATGTTTTTAATAGTTATTGAAAGTTTTATTCCTGCTGTTCCTAACATTCAAACTATTAGATTGTTTTTGTGGGTAGAACAATTGCTGTTCAACTTATAGACCAGTAAAGATAATGCCTGTGTTTCAGCATTATTAAGATAAAAAAACAAACTGCTAATTTTAAAATATTTTAGAGAAGGGATTTCAGAATGTTGGAGGGTTTATCTCTAGATTAGAAGAGAAGTATAGAAATAGAGAAATGAGCCTTTTGACATTAAAATCCTCCTGTAGCTGCTTTTTTCCCCATAAGCTTCAGAGCCCTGATGCACTCTACTGAAGCGTGGAAACATGAAAGCTTATGCAGTAAATTGAAATGTGAATAACTTAGCCCTACCAATCACACATCAAACCTAAGTAATTCATGGGTTGGGAAATTTTTTTCAGGTCGTGTAGGAGTATGCAGCTATAAGGTTTTGTATGGAAGTGATTAAAGAGAGGACAGTGATCCCTTAGCACAAAGTTTTGGATAATGGTAGACAGAGCTGTCTGTGAAAGTGTCCAGAGATTCAGTAGAAGGTCATGGAAAATATTTGGGTTCCTGTTTTTTCATAGGGCAGAAGGCTCAAGTACTCATTTTTTCAGTTTTTAAATGAGAACCAATATTGCCCTTGACATTCTGAGGTTGCCAGGTTGGTGATGCACTTGCAGCCATAGGGTGTTTGGTATGCTTGTGCCATACCAATTAAATCTGAGGCCTGCTCACTGTGGGGTAATTACTGCTGGTGGATCCCCTGGGATGTAGGATACCCCTGCAGAGACCATTTTCAAAGGAAAAGGAAGATTACTCAATTTAGCTAGTGTTCCTATCAGCTGGTTTTCTGAATTCCTGTAGGTCCACTCTCCCGCTCTCCTTCCCCTTTTCTCTTGGAAGTTTAGTTGTGTCTGGCTCTCTGTGGCAGTAATACAGTCAAGCAATGGTGGGATTTTTGTGAGTATTCTCTGAATGTTCACATAGAATACTCAACAGATAGTAAAATCAGTTAAAGCTAGTATAGTTTTGAGGGTTTGGTGCTACACTGTACATTTCTGGTAATTCACTTGAGGATATATCTGTTGAACATACTTTCTACTTTCTTTTGTCCTATTCTTTTTTTTTCTGAAACTTATATTTCATGTTACCACAGAGGAGTTTAACAAAGAAACGGGGCAGATGCTTGTTGGAATGGACACGCTGCCTTCTGATCTAAGGGATTATGTCAAGGAAGACAATAAACGTTTTGAAAAAGAACTTGAAGAGTGGGATGCAGAACTTGCTCAGAAAGCACAGCAGGAGAAATTGTTATCTCAGATACCCAGGGCACCAGCACCCTCACCTGCTCCAGGTTAGCTGCTTCTACCTGTTTGGAAAGGGAGTAAGATCAAAAATCACTGGGGCTTGTAAATATATTTGACAACGTAACAAAGGAAAAAAGTTAATATGTGTAATCGTGAATTACAGCTACTTACTTGGCCACAGTAACTATATTTGAAGTTTAGCCTGTTGGGGTGGGTTTTTGCATTTCATTTTTTATTTAAAGAAAATATTTATTCATTGGTTCTTCTGCCTTTTTCCCTCCCAGTTGTCCTGAGCTTTTTTTTTCTTTTTTTTTCCCCCATAGAAACAGGCTTTTTATAGGTCTCACCAGTCCGTTTTGAGGATTTGTTAGTCTGTAAATGATGTATTTCTTCTATTCAGGATGATTTAGTATGAGACCTACATTCACATTCTAAATTAGAACACCATTTAGATCTGAAGAGCAGAAGAATGTATTTGGTGCAGTGCATTGAATAGATTTAACGATAATGATAGTAGGGCCTGCCTAAGAAATTACTGTGTGGAAATGAGGGTGTTGAAATAGTGGAAAAGATTCTGATCAGCAACTGTGAAGCCAATGGTTGTAGGAACCTAGCTAATAAGGACCACTGGCAATCTGATTATAAACTAGAGCTGCCAGGTTTTTGGTAAAGTGGACCTTTTGCTCCATTGCAGTAGACTGTGTATATTATGTGAAAGATAACATGATGAATTTTCTGTCCAGATGTTCTCATTGCTGTATTTGAGTCCTAAAAATTGAGCATACATTTCTCATAACTATGTGTGACTGCAAAATGAGTGTAAGAAGTGCAGTGATTTAATGGGATTGTTTGTTTTGCAAACTCTGTGAAGAGTTGCTTCATCTTTTGTTAAGTTTTGAGTTCACAAACACTTTGAGATTCATGCTATTTCTTTTGTTAGTAATGGAAAGTACAAAATGAATGTTTACTCCGCCAAAATTTTATTTCATCATGTAAGGAATATAAGACGCTCTTTATACTAATCAATTTCTTGCTCTCAAGTGGAGGAGACTGAGATCTCCCTCAAGGCAGAAAAATATAATGTGTTTATTATTTTACAAAGTAAAAATAGATCTTGCACTCAAGTGGCTGGAGGTCATTCCATATGTTGAGTCTGTATCCCACAAAAACTCCAGCTAGAATTTCACCTTAGTTCTCAGTCATCCTTGGTGATTGGTTGATGAATACCCTTCACTCAAGAGCCCTAATGGGTCTATAAACAGGACAGGTCTGTTGTTCCTAATATAAAAATCAGGGATCCATTTGTAGGGAAGTGTTTAGAATGACATGAGACACAGACTGGTGTAAAGTTGTATTTGTGAATTGTGTGACCTACCCTGCATTTTCTGTGTGCTTACCTTATCTGAGACAGTGATCCAAATAAAACTAATAAATTTAAAATTCATGCTTATGTTAACACACAAAATTGTTGTCTTATTTCTGTCACTAAGTTCAAGCAGGAGAACCAGAGTATTTAGAGCAGCCATCAAGAACTGATATTTCAAAGCACTTAAAAGAAGATTCTGTACAAGCAATCAATAAAGCTTTAGCTGAACAAGAAGATAGAGGTCCAGAAGCTATAATGGATACGGTGAGGACATTTTGAAGCTTAAAATACTTCTTTTGCTTTTATTTTGCAAGTGAAAATGATACAAAAACTGATAAAAAGGTGTGAGTCTGGAAACTTTGAACTGACAATTGCTTTTTCTTCAGGGACTGTCCAACACTAAAGTCCATCCAGAAACTGTGTACAACAGTAATGGGTGTAGCTCAGAAAAACCCCACTAAGATAGGTGTTCTCTATGGCATCAAAGTGCTTGTCAGGAGTACAGCATATTGTTCACATTACAGTCAGCTGTTTGTGCCCACCATCTTTTAAAAATGTTAGATGATTCCATGTATTTTTGAGGAATAAACATTGACAGTCCATGTAGAAGACGTGAAAAATATTGCTTTAGACATTCAGGTTTTTATCTGGGAAATGTAAAAATATAATTGAGTTCCTTTGAAAGACCTGTGGAAGTTAATGTAGCTTTCAAAAATAAGGGGTTTTTCAACAGTATTCTGTTGATGCAGCTCTAATGCAGATTTACAACTTGACAAAAATATTTTTTTGTGATTCATAGGATGGCTATATTAATTTAAAATTTCTATAATAATCCGTGTTGGGTGTTTGTTTTCACTTTGTACAAAATATACTAATAGGAATGGAACATTAACTATTTTATGGGTTATTAATTAAACCAATATTTGACGTTTTCTTCTTTCAGCAAATACTTTTTTCTTCCCTTATAAGTATGTTGATAAATGACAAATGTGTGCTTGCCACAAAACTAAGTGCCATTAAAACAATATATGCATCTGTCTTGGAACGCTATCCATAAATGTACAGTATGGCTTCCTTAGGCATCCCTAGTAACCACTAAGGATATGAACAGTTTAGATCTGTGCAAAATGCTTCCTAAGATCCTGTGTGAATCCTCATTAAACAGAAGCAATCTGGCCCCAGATACCTTACAATCTTTGAAAATTATGTGACAGCTTGTTGGCACCCTGTTGACCTGCTGTGTTTTCCACCCCTCCTGTGGTGTCAGGAAGGCACAGAAGCACACTTGCTCTGCTAAACTGAAATTGAAGCTAACAGGGAAACTCATCTAACTCTGGATGAGAAGATGCTGCATCACTAAAGCCTTAGGCTGCTGCATATTGGCCTTTTTTGAGTTCTCAGAACAGCTTAGTGGGAGGCTGTTTTATACATGTTACTCCAGCTGAAAAGGTGGCTGTGAAGATACCAAAACTCATGATGAAATGTCTTTCATAAGGCTGTCCTCCTTCCAGGGTTTGTGGGCACCATCCCAGTGGGATGTGAAAGAATCTTAACTTTTTTCAATGGATCAAGTGTTGTAGTTCAGGATAATGGCATTGGCACAGTGGCCTTAGGACTTCCCAAGGCTGTGGCTGGGGAACATCACGATCTGTTTAATGAGACAAAAGGAAAAAAAAAAACAAACCATGCAAACATTATTTAGAAACAAATGTACTTCAGCTGTTAAAAATGTAAAGTAAATTTCTAGTTAATCTGAAGGTACTCTGTTAACATTTAAAAGCTGTTCTCTGTATCCCCAAGTTTCACTTATTCAGAATTGTGCTTCCTTCTCAGTGTATCAGCATGCTTTCTAATTATTCTGCTTCCTTATGCATTCAGACATACAGGCATAAAGTCCATTACTTCCCTTTTTGTTTGTCCATTTATAAAAAAAGCCAACATCAGCACATATAACAGGATGGTAGGTTATTCACCACATGTTCATTTTATCCATTTTATGCCTTTTGACTTTTTTTTCTGCTTTCTGATTGCACAGCCTTCATTTGTATTTGTATGCTGTTGGGTGTAAATAGATACTGAGTGTATTTTTGGAATCTTTGTTAAAAGGTGAGGCTATTGTTACAGCTGCAGAACAAGTAGCATAGCACTTTCCCATTGCTTGGATTAAAGTCAAGGTTTAAGTTCTGCAAATATTGCAAACTGCCTCTTATTCAGTCACAGACCATAGTAGCCTATATTTGTCTCCATTGTTGTTTAAAACTTAGTTTAACATACCAAGAATTTTAGTGACAATGATAATCTTCTCCTAATTTTCTGTTTAATAATTCCTCTTCTAAAAAATAAACCAGTTTGATGTAATGCTCCTTTAAATATTCTTCAAAATATCTTGATTGTTAGAGGCCTTTTTGTAGGGTTTTTTTTTCTCCCAGAGCATTGGGAAATGTTAGCTTTCAGTTTCTATCCTTTAGTGTGACTTCATCAGGTATTTCAGATGTGAAGGGTCTGACCTGGCCTTCTTCAAGGCCAGACTGGATGGGTCCCTGAGCAACCTGATCTAAGGCATCTTTAGGATTAGATGATCTTTGAGGTCCCTTCCTAAACTGTTCTCATATTTTATGATATACTTCGTAATTTGGGGCTGAAATGTACAAAAATGGTGGTTTGCAGACTCATCCTTTGCCAAGTGACTTAAATTTGTAATGGATATTAGAGTTGTCATACTGGTATACTAACCTGTAAAGATAGAATTAGTGAATAATGAACAAATGAAATAATTTTAGTAATTATGGCTTAATTTTAAAATGTACTGCTTTAAAAAATTAAATAACACTTATATTCTCTAACTAGATACAGTTTCTGAATTTTTTCAGAATTTCAGCAGTGAACATCATTGTACTAGATCAGCCTGTTAGTTTGCATCTCTCCATAATTTTATTGTATTTTCTGATAATGATTATTCTTTTTTTCCCCAAACACGTACTGATAATGGTTTTCTTCTGCAGAGCTCTGATAATGCCCCAGCTCAAGCAGCTCCTACCCAGCGAGTGGTAGAGGTGGCGATCCCTGATGTAGGGACTTTTGTGATTGAGTCAGAGGAGGGGGGTTATGACGATGAGGTACCTCTGATTGAGATGTGTGCACCGCTCCTCCTCGGTGCTTCCTTGTGCTGCCTGATGAGAATTTCTGGCATGTTTGCACACTGTGACACCTAACAGACTTCTGCAAAACTAAATGCTTAGCGATTTGTAATCTTTAACAATGTCATAGTTTGTCGTGAAATATGGAAGGAAAGCACTACAAACTCTTAATTGGCCACGGTTTGCATGCTGCCATTTACACTGGAGGTGTATCTGTCTCTTCAACTGTGGAGGTTGAATGTTTGTGTTAGTCTAGGTAGCCTTCAAAATGCTGGTGACAGACTGCACACTGCTGCATTATTTAAAAGGTGACAGGACACTGAGGAATGTTCTTAATGTTTGTGCTTTCTTGTCAGTCCAGTAAAGTCTGATCTGTTATTTGCCAAGGTTAAGCTTTTCAGGCTTTGGGGATTTAATTAGCCATGGAAATAACCTGAAACTGATATGGCTGGTACAACTGAATCTTGCAGGTCTTAAAAAGATTCGTGGTGTTACATGTACCTGCTACTATTTGAAGAATAATTGAGGGGCCCATTGTTTTTCTGAGAGACATTTTGCTGCCCAGTTTCAGCAGTAGAAAGCAGTACTGCCAGTCATCAGACTACCCTGCCTTGTCACTGCTTACTCCACATTTGTTTTGGGTGGGAATAGTGTTGGTGCAGCCTGTATTCTCAGGGCTCTGAACATGGGTTCTTGGGGGGCTTTAGTTTCCTTAGCCAAATGGATACTTCAGGTCCTTCTGCCCTGGAAGTGTGAGCAGTTATAACTGGGAGGAGGGGGTGGGGAGTAAAACGGTTTAATTGACATCATCACACTATGCTTAGCTTCTCACAGATGTGTAGACTCCACCTTGAAAGAAATGAGGATTTAAACTCTCATAATGACCTGCTTGTTTGTTTTTACTTTTGTCCCCATGCCATTGTCTTTCTAGAGGATAACTTTCTTGCCTGTTTCCCTATTCATTTCGTGAGTGTATTCACTTTTTAAAAATGTTTTTATGTGTGGGAGACTCGCAGGGAGTTTGTTCATCATTTGTTGCTGCGCCAGCAATACCTTGGGCAAGGAGGGAATGTTTTCCTTTGCTTACAGATCAAAAAGGACAAAGGCTTTTCTGAGTAGCTTGGATGTATCAAATTGTGTGTAACTGATGTGAATAGCAGTGAGAGATGTCTTGTGTTTGGCTTGGTGTTTGTTAATTGTTTTGGGTTTGATGTTTAAGAAATTGTCTGCAGATGTTTCAGGGATTGATTGCATTTGCAGCAGTGAGTCTTTTTTTGATCTTGAAATATGCATAAAATTCAGGTGGCTTTAGTGCAGTATATCTGAAGTGTGATTGGATGATTTTTCTACTTGAAACTTTTTTTTTTAATCCTTAGATGGCCATGGGTAGCACTCATTCAGTGTGCAGTTTCCGCTTGGTACTAATGCTGAACTGTGCATGTTCCTTTCCTGGGAAGTTTGGTCCATGTAATGTCTTTGACACAGACTTTTTTTTTTTTTCCTTTTTTTGTAAGATTCCTTTAATGTTGTTACAGTAAGACTATATATACACATGCCATGATTTGATTTGCAGAATATGCTCACCAGATCTGTATGAAATGTGCCATATCAATGTATGCATGCATTAAGTTGCTTTTTCATCTTGCATGAGACTAAAAGCATATTGAATTTAGTCATTAAAATATTAATCATTCAAAACTTTTACCTTAAATCCCTTGTGGCAGGTCATGCTGACCCCGAACATGCAAGGTATTATCATGGCTATAGGTAAAGCCAGGAATGTTTATGACAGGTGTGGGCCAGAAGCAGGGTTCTTTAAGGTACAACTAACATTTTCAACTTTTTCTCCTCTGACTTTTCCTGTTAGATGTGCTACTCCCTCTACCCCTTTCTGTATATGAAGTCTTTTCCAACATTTATACAAGCTTGTCTATATCAGTCCCTCATTTAGATGTTTCTCCTTTGAATAGACAGATACTTGCCCTGTTGATATCAGCAGTTCATATACCTTTCTTCATTTTAGCTTTTTAATAATAGGGGAGAGTAACATGATAGTAACATGAAACCTAGATATGTAATCAATAATAGTTATATGGGTTTTTTCTCCTCTTAGTAATAAAGCCGAAGCCTTTGCTAGACTGTGGGACATGAGAATTTTTTTAGCCAGGGACTTCTGGTCATTTGTCGTTTATTTCAAAGAGATGTTCTTGGTTTGTACTCAAAGATTTTTAAAAAATTTAAATTGCTTGCTTTTGTGTAACTGCATGGGTGTCAATATGATTTATTTAAGCAGTTTTTTATTACTGGGAATTAGACATTAGGCTTTTTATGGTGATTAGTCTTCACTGTGACACCAGATTTAAGAATGTATTCATTTTCTTAAATACACAAACTTCTAAGCACCTTTAGCTCATGGCCTTTTGAATTTTCAGGGTATTAGAAAGGGAATTGCTCTGACATGATGTAAAATGTGAAATCCCCTCAAATGTGATTTGGAGAGGAGAAAGAAGTTTCTTGCTTGTCATTGAGTAGCGGTCTGTTTTCTTCTTAATTGTTGTGGTACTTCCACTAGAAGAAATTCTAAAAGCCACTAAACCCCCAAACAAGCAACAAACAAACAAAAAACCCTAACATCACCAACAAAAAGCTCTGCAACCCCTTGGTAAGGAAATTGAAACCTCATGGGTTGGTTGGTTTGTCTGTTTGTGTGGGTGTTTCAAGTGGATACTTAGAGCAGGGTTATAACCATAACATGTGTGCAGGGCTGTCTGTTAACTGTGCCTGATCTCAGGGAAGGGAGAGACACCTGCCACAGCCTCTGTTCAGTGAAACTGGGTTTCTTTGGGATTCAGTGTTGGTTGCTTTTTTTTTTTTTTTTTCCCCTCCAAATTTATTAATGAAAATATGTAAAGTGTTTTTTAAGTTGAAAAAAAAATCCTCATTTGATCAAATCACTCCTTGATTTGAACCAGAAAGTTCAATTATATCTAATTATATTTTTAATATGAAGGATGTTTTGATAATTTTAAAACAGAAAATGACTTCAAAACAAAATTATATTTAATGCTTTAGAGTTATCAAAACAATGCTCAGTTGAAATGATTTTCAGTTTTATTTTGCATCCTTAAACATTAGGCTTCACAGGGGCAGAATATCTTTGACTGAGAAAATGTTTTGACATAAAGTAGAAAACTTTCCTTACTCATTTTCTGCTGAATTGTGTTTGCAATAGCTTAGAAGAGGTGAAACATAGTTCATTTTGAAGGAATACATTAGTATGAATGGGTGAAGATAAAGTGGGGTTGTTTTGGGAACAAAATTTTTGTTTTGGCATGCATCAGATGAAATCTCACATTTTCCCATAGCTTATTATAAAAGCTTCTATGATGTCTTTTAATACTGTTACTGTGTTCCTTTATGTGTTTGTTTTTGATGAAATTAGTGTTTTCAGAAAACTGGGGGGTTCTATATCTTTCTTTTAATGTTGCTCAGGTGAAACTCCTGTAGTGTGAGTCATTGTTACTGCCAAGGTTTCCCACCCCCTCTAGATCTCAGGTTTAAGACATGACTAACATTCAGATATTTCTTGGTCAGTGATCTCTTCAAATCATTGTTCTTTAACCATTAAAGACAACTCCTTGCAGAATGTTTCCTTTCAGATCTTTATTTAATATCCTCAGCGAGGAAATAAAAGCATATAGTACTTTTTTTCTACTGTCCCTTTCTTTGTGTAGAGAAATAGTGTTTTTTCATTTTGTCAAAGATTTCTGAATCTGTAGAATACCACATTATTTTAAAAATTATTATAAAAATACAGGGTTTGTGTTGCATTTTTTCCTCCTTCTAAGTAATTATATGAAAAATTAAATATCTAATAACAGTTTATTTTTGCTTCCTCAATAAACAATGTTTAATTGTTAGCCATGTTGATTTTCTAATGGTAGAACTTCTGATGTAAGAAAATAGATGTGACTTTTGGAATTTATAATGCCAAAATAATAGATGTGGCTTTTGGCATTTATAATGTTGTCCTAAACATCCTTTATAATGGTAATGCAAATAATGAGTACTTAAAGATATTGATGCAGAACATTCTCCTAAGTTTAATAGTCTCCACATGCTCTATGTTTAAACCTGTATGATTATTACTCTACATGTTTAGTCCTGAAACAAAATGTGTTATTAGCAGAGGATTGGAGCCCTAATTTCTGATAGTTAAATGTCAGGTATTACAGCATAAAGACATTTGAAATACTGAGCAGAGTTTTTTTTTTTTTTGTGACTGCTTTGGTGCTTTATTTTGTGTATACGTTGTATTGAAATTTTGCTAATGTTTTAGGAAACCATCTGATAATCTCCCTGTTTTCAGAGGGAATTTATGGAATATGTGTTAACATGTGTCACCATTTTTCTATTTCTTTTTCTTGTTGCTCCTGTTCATGCTGTATATATATTATATTATATATATAT
>WBNO01012406.1:301907-342986 GCA_013400575.1 Peucedramus taeniatus | reverse complement strand
TATATATAAAACAAAGGATTACTGCCGAGCAACACTATTTGTATTCCTGGGATAAAGCTCTACAGTCTTGAGTGTTGTTAATAACACAGTTGGTTTCTGTCCTACCTGAAGGTCACCCCATACGTTTCATTCTCCTTGTCCTCATTCTGTAAGCCCTCATATTCCTGAATAACTCTGAGACACTGCCTACTATCCTGACAGAGAGCCTTCTCCCTCAGAGTGGTGGATTTTCCATACTGATAAAAAAAAGCAGACCCCTCCACTATCAGGAGCCCTTCAGAGAATCACATTTCTGTCCTCACTCCAACAAACCTTCCAGTGAAGTTACCTGGAGTCCAAATTTAGTAACTGAAGATCTTAATATCTTATACACATGGAAAAAAAAAAAAGAAAAGACTCAGTCCCTTCTAATGCTCTGCATTATTTTAAGTACTTGATTTATGGGGCACAGTTAAACGGCATCTGCTGGAAAAAAAACTCAGAGAATGATGGGATCATGATGATGATGAAGATCCTAGATCATAGTGGTAATTGTTACAATAGAAACCATCACAAAGACCAGAAATTTCATACTATGAATTGGTCAGTTGTACCCTGCAAAAGGAGGTAATACAAGACAGAATTGCCAGGGTCAAATTAACAATAGCTGTTTCAACTTGAAGGCAAATTTATTTTTCTGCCACTTCAATCTCTCTCCCCTATTTTCCAGGCAATGATGAGTTTGAGCTGGTGACCACGCAAATGCTGGTGAATGAGATTGTTCTGTTGGTATTTTCACTGTTAAGCTGTCAAAGCACTCACATCAAAGGACTGAAGAACAAATTGCAATAGTCACAAGTACCCGCATTAAAGGGATGTTTTCATCCATGTGTATACAACTGCCCCCCAGCAACCCCAAAAGAAAACCCAAACAAAACCCCAGCCCCGTCTCAAGAAACAGAAGACCACGAAAGAAGAACAAACAGGTGAGAAGAGCTGGGCAACGGGATGAAATGACAGCCAGTAGTGCGACGGGGGTGTGGAGAACCACTTCAGTCTCTCTAATCCTCAAACACTTCCAGGAACAATGGAGGGAACAGTTCTGTGGGGCACTCCACCTTCATGTGCAGGAAGCGGCTGGCATGGCAGGCTCCGATCATTCGCAGGTCTGTCACTTTCATCAGCAGTTTTGGCCAAAAGTGTGCAACATGGTGTTTTCTGTAATTAATGTAGTGTTCGAATGCCAGGAGGAAACCCTCTTGACACTTTTCTATTCTCTCGACGCAAACAAGGCCTGGGCGATCTGTAGATACAAAGCAGCAGAATTATCATTCTTACTTATTTGCTTTGACAAATGCCTGATCATAAATCAGGAAAAACAGGATGATTCTGATGTTAGGAAAGAAAGGAGAGAGACCCGGGGCATTTGTAACTGTCACAAACGTCTTTCACTCCAGCCAACTCACTTGCTAGTACTATGCCTGTTTAAAGAAGAAGATAATCCTTCCTTTCTTCATCTGTTGCTTGCTTTGCTCACTTAGAGTGTAGCTGTTTGGGAAGTGTTTCCTTACAGTGACTAGAGCATCAGATCCCTGATTTCAGCTAAGGCTGCTATCTACATTTTTCTGTAAAAAAACTAATCAAGAAACAAAAAAAGTTTCTTGTCAGATATCTAAATTACAGTTCCTCTCTATCTGTTTTTCTACAATCTGACCAATGGTTTGATCATGCTTCCATCATGCTTTGATCCCAGGTGAGCTGTTATGGAGCATCAAGGAACAACAAAGGCCAAAAATCTGGCTGTCTCAACTGGCACCCAGATGGGGACTGGGAAAGCCCCTTTCACAAGTCACTTCTCAGGAGACACCTCTGGGAAAGCTGGTCATTTTTGAATTGCCTTCTGAAAACCCTGCTCCTGTATCAGTGTGTAGGGACCTAAAAAGAAATCAAAATGTTTTGATGGGGAAAATGAAATGCTGTGCTGTGGTTAATGTGGAAACCTTTCTATCTCAGATGCAGTTAATGCTTGTAAATCCCTGATTGTGTATTGTTATTCAGTGCCCAATCTTAAAGCCATCTTAAAATAAAATCTTGCCAAATCTGCCACAGCCCAAGAATGGAATTTCCTCTCTGGGCTGGCACAATCACTGGAAGCATATATGAAAACATACTCAAATTGGGAAGGTTAGAAACTCTTTGGAAATCATAGGAAGTTCTCTGTGCTGCTTTTGTATTGTGACCAGTTGCAAATGGTCCCAGTGTAGGGAAACAGCACAGCTCGTAAAAGCCCATTAGGAAGCAGTGGTGTTGTTAATTAGGAAAACAAGAGGGCAAGTCAAACTAAAGATATGAGACTGGTGGAAATGTGTATGAATGCCCATTGCAGACATTACTAAGGGGAAGAGGGAAGTTATCATAAGGACCAGTGTTGCTAAATTATCCATTTTTCATTTAAGGCAAATTGGCTCAGAATCAGAACTGATTTCTTCTTGATAGTCATCCCCGGTTCATTCCTAAGTACCAAACTGAGCAATCTGTGTTACAAAACCAGTTTTATGTCTATCTCTCTGAACAACCTGAATTTTTTTCCTAGTGCTCACCAAAATAAGTCACTGGGGTTTTGAGAGAAAAATTCTCTCACATTACTGTAGTCAGCACTACAAGATCTAACCTATCTTATTTCTTTTACAAAGAGGCTTGTGATAAAGACCAAAGAGTTTCAAAATTGTTTGGATCCCAATATATTTCTGTTCTCACCTGATGACATGAGCAGAACAGCCTGAAGAAGGGCAACCTCGGTGTCATCCAGGTTAAATGAAGAAAGAGACATGCCCAGGTCAAAAATGGCATCAGACACTACGCCAAGACCCCCATTTTTCAGCTGGCCCCTTGTCACCGCCATCTCCCCATTTAGTGTTAAAGTCTCACTCTCGGGGTCATAGCGAACTGCTGCTCGGAGGGACATGATCTCCATACAGCAGCCTTTCAGAAGGATGATCTGGTCTTCACATGGCAGCTGCAGAAATTAAAAACGGCAAAGAAAAATTCATGTCTGTCAAACCGAGTGGCTTTTACAGCTACAATAAATCCATGAGCACAAAGCTGCAGTTCACAGCCCAGGACACTGCCCGACATAGTGCGGCTCCCCTCCAAACACGCTGCTCTGCACAAACCCCCAGGATCTGTGTTCCTGCCTTCAGGAACTGCCAGCAGGTTAACATTCCCCGGTTAGCATCCCCACATACCCTTAGGAAATCTAGCAATAACACAGCTGTTGGCTCCCTCAGCTTACAACTTATCACAGCAGAATAAACTGTAATCGGGGCTGGTGCAGACCTCAGCCATCCCAGTCAAATCCACTACCAGCCATACTTATTTCTTACCTGACCAGAGGAAAATAAAGACATTTGGGAGGATCTGAAAGAGTGGACTGTGTTTTAAATAAAAGGAATTAAATAAATATTTATATCTAGAAGATATACCTCAATCAGTGGAGCAGTAATTCTCACTGCCCATTTTAATAACAGAGAATTTATTAATCTAGACTTACTCTACTTAGGCTGTTCTCCCTGAGCTCCCTACACTATTGCTGGACAGACAGAAAATCTATGGTATAGCTACAGCTTTTATGCTGGCGCATAAACTGTGATCTTCAGGGCACGTGACTTTTCCATGCCATTAACAAAGACAAGCTGTCCAAAGGTTCTGTATTTACAGAGTATAACCAGGATGCTGACACGGGGGCAGAACATGTTCTATAAACCACGTATTTATGTTTTCATAGGTTATTCAATGATAACAAAACCCACCAAGACAATTTTGACACTGTATGTGAACAGCAAGGGTCCCACATATGAAAGAGCAACACACTTCAACTTGGCTTGAAAGGAGGCAAAAAGCCATTTATTTTTGATTTATATAAAATTAATATATTTACCTGTTTTGCAATTCAAAAATGAAACCCCCATGAACTATAGGTTTACATGGCAACGGTGTATTTGCAGAGCAAGTGCACTGATTTGGTGGGAAATGATGCAGAGCTACCTAATGCAAGTCAAAAGCAGTTCTCTGTTAGAGAAGGGTTTTAAGCACAGAGCTTATGGTCAGGAAAATGAGTTGAGTCATGCAGCTACTTTTCCAGCAAAGCCAGCTTCAGGTGTGAAGTGCGTAGTACACAAGAAAATTGACTCATCCTGTTCAGAGCAAATCAGTTTCCCTACAGATGATCCTCAGCTCAGCAGTAGTGTGGGGAAGACTGAACAGGTACAGCAGCAGTCACACTACCCAATGACAATTCCACTGTTTGGCAGCAGAGACTGAAGTAGGGAAAGAAATAGAGCTTAAAAAAACCTAAAATGAGAATAGATATGCGAGAGGAACCATGAAGAGATACTGGAAAAAAACAATGGCAGTGAAAAAAAGAACATGAAAGAAAGGAAGGGAGAAGGCACAAGAAAAGAGAAATGAAAAAAAACACCAAACCTCTAATTAGAAGGAAAAATAGTAGAAAACAAATAGATAACAGTAGAGAAGATATTTTGTGATGCTTCAGCTGTTTTATTAGTGAGCCATGAAACTAATGAGGACTTCTCTTTCTACTTGATCCTCCTTAAAACTTTGTTATGGCAGTGGCAGTCTGACTATGCCTGTCCTTCACCTGTTTTCCTACTTCTGAAGGCTACATGGGACACCTGTTTCACAGATGCTAGGTCTCAGGTCTTATCTGCCAGTAGCAGGAGTTATCAGAGACAGGAGGCTTGAACATCAGTTCTGCTCCCAACTGTGCAGATTTTAATGCTACCTACACTCATCACTTGAGTGTTGCTACCAGTGCATCTTCCGGTAGTAGGATCAACAAATGTGACTGAAACTCTGCCACGTGTTGTCCTTTCCTCTCTCTCTGCAGGGAGAAAAGGCACAAGGCAGGAACCTGAAGTGCTCACATCTGCAGAACACACGTGCAATGCAGCACTTTGAGCTGAGTGACCTCAAAGAGTACGTACACAGCTTCACCCACTGTGGAACCACTGATACCTTGACATTTAAAACTCACATTAAACTTACTACATTCTCCTAAATCTTCATCTTCTAAGCATAAAGAAAAGCAGGAAGGAAACAATAGGAGTAATGCTGAGAAGCAAATCAAGTTTTCCTTATACTTTGATTACTCTGGGATTAGATACTCTGTTTGAGGTGGGGGCCAATGGGTGTACACAAACTAAGCTGGGCACTCACAGTGCTTTGCTGGCTTCTACATGTGTCCAAAGATGTGAAAAAGAAGGAAAAGTAGCCATGAAAATATAAGTGGCCATGGATGTTCCCTGTCATGTCCCTCTTTCATGAAGATTTACTACATTCTCAGACAGCTTCTGGAATTACGAACTGAGTTAATGTTTGAATGCTCTGCAGGTCCTATGGAAAAAAGAAGTGTTTTTTCCTGTAAAAAAATCTACAGCCCACACAGCGTTGCTTCTAAGAAAAAGATAGGGGTTAAAAATCATAATGGAAACAAAGTTAACAGGAGAGTGCCCCTTCAAACAGGAGCAAACATTTGTCATTTTCTTCATGTTACAACAAGTGCTATATGACAACTCAGAGGACAGTTGAGCTACTCATTTGTGTTCATGAGGAGTTGTCCCTCACCCTGCCATCAGATCTTGCTGTATATGGGCAGGTGTCAGGTTTACACAGTGGCTCAGCTGTAAACAAAGCCTGTCCAGCTGAGCCACATAACATACAGAGGTCATGCTCAACAATGCCTTGACTTCTTAATCCATGCTTCCTGCCTAGCTCTGACACAAGTGGGTCCATGGTAGCCAGGAGGGGTAGGAGATGTCAGATGGGCACTGAAGTCTGTGTGTGAGTGGCAGAGCTTTCTAAATTAAAAAGACTGCCTCGGTATGTCACTGCAATTTCCCACCAACAAATGCCAGATCAGAGGAGACAGATTCCCTCAGACACTAAATGCTCATGATCTATGGACATATTCCTTGTATTTTAAAATCTTCATGCTTGGCTACTATTTCATGCTTCCTTGACTGATGGCGCCAATGCAGAGGCTGGCCAGGGTGAGATATTTACACTATGACAACTATTGATATTTACCTATTCTTGTTCTGTACTTGCCAGAGGATATATATAGCTCTCCCTGGCTGACTTTAAAGAAAAGCTGCCAGCCACAGAAGAGTAAAATTTTATGACTGCCTTACCCTTCCTTCCTGACAGGGTGTTGATCTCAAAGGGTGCAATGGAAGGTGTTCCTGCCAATGGCAGGGGGGGTGGAACTGGATGATCTGTAAGGTCTCTCTCTTCCAACCCAAACCTTTCTATGATTCTATGAAAATTATTTAGATTATCGAGACTGAAATATTATTTCAGGCTGCAGTTCTGATACCATTTATTAAATTAGAGAAAAAAAAAAAAATCAGCCATTGCATCTGGTCCTTCAATAAAAATGATACCTTGGTACAAGTGAGATCAGCGTGAGGCCTCTGTATTCCTAATGTGCAACTAAGCCTTTGAGTCTATTTACTGTATGTTTACATGTGAGTATCTATCTGGAATGACAATCCATTACTTTCACGGACTATTTTATGCACAACCTCTCCATTCAGGAAAACCAAGCCTAGGGAACCCAATGAGGCAAGTGCCACTCCTGGACAGGGGTGCTTTCCTGAATTTGAAGAAATTTTTTACTGTGTAGACCCAACTCTACAACACTATACCTGCCAAGGAACCAGAAGATAGGGAACCATGTGCTAGAAGATTTTATTAAACATATCAGCAATGCTTCTGGACAGTATCTTTTTGTTCATTTGCTTTGTTCAAGGCCACCTCTAAAGACATATCTTAGTCCCTAATGAATCACAATGACTTCCAGATTAACAAACTCAGGATTTCAGTAATCACAGGAAAAAGAAAATTCATGAAAATACAGATTATTCTAGTCCAATTGATTTTGAGTGTCTTTAATTTTTTAATTTTAGACACATTGAATTTGTAAGTTCCATGCCAGAGTATTTTGAATAGTTTTTAACAACAGGCATATAAATGAGGAGTGCAAGAAATTCTTCTTACCTCACAAAACATAGGCAACTTTTTGGCAAAATCCACCACTCTTGTAATCGCTGGTGTGATAATTTTTGTAAACTGGCTGAAGGCTTCTAAATCCACTTTCCCACCTTCTGGGGCATTAACTATTGGTGCCTGCCCAATATCTTCTGGCTAGGGATATAAACAAAGATATTTAAAGGAGCAGTCTGTCTTAGAGCAACTGTTTTATACTCCAGAAAGTCCTGCTTGGTGACAGAAGATACGCTAAAATAAAAAGCAACATTATTTGCTTTATAAGTCCATTTACATCACAAAATGTGAATTCATTTGTAAGGCATTTGTGAAAGAAGTGACTGCACAGAGAAATGGGTGACTGGTAAGCTTCTACCCATTCTTTGCGGACAGCTGGACTGTTGTGCACACAGTTTCTTCCCTGTGTCTGTATCTATGTATTTTATGGGTGCAGCACCTGCATATTTTGCTTAAAAACATAGGCACGTTTTTCCTTACTGAGCTGAAAGCTTTCTTGAAAGCTGCAAGCTCTCAAGTTTCTCTAAAAAAGCAAAGAGAGTTGAGGAGACATGTTACCCCTGAGAAGATGCTGCAAGCTTTGCAGAATTAGGCTTTTTCACCCACTCAAAGCTTGGAAAGTCTTCCTGGAACAGATTGCCAGGTATCACAGGGCTCCCCCAGGCAATTGCCAAGGCCAGTTTCAAAAAGGCTAAAACAACTTATGTGCAAAGCTAAAACAACTTATGAGAAGAATAGTCTAACCTAAAGGTGCCCTGGATAATGTAAATAGAATTTGAACTCATCTGGGTAAAATTTTAGTTGAAGATCACCTGTTGCATACTTTCAGCTCAAGGCTTCTCCAAATGAAAAACAAAACATATTTTGAGGATTTCAATAGTGATATACAATGAAATAGTTTCAAGCAGAATCTGTAATGAGTGTTTTTTTATTCCAATTGCACTTGAACTTGTTCACCTGGTTTCTATGCAGCTGGTCAATGTTACCATGTATTTTAAAACCAGGCACATCAAAGCTGTTTTGTTTGTTAAGTGTGGCTTTGCAATTACAAAACACCTACTAAACACCATGCAGAGATTTCATTCTGTTCACATTAAGGACAAAAACTAGATAAAATCCAGAGAAGTAGACCTTTAAGACCGAGGGGCCCCGTGACATTTATATAAGACACTTAAACAGGGGAGGTGCAGAAAGTGCTGTCTGTAATAAAAACTTGTGTTCAACCACTTTTTTAAAAGAAACACATCATAAAAGGTCCTTCCACAGCTCTGTAACCAATCTGAATCCAAACCTAACTTCTTACAAGAAAAAACTCAGCAATGTGTTAATAAAGCAAGCACCAATTGTAAAGGAACAATGAAGAAGACTGGGCTCAATTATCTGATGGTTTCTACTAAAAAACTCAAACTCATTTCTAGGCTCTCTGCCTCCCTGAACTCTGGGTAACTAAACCACATTGTCTGTGTGCTCATGATAAACAACCTTCATTGCTTCCAAGCAAAAAAGACCAAATGCTTAAACCCACGCAAACCGCTGTTACAGAGAAAAAGGAAGAGCACGGCATTTTCTTGGGAAAGGCAAAGCAAATCAGGAGACCCAGCTAAAGCTAACACACTGGAGGGGAGCCCTTTCCACCTAACTCAACAGAAGAGGTGCGGACCCCAGTGAAGTCCCTGTTGTCAAAGAACCAGCCTCAGCCAAAAAAGGACAGATCTATAGCTCCTGGGGCAGACTGTCAGCTTGTCCTGCTCTTCAACAGCTCATTCCCAGCCCCAACCTCGAGCTCCCTAGGTTTTATCCCAAACCAGCTGATACACAAAGAACAGCACTCCTGTTTAAGCAAGCAAAAGTACTACTGCAGCTGCCTCTTGATCTGCTCACACCTTGCTCTGCAACACCCCTGGAAAGTGCTCTCTTGGTTCTTGCCAGTGATGACTAGCTGTGGTTTCCTGACTGTAGAGTACTATGAACACACACCATTTATATAGAAATTTAGATGGTGTCACTGGAATTAAAAAAACCCAACATTATAAAAGAGATCAACTGCTTTGAATACATAATTTCTCTCAGCAATTCAACAGTGAGTTGAAATTCCCATGGTGAATTACACAGTACGAGCCTAAGCTTGCAAAAAAATGAGTGTGCTCTATCTGATTTGGTATACTCTGACTGTTAAAGACCCCTGTGTATTTCTGAAATGCAGTCTCTAATCCCAATTTTGTGCAGTACAAGCATTTTGCATTCTGCGCTTATTTCCCTTAAAAATCGATTTAGAAAAATCAAACAAATCCTTTTTTATGGTCGAGCATCACAAATCACCATTTATTTTCTGACCATTAGTTATAGGATGAAAATGTAAGTTGTTTTGTAGGCTGCAATCCCAATGGTATAGTGTATGTATCATCCAATTCTCACTGAAATTAATTTTCTTTGCCTAATTTATTTCCATTAATCTATCCACCATTAACCAAATAAGGCAAAACCCCATAGTTATTAACCAAAAGTATGAGCTTTCATCTAGAACTTTATATTGTTTTAACACTTTCAATATGTTTTATGATAGTCCCTAATAAAGACAACTATCCCATGATAGAATATATTAAAAAATACAGTATGCATTATAGACTGCTTCTGTTCTAAATCAGGAGTGAAACTATTTTTCTACTTTTTCTTATCATAGCACAATAAAAGTATCCAGCTGAGTAAGCCTTAACATAGCAACACATTGTTTATCTTTTGAAAATGGTCTGATCAAACACTCAGGTTCAGGCACAAAAAATGAAGCAATAACTACGCAAAATCATCCTTTTTTCACAAACATCAGTACACTGGCAATAAAATCTCTTTGGGGTTGCAATGCTGGGAAGGCACTGCAGAAGAAAAAACAGAACCTGGCTCTAAGAGCAGTGTACAAGGCTACAGCCCTTACCAGAAATTTCCTTTTCTGCTTCCAGTGGCTTCCTTGTGCATTGGTGGCCACATGTGCTTCAGTAACAATTTTTATGAGCTCCCATTCCTCATCTGTTGGCTCTGGTTTGTGCCCAATGGTTTTCTGCAGCTCTTCCCGACGTCTCTTCTCTCGATTTTCTTCTATCAGCTTCCTCTTTGCCAACCTCTTGCTGTCATCCAACACCACTAGCAGGGGAAAAAACATACAAGAATGGCAGGAAGCTTGTAAGACTGTCAGAACTTTGGTCTTTTCTGTGCCTGAGGTATCAGTTGCTTACAAACAGCTTAACTAATCAGTAAGGAAGTACCTTGGCAAGACCCACAGTTGAGACAGTTCTCTTACTTCCCCCTTTGAACTTCATTTTCTCTGAAGCCCAGATAGCAAAGAATGACTTACCCTCCTGGTAATGCTTCGTATACTGCCACTGACCTCAAGAGGTTGTCCCACCAATAAAGCTAATATGCAAAAGCTTTGTGAGGTGCCCAAGTGCTCCTATAATGGACTTTTGAGTAATCCATACTGGGAAAGATGCACTTCTGTTTTCTTTGAAGTCATATCAGCATGCTCACACTCACTGCTCTGAAGTGCAGAACATGTACTTGGATGCCAGCAGAAGGTAACATGGATAGAAGAAAGTGGGAGCACTTATTCACAGAAGGCTCATCTGCCTGAAGCATGACACAATCAGGTCAACATGCCTTTGATCTTTCCCTAATCCCCACAAGTGGTGTTCCTGTAGAGCCCCATTACTTCCAGTGACTCCAGATACATAGGC
This sequence comes from Peucedramus taeniatus, assembly GCA_013400575.1. Classification (NCBI taxonomy): domain Eukaryota; kingdom Metazoa; phylum Chordata; class Aves; order Passeriformes; family Fringillidae; genus Peucedramus; species Peucedramus taeniatus. Next base: position 332,199 of record WBNO01012406.1, on the reverse strand, counting down.
CCCAGGGCTGCTCTACTCACCACTTCACTGGTATCCAGCCCCTGCTCCTGAAGGTCTACCTGGCCACAATGAAATTGTTTCCTTTATTCTGTTTCCCTCTAGACAGAGGGCACTGTTATACATGACATTAATGATGAAAATACTTAGACTATTCTTCTGTTGTTTACTGGGCCTGTTTTCCTGTCAGTTCTTCTGCAAAGGATTATAGTGGCAACAACCATGAAGGCACAAGGGGATTTATATGACTTCTGGGGGCTCTACGTGACTTCCTCCCATTTGTAGTAATTTCAGTTATTGGTGTAAATCCCTGTGCAATGGCAGGAAAAGAAGACCCCTAAGGATTAATCTTACAGCCATATTTTCTAGTTCTTTAGAAGAGACTCAAAATCTTTGCAGCAGATAACTTCTTCAGGGCTAAAAATAAAACAAACAACTGCAGGATGACTCATACAATGACATTCAATTTCACATCATCCTCCAGAATTTTCTAAACAAGATGTTTTTATCTCAAGCAAAGTGTCCATCCAGATGCATTTCTCCCTCCTCTCCTCCAAAGAGTGAACATTCCTATTGTTACTCAGCTTGGTAAGGCCAGGAGAAGGTGCAGCCTGATGAAGGATAAACAAAAAATTACAGCCCTGTGAAAGTGGCTTAATGCAACGAGTGCAATTCCCTGGTATTATTAAAACCAGAAAAGGGCTGGCAGTTCTACTTTACTTTAACAAGCTTCATCAATCAACATACTTTAAGCAAACACAGACACTGAAAAAAAAAAAAGAAAAATGAGGAAAATATACTTACAATCTGTTGCCATGCCAACAAAGATACATTTTTTGAAGCGACATTCCTGGCACTGATTTCTTGTTACTTTGTCTATCACACATTTTCCTTCATATTTACAGGAATAGGTTGGATGGAGGTTCTTCTGAATGGTTCTTCTAAAAAAACCCTAGGTGCAAGAAATAAATACATTGGAAAGCATTAGCACTGAGCAATTTTTAAAAATTGGGAGCTGCTTGCTTTGTTAGGCATGTACCTAAGTATGCAAGATAACACACTTCATTCCCAAAAATTCTCAAAGCTCTCAAACCAGTTTTATAGAGAATGGCATTTCTCTTGACTTTCCTTAACAATTAAAAACATATATACATCTTAGTTATCTAAAGGTGCAAGTAATGCTGTCTTGAGGCACAAATACTGTGTACATGTCTTCTCATAGTCTTATTTTTCACTGTGTGAATTTTTTTTGTATATGAAGTATTTTTTGAGCCCCTTTTCAAACTCGGTAATCCTTTTGAAGGATATTGAAAGGCATACACATAGCTTTAATTAAAAAGCAGCTTCTGCAAATAGTAAGAATGGTGGCATGTTTGTGCTATTAAAGGATTGAGGACAAACAGTTCCACTTCTTTATTTCCATAAAAGCCAAATAACCAACCAAATCTGGGCAAGAAAAAGATTTTGCAAATACAGTCTACACAATCATTGAGTTTGGTTCTAAACTCAAAGGAACCCTAATTTATAAATTATGTGTATTTCTGAGAAGCAGACTTAATTTGCACTTACCACAGAATTTCAAAAGCCCCATCCCCACCAAAGATTAATCTATCTATCTATCTATTATAATACAGATCTATCTTGCAAATTTAAACAGATATAAATATATGCTAAAACCATATGAATTAATGCAATCCCAGTGAATTCACTCATTCAAATACCCCATAAAATCTCACTGCAGGTAATGAAATCAGATAAAAATTATCTCTGAACTTAATGGACAAAATCCTGGTATTAACTTCAACATGACTTTTCTCACTGACTTTTGCAAGGGCTGGATAAACTCCCCAAGACTGCAGGATATGAACAAGATAGGTTGTAAAGCAGAAAATTTAGACTTCACCCTAATTTCAAGTTTCACCATTATTTGAGACTGTCTACATTCAGTGATGCAGCTCGGGATTACCTTACATAGAGAACACACTGACACTCTGATCCTGTTTGACTGAGGCTGCTCAGAATGGCTTTGGTTTTAATCAAAACAATGGCAAAATTCAAGTGAGATTTTACCTTATGATTAGTCTCTTCAGCTGGGATTTTGTGTAATGAATAGTCTCTTCACTTCAGAAGGCAAAATGTCTGTTTTTAAATCATGTTAAATAATACCCAGTAAAATCTTACAGCAGTGTGCAATCTCTTTTAACACAGAATGTTGAATTAACATGTACTTAGATAAGTCTGTATTTCAGCTTGTACTCCTAACTCCTTTGAAAACAATGAAGAACCTTGTCCTCATTAGAGTTTTATCTACAAGGTTCAGCTTGAGCTAAGAGTACAACTTTTTCTTCCATAATTATGTTAAGACCTGAAATGTTAAACTGAGTGGCATAAAGCATGTGTGTGAGCCTTTCCAAGATTGGGACCAGTTGTGTTAAGATAAAATCCAGGAAATCACAGATAAGACATCCTTATGTGGGGTTTGGAATAAGTCTCAAACTCCATCTACTGAACACCCAATTTTGGTTCTGTTCTCAATCCTGTGATGATTTCCTAGAGGCAGGATCTGCTCCACCCCCTCCTGAAGACCTAAGATGGCTGTGGACAACCAGGGTCACAGGGTTATCAATAGTTATGGCAAGAGATGGAAAAATCTCTAATGAATCTCTGCAAGTGAGCTTCTGTTTTCTAAACCTTGCACCGGATTTAATGTAGCTGTAGCTTTATGATGGCAACACTCTCCATCATCTCTGCTGGGACAGCCCATTTCACCTTCTCATTTCTTTGCTTTTCTCAGAAAAATTTTGCAAAAAAACTTCTTTGTTCATCTCTAGATTTATGTTAAGGAAGCTGCTCTCTATATCTGTCCAAACACTTCACCACAGAAGTGTTATTCTCATCAATAAAAGAAAGCACATTGTATTGTAGGCAGTAACTCTTCCTAAACTCCTTTACTACACACTTATATAGAAGTAGATCCAATGGGTAAAGTCGGGAAAAACATTTCAGTGATGTCAGAACTCACTGTTCATTTATTTGTGTTTAAATTCCTCACAATTTACTCTTCAGAATCATGTGTGAGGATGCTTTGTTCATGAAAGCATTTGCCAAAGCCAATCTTTGGTTGTCAGCTTTGATTATGCTTGTTACAAAACTAAAGTGACTTTGAGTGGAAGGAACTAGTAAACATAAAATTAATTGAAAATTGATTATATATATTGTGTATTGATAAAACATATAACTTTGTTGATATACCATAAAACCTGAAATGTGTATGCAGCTCCTCCAAGGAATTAATTATTTTTTTGCAAATTGTTATCTCAGTTCCTAGTGTGCATAAGCATTATTTTAAATTGTGCATCAGACAGAAGAACTGTATGTAAGATAAAAGCAGATTTGTATGCTAAGTCTCTAAAATAGCTGGTGGGCATAAAAAGAACAACTTGACTTGAAGTAATGAAAACCTTAGCAGGAAAGCTCGCAATAGATACAGCTGTTCAGCTGGGAGCTAAGTATATTTCATAATGCTCCAGTGCTGTTTACTTCCTGTTATATCTGAATTAAATTGTATGCATACATGTTAACGTATTGTTATCATCTGGTATTCAGGATGCAAATGTGTAAGAACAATTTGTGCAGCTCCACAGTTCTTTTTAAAGATATAAGTACTTTTTTCATACATTGTATGTAAGTATATGTATAAAACCCTTATGAATATTACCATGAATCTGCTATCCATAGGATATTTAGGTCTCTGCATTTCATAAATGTAACAGAGGGCAATGATGTACAACCAAAAGAACTAGTTCAACACAAGAGCTACAGTGATGAGGAGCTCTAAAGCTAATCCAAACCCAAAATCTCAGATCCAAATGTTCCAGACTTTGTGGATGAACAGAATGAGACTATCGTGGCTTAGTCTCATGACATTAGCTCAAGACATGTGTGGTCCCGTTTGTTTAGAAAAACAATTTTTTCTTTATTTTCTGCAGGAAAGAATAGCTTTCTTACAGAATCTCAAGCTATTCAGGCAAATTCATGGCAGTGAAATTATGTAATATGTGCCTGATTCTCTTACTTCATTTTTTTATTTTCTTGCCCAAAGCAATCTCTTTTTAAATTTAATTTTGCATATAGTCTTGGAGATGCATTTTAGGGCTGAAAGCACATTTCAATATGTTTAAGTTAAAGAAGTCAAAGTCTTTTGGAAACTATTTTAATTGGGTGTCAATGCTTCCCAAATTGGTGGATGTTACTGTAGTATGAGCATGTGGAAAGTATTTTGACTTTTGCTTCCTCACAGGGATGGTGAGAGGCACTGAAACACCGCTTATCACTACAGACTCTTCAAGGCCCTGCATAAGCAGAGCCTTAGCTATTGCATAAACAGCTTCAGTGGAGTAGCTAAGAACATGCTGATGTACCCTGGCTCAGAACATGGCTAAAGAAACATCAGAAATGGAAATTCAAAAGCTAACTGTTAAACAGCAGCAACAACAACCTAAATTTCTTGTTTTCTTTTCAGAAGCAAACATGGCAAAAACCAACTATATTCCTTATGCATATGAAGAGCAGCAGCATGGCCAGATACGGCTTATCATGAGTACTGGATGTTCTTATTAGCTTCTAATCTGTCTTTATTTGATTTGACAGCACAGTTCAGGAAGTTTGTATAATGGAGAAGCTGGAGAGCTATTTCTGATTCCCACTTTCCCACCATGTCATTTACCTTGCAACCTTCGCAAGTGATGCAGCGATAATGATATCCGGTGGCTTTGTCCCCGCATACTACACATAGCTCATCCTTGTCTAAGTAACTGGGTATATACCCTGCAAAGAAAAAGAGGATGTGGCGTGTAAACTCCATACAAAATTAGATGATACATTTGATATAAAAATATTGTATTAAAATCCACTTCAGACCTTGTCTACCAGCGCCATCCTTCTGAACTCAGTGAATTTCCTGAATAAAAAGTTTGTACTATGTTACACACTTAATTAAACACAGTCTGTAAGATTTTCTATTCTTCAGACTGATTCAGTGTCTACTGGTCAAGAGAGAAAAGTTGGAACATGATTTCTCACTCCTGAGTCAAATACTACATCAGAAAATATTCATTACTTCAAAAGATTTGATGTGAAATAATAAAATAGCAGTGAAGGCATACAATATGTTTCTGTTCTATATATCAGAAAAAACCTCAATATACATGTACACTGCAGATGAGACCCCAGGTTTCAGTGTAACTATGGGACTTGGTAGTAAGACATATTTACTGACAGATGGTTTGTTTCAAAGCAGAAAGGTACGAGCAACATATAGCCCAAGTTGTATTGATCACGCCTGACCTTGTCATGTTCCACAGGAATACTTAATGTAGCCTGAATTTAAAGCAAAATACGCGGACATTCAAATGTGCGTGCGTGTGTGTGTACATGTATGTGTTAGAACAATATTTCCTCTTCAGAAGTGGTTTACCAGATCCAGGCAGTGAAAATATTCCTGCTGTGAGAAAAATTGGCAATGCTTGGTTCTTTTCCCACAATGACATTTGTTTTGAAAACACAAACATATTTTCAATTTGAACAAGAAACCAAAACAATACTCATGGCAAGCAAAAAGTAATCGCAACCACAGAAAACTTTTAAACAGGGTAAAATATAAAACTTTCAAAACCAATGTTTCCATGACTCATAACTAATGGAGTTACAGTTCATAACTTTACCTTTTGAAAAATCTCACTGTGAAGATGTAACATAAAGATCTCAGATTCCCTTTATGGGGAGAGAGGAAAGTGCACCTATATGTATAACTGTGTAAGATTAGTGGAGTGTAGTAAACATTTCAGAGAATCCCACAATGGCTGAGGTTGGAAGTCACTTCTGGAGGTCAGCTGCTCTAACACCCCTGCTCAACACAGGGCCACCTAGAGCCAGCTGTCCAGGCCCATGCCCAGACAGCTTTTGAGTATCTCTAGGGATGGAGACTCCACAACCTTTCCGGGCAATCTGTGCAAGTGTTCTGCTCTGTCACCTTCATAGTGAAAAGAAAATACTAGTTTATTATTCTCAGAAGGAATTTCCTGTACTTCTATTTGTGTTCATTGCCTCTTGTTCTGTCACCAGGAACTGAGAGGAGTCTGACCCTGTCTTCTACAGTGTGAGGGATCAGGTATTCATACACACTGATATGCCCCCTTGAGCCTTCTCTGCTCCAAGCTGAAGAGTTCCAGCTTTCTCAGTTACTCCTTATAGAAGAGATGCTGCAGTTCATCATTTCTGTGGCCCTTTGCCTGGCTTACTCCAGGATGTCTGTGTCTTTCTTCTACTGGGGAGCCCAGAACTGGACCCAACACTGCAGATGTGTTTCACTAGAGCTGAACAGAAGGGAAGGATCACATCCCTCAAGCTGCTGGTGATGATTTTCCTAAAACAGACCAGATGCCATTTACATCCCTTGCTTTAAGAACACACTGCTGGCCTATATGCAACTTGCTGCCCACCAGGAACCCCCAAGTACTCCAGTGCAAAGCAGTCTCCTGCCAGTTGGGCCTGCACTGCTGCATTTATTATTCCTCCCCTTGTGTAGAATTTGGCCTTTCCCTTTGATGAACTTGAAGAGATTCCTCTCATCCCATTTTTCTAGCCTGCCCAGGGTGCTCTGAATGGCAGCACACTCATCTGGTGTTTCAGCCACTCCTCCCAGTTTTGCATCAACTGCAGCTGTCTGAGTGGAATTTTGGAGTGCAATGAAGGAGAGCCCTTTGGATGCAGCTGCCTGTAACACTATCCCTTACCACTGGCTTGCTGAATCCATCTGTAGCACCACACATAAGGCCAGACATGAAGCTTGCAGCCCTCACAGCAGTATGGGTTGGTACAGCATGGGGACTCGGGACATCAGTCACTTGGAGGGCAACCAGCAAAACTCAGGGCAGCAGAAGGCTGTTGCAGGATGCTGCAAGAGGGGTGGCCATCATCTTCCTGCAACTAACATGCCAGAGGATCAGCTCAGTAACCAACAGTTTAAATTAAAATGCCTTCCTAAGTCTATGCTTCCAGAGGTTCTCCAGAAAGGAAAGCCCAAATTAGACAAAACACTTAAAGTTAACTGAGCTTAAAATGCTTAAACTTTATGGAGGCTGGTGAGTAAATCAGGAGAAAGTAAAGAAGGCAAAAAGTATTTGTATGGACTAATCTGAGTATAATTATGAGAACCTCAAATTACAGAGGAACATATATCCCTCTTCTCTAAAACAAGGAAGCAGTAGAAGCCTTTTCTGGATACAGGCATCTCAGGTCTGCCAATATTCCTACTGACATCCGAAAGGGGAGTGGGGGAATGAGCTGAGATCTTAATGTATCAAACCCGTCTACAAGACAGCAAAAGACCAGATTTATATTCAGGCTATATTGCTCCATGATGAACAAGTTATGCTTGGATAGACTGGTGGCCATGTGACATTGAGAGATGAGAGACAGCAGGGTTTCAACTCTAATTACATCACTGACTCCTAATAGACACTATGCCAGTGGGGGATTAGCAGAGGCTATTATCTCCATCCTGCCCCCACTCTGCTCACACCTGCCTCTGCACATGCAACACACACAACACAGAGCTGACAGAGTGGGCAGAAGATGCAGCAAAGGGATGCAGAATTTTCCCCTAAATGTATCATGAAGATCAGTGGCTTCTTGTTACTGCTGGTTACTGCAATTCATTAAATACATTCTTTGCATAGCATAAACTACATCCTCAAAAATTCAGTATCCTAGTTAGCTTCCTCAAGAACTGCTTCTGAATTAAATGCCTTGATATTTCATTAATTATACAAGCTGGTTAGTGCTGCTCATGTAATGGCAAGTTGTTCTACTAGAGGAGCAGGAGACAAGTTGCCTAAACCCCTTCCTTAAATATATAGGGTAGGTCATGCATGTGACCACAGCTGTCCATCTCCTTCCTGGAGTTTCGTGACTTTATCCAATATAAAAAAGTTTCCAATCTGGCAGAACACCCAATCTCCTAGGGGCACTCCTAGTCAGAAATTAAAAAATGGCATCCTTACATGCAACCACATTGCCAATTTTCTTGCATCAGAAGCATTAAGTGCCATCTACTTAAGCTACCTAAATATTATGTTCAGTATTTCCACAGATTGACTCCATGTCACAAGCGATGTACACACCTGGATTCAACAGGAAACATGAATAGAAAAATCTTATTCCAAGAAATCACTGGCAACAAAAGTGTGCAATACACATATCTTTTCTTTTTATTGCAGTTTTCTATATTTTTAACACTTTTTCCAGCAGCTGATGGGGTTAGAAACAGACTGGGAACACTTGACCTTCAGTAATATTTTTAAAAGATATAGTTCAGATAGACATCAGTGCAAAAGGAGTAAGTGGACTTACATCATTCAGTTCTTACAAACACTAATGTCCATTCTTAGTAATTTCCAGTAGTGGCAAATATCCTTTATGACCTCTGCATAAATTCAATACAATTTCATTTGAAAGACGTGCAGATAAACAGCCTCAGTACATTTTTGCTGCTTCTCAGAGTTAGAAACAGCATTAATAGGAAGAAATTCAACACTGTTTTTCTAAACATGTACCAGCATGGAAGAAATGAATAGCACAGTGGAGATTCTTGGGGAAGCCATGGATGGCAGCAGAGCTGTCTGTTAAATGTTTTGAGGAAGGAGAAGAGCAACAGACTTGTTTCACTCTTTGCACCACTATTAGTAACTTGTCTCTCATATCAACAAGTACTTTTGCTTCGTGTGTGTGTAATAACACTGAAGCAAGGATAAAAATGCCTATGTGGAAAAGCAGATGCTGTCTGGACAGAGTAACCCTGGTGCTCTCTTACTAAAGAAAAATGTCTGATAAATCTCATGGAAGCATCAGGTATGTTCCTATTTCAGGTGGTCATAATTTATCTTTTATTTCTTGGTCAAAAACTTTTAAGTAAATAGCTATGAGGAACAGTTCAAGAGCAACAGAGCAACACCAACCTCACAGAATTGTACAAAAACAACCAATATTTTTCCTTGTTGTATCAAGTATCTGGCTGCTGTATTCAGCATCCTCATGGACTGTTATTTCTTGCATCTCATATGATCCTCCAAGTTAATTATCTGTCAAGAACGACCTGATATTGTTTATCCCAATACTCACCTTGGATCTTTGTTTTGAGTGGAGAATAATAGTCAATGACCTTGATCTGCCATGTCTGGTGTTTCCCCTGTAGCCTAAAGTAACACTTTTGGTCCCCAGACTCCCACCTGCCAGTCTGCCTAATCTTACTGTCTTGGCAAGGCTAAGCACACAGCAGGACCACTTGCCCCTCTCTAGAATATATCATATAATCCATTATAGCCAATCTTGAAAGCGATTTAAATCACAACTGTAGCTTTGTAGAGGCACGGCAGGAAACAATTCCCTTCAAGAGGAAAATGCACAGTGAGTCTGTCCCAAGCAGCCATAAGGACAGAAGGAGATCTGCTACCCTATGCAGTCAACTGAGGTACTCCTCCATTAATACTGTATGCATGCACTCTTGAATTACCATTTGCAGGAATGATGCCTTACAGCACCATATATGACCCTGCACAGTGAAACGGGCTGAGAAGACTCGAGCGAGACACTCAGTGCCTATTCCTCCATACAACAAAGCAAAGAAAAACTACTTCAATTATAAAAAACTCTGAAAAATTGTAGTGTTTCTTCTTCCTCTGTACCTGGTACACATTAACAACAACAACAAGAACAAGAAGCATATTTTAAGAAAAGTAAAAAAAACTATTTCAGTTTTGTTAAAGTATCACTGCACATACTTTATATATCCTGATCTATACAGATAATGTGATATTCACCTAGGGAATTAATCCCCACCTTAAAAAAATTGTAGAACCAAACAGTATTTGACTACCAAACAGAGATATGAGTAACACTGATGCAAACAAATATGCCTGTCGGCCAGATGTTCATTATTAGCTTGTTCCTAATCCACCACAGATTTATAGCTTGCAGGCAGAAAATGCCATTTTTTGCTACTGCAGAAGAACACTTATATTTCGAGATCATTATTCAGTATTTTAATTTTCAATGTAGACTGGCAGAGTCATGTATTAAATATATTTCCTGAAATCTTTCTTTCCCCATCTGGTATGATTTGCATGACTAGAGACCACTCACTAAAATGAGGAGTTAGGACTTACCAGTAAGCTGGTATTCACTTACTTACAGACACTACAGTACAACAATGAAAAAGATGAAATTAATTACTACCTTGAGAACCCTCAACTGTATTAAAACTGAAATAAAAACTTGTACTGCTGTTCTACTGCTTTCACAGTCACCTTGAACTCTTTACAATTTATAAAAAATTACAAGAGCCAGCCAGGCATCATCCTGGACATACTTGCGCAGAAAAAGCTTAAATGGAGTGTTGGTGAAAGCATAGAGCTGACAGAGAAAAAGCATACTCCATTCTTATTTGTGCTATTATCAACATTGATCTGAAAGACTGGGCACATACACTGATCCTTGTTTCCCACTTTCTTTAAATTACTCCCACTGAGAAAAATGGCTTATTTCTCCTTCGAGCTTGGAAGCACCGAGAATGTTGCTGAGCAGATTCCCACTTTTCCTGTTAGCAAACTGGCTTGCATGTCCTCAATTTTGATCTTTGTTGACATTCTTTGATTTATAAAATTACTAAAATTTGGCAAAAGATTCTGCAAAGATCGAATCTGAAACATTTTATAGTCCCTTTTCTCTCCATGACTTTTCAGTGCATTAGCTCTGCTCCTTAGGCTGAGTCAGAAACCTTATCAGCAACAGTGCTTTTGCAGAGAATGTGCTGAAAACATTTTAGCCCAAACTGTGTTGTCACTGTAACTTCTGCGACCAGTACTGTACCTGCAGCCATTACCAACTGCAGCTACAAAATACATCACTTTAAGGGTCAGATCACGCAGTTTCCCCACCCCTCAAATTATTTAAATGTTTTTAGAGACAGTATCTTAGTACTGCAAGAAAGTTACTTGTTTAGAAATCTAAGCCTCACTGAACAAAGTATAACTTACTTTCTCGTCTTTCATCTGGTTGTGGAAAGGTTACAGTATAGGACTTGAAAACACATTATTTCCACTGACTTTTGTTATGAAAAAAAACGTAACTCCAAATGCATAATGGTTTACGCAATAATTATGCAATTTTTCTTAGTGCTATTTCCTTAGATGGGTGGTCAAGAGCAAAATTAATATTTTTAAGCTTGAATAATCGTTAACATACTGGGAGCTGCTCTGCTGCAAAGGCCAGGATGACAAATTCTCGGTGTTTCTGTAAATTGATTATATCCATACATACTCCCTGCACTGATGAGATGAGATTTTGGCATAAGCTTCATGTTACTGTTTCTTAGCTATTTAGGAAGTACCCTAATGTTCTCACACTGCTGAGAACTCAGTTTGGGCTAATTCAGTTGCATGCTCTAGCACTCACACACTATGTATTCTCAGCTGCACGTTAATTGCCTGAGAAAAAATAGAGAGAAATAATTATGGCAAATACAATTATCAAAATAACAACAATAACAACAACTTGCAAAGTCCCATTCTCCCATTATACCAAGTGCCCTTCCAAAAACGGCATTAACCTCCCTGGTATCTCACTGGTATCTGGGAAGCAAGGTGAGCTGCAGGGATGAGAAGCTGGCTCTGCTACAGCCTAAACTCAAGAATTCCCCCCTGCAAACCCTTGGTTTGGGGGGCAGCCTCTGCTTACTGCTCTCTGCTCCACAGAATCTGAAGTTAAAGCCTAACCTCACAGACACCTGTGGGCATTTTTCATTAACACTGTACAAGAAATTACCATGCAAAGGAAAGTGAAAAGCCAACTCTCATCCCAGTTTTAACTTTGCAGACCTTTCTCCCATGTTGTCCAAATGCCCAAAACACTGTGCAGACACCTAGTGTGGGGAGACTGATGTTTCTGGACTCTTGTACATATTTCTTTTGTACCTTCCTAACTGCATTATTTCCTCCCTGTGACTGGGTACTCCTCCTCACAGCACAGGCAGTGTGAGGAGATTCCAGGGACATTCTTGTCTGTCTGTGCAGACAAGAATGCACAGGGGCAGGGGGGCACAGGCTCCCCCTGAGCATCACCCATCCAGCAGGCAATGCAGCAAGTTCACCATGGCTAGCAGCACTGTGTGAGGGGACAAATATTCCAGTTTAACCTCTCTGGGACAAAACTGAGAAAAGCACCTTGTTCTCACAATGATGAGTCCTGTTCTGCTTATCAGATTTCACAGCATTACGCAGAAAACAAAGTGTATCTGGCTGTTTCCTAGGGCAGGATCAGATCTGAAAGGGCTTCCTTAATAAAACAGTAAGCTCTTGCACAAACGTTGTGCTGTCACCTTTTAACAGCGCACACCAGAGCACAAAAGGTAATGGAGCAACAAGTAGATGCAAAGCTAAACCCACATCTCCACCTCTTGATTTTCTGGACTACAATTCTTTTCTTTAAAAGTTAATTCTTTCATTAGAATTTCTGACAGATAGTCAGGAAATAATAGTTTTTAATGTACTGTAATAACTGAAGCAGCTTTCTGATATTCAGAATAACTGGCTATGCTTTATAAATGCTTTTTTTTTTCCCCTTAGTGACACATTGCTGGAGTCTTTGGTTGTTGTTTTTCAAGTTATTTTCTGAATTTGTTCAAAGAGACATAAAAATAGAGAAGTAATTAAATACCCTTTCACAAATTACAAGCTTTTCAACATATAAAATGTTGATTTTTTTTTTTTCTTCCCAGAGGGAAAACAAGACTTTAACCATTTCGTAACTAGCAGAAGCTCTGATAGGAAACAAGTCCATGTGCTACTGTAAAGTACAATCTGATTTGAACAGCATATTATTGAGATTATGACAAATTTCAGGGGACTAACAAAAATACCAACTGCAACAATCAAGACTCTTCATGAACACCTGTTTAGGGAATTAATTTTGCTTTAATGGGCTATTACCAAGGCTTCTCTAACAAACTCACTCGCTCCCCCAATCAATTCTGGATCAATACAGACACACATGCCCTGTGAAAAGCCTTCTGTTCTTAGGACAGGATTAAAAGATTTGTTAGTTTTACGATAGCTTGCTAAAAAGATGGAAATAAAAAAAAAAGAGAAGAGAAGATGTACATGTTCCACGCAGTTTAGATCTTTTCTGCTTAACAAACTCAACATTTGCAAGGGTTTGACAGAAGGGAGGCCACTTTTTATTGATTATCACAGTAATAAGGCTCTAAAGAATCCCAAAACATGTTGCTGAGTCTCTGTGAATGATCAATTAAAATCCTGCTTGAGAGCTGGCTTCCACGGAAATTCACCGCCATTTCTTAGTGAAACTGAGGTGTTGAAAAATAAGGGCATACAAGCCCTTATTATGTTTTTAAAAACAACTCTGTATTCTTTCAAACAAACAAGTTCAAAAACTTTACACAGGGCAGATGTCGGGTACTGAAATAACTTAAAGCTCTGATCTAGGCTTTACTAAGTATTATTTATAACCTTTAACATTATGAAAAATGTATTCCTTCAGTGACTTTGCAACAGCAAGTCTTTATTTTTATTAAGTTAATCTTGAGTTAAACTTTTTCTTTAACCAAAAATAACACATGGGAGAAGTCTACAAAGGCTATGAATTCATTAATTAAAACCAACAACAGATAAATAGACTTAAAAAGCATTTAAAATGTTGCACAACACAGAAACATGCATTATCCACAACTACATTTAGCCTACAATTTGACCATGTTGTTACAGCTTCCAAGAAGGATTTAGAAAATAATTTCCTTTATTATGAAATATGATGCTGGTCAATGTATAAAATTAAGACATTTTTCTATCAATCATAGAGATTTATTGCATCAAGGGTTAATGAATATTTTCTGTCCAAAGGAAAATATTTCAGTTTTCTGTGTAGTTAATAAAAATAAACAGTCTGCTTTTCACTTCAAAGATACTTCAAAAGTAGTAAATGGTGTTTTCTTTATCTCTAGTTACATCAGATTCATCTGGATTTTGGAAAACTGCATACAGAAAATCTGGTCGGATCAGAAAACGATATAATTTTGGTATAACATACACTTTATTTTTCTTCTTTAATAATGTGATTTTAAAGAAACACAGAGAATACATACTTTGGGTGCGTAAGTTGGGTTACTGAGTTCAAAACAAACAGCACTGAAAACATTTCCGAGTGTTTGTTAGTATTTTGGGCTCTTTTAAAATCTCATTTACTTACTTGAAATCAAAAGAATAAATTCTAAAAACTGCCGATGATTTAACCCCTAGGGAGCAGACATTGCACTTGTCTCACAAATGTATTGATTAGATCAACCTTTTGGATGTAAAGTCATCTTTTTTGCATAGATATATTGAATTTTCAGTCTTTTTTGCTCTGCATAATCAGAAACTCATGGTTTTCACTTAGAAGACAGTAACTCAAACACATTTTCCCATACATATTTACAGTCCTATTTTCAAAATCTTTTTCCTGAGTTGCTGAGCAAACAGAGTTCACATTTACTGAAAACACGGACTTACACAGTTTGTATGTAAACAGAAACATAGCTTTAAGATGCAGAATATATAATGATGACATTTCAGGAGAGAAACTTTCTTATCGAGCTGACTGGTGAATAGCAAAGGAACTTAATAGCCCAGGAAAGCAGAAAAAAAAGCAATATACTTGCAAATGTCTCTTATAGATTAAGAAAAAGTGCTTGGAAATCCTCATCGCTCTCCGAAAACCTTACAATCACCTAGCAACCTATGTTACTGCTGCTTTCAATTTTGAACAGGCAGCCTTCACATTCAAAGATGCATCTGAGCCAACTGATGCAACTGTAAGTTTAAAGCAAAACAAAAACAAAACCAGAGATTATTTTTTTTTGTTATTTAAATAAAATGCCCCTACCTTTCTTCTGAGAGTACGATGGCGACTGCACTTGAGAAAAAGTAGGTTTTTCTTCTGTGAAAAATTCAGGTTGGTTGTACTGATTCAGGGCCATGTCCATGTCAGAGTACTCGCTTTTAAACACGTTTCCAGGGTAACTACAGGTATAAGGCTGATTCACCGCCCAGGCCTGTTCCATATATATGTTGTTACTGTGCAGGACCTGAGCATCACAACTGCTGTAACCCTGATTATCTTCGATATATGTGCAATAATCAGTGGACTGCATGTAGCAATTGCTACCAGCAGCTGGGTGCACTTCATATATTTCTTGCATACAGTAGTTCATTTTGTTAGCCTATCTCAGCTTCTACTTTACGTACACACACACATGCATACACACGCAGGCATGCATACACATGGATCGGGAAAGGAGCAATGAATATACACCAACAAAGTCGACTGCAAAACAGCCCGTTTTACTTCGGAGCAGCACCTGATGTGCTAAAATCCTATTTATATTGGGACGGCTTGTGAACTCCCCTGCCAGTCAAACATATTGGGAAGCAGATTTATGACAGTCAAAGGTCTTAATCTGTGACTGTAAGTTAATTCCAAGGGAAGATGGCAGTCAGGTAGCAATGGCCACCAGACAAAGAAGCGACATCCTGACAACCCTCCTGTTCCCCCGTTTGTCTGGAATAATCATTTTATAAACCATTTCCAGCCTTTTCCAATATGATTAGAAAACGATTACTAAGGCGAGGACACAGTTATGTCACTGTAGTTGTCAACTTAAGTGTGAAGAATTATAAAGACTGCTTAAGAACTCCCAGAGGGGATACGCTGAAAATCCTAAAATCAATAATCCTGTTTTTCAGCATTAAACCATAGAAAATCCAATAGTGCTGTGCTGATGACCCAAACAGTAGTCTAGTGTTACAAAATTTAGCAACTTAATCTGTCATCAGCTTTATTGATTTTATTTTACAGAATTACATGCATGAATCTCCCCAGCCTTCCACACATACACAATCCTCCCCACTGCCTGGTAATGAATTGACGGGAAAGCGGCTTTTCTAAACTTCAGTGATTTCAAGAAGTAATTTCTATTGAGTTCAACAGGTGGGAAACTTCAAAATAATATAATCAGCAAAAAGAACACAGCTTAAATATTATCAATAAGCTAATTGCTTTGCTATTCTGCTTTGTTATCTTTTCTGTTTCAGTAATAAAGTACTTTTAGAAGAGCTTTTTTTTCTGATAACAGAGCAAGGAAAGGAAGGAACATTTTTTGCTCATTTTGGCTCACCTATGAACTATGAACATGACAATGCCACTACAACAAAAACTGTATGCTATTTTAATTGCTTAATGCACCCCAAACTTCAGTATGGTTATTACACCTTCTTTAATCAGCCATTCTTTTTTGAGCTAAAAAAATTGTTTTGTTTTTAACTTATATTAACTGTTATTTGACTTTTTACGAGGAAAAATGTGTTTTTTCTTTACAGCACAGCTAAGATACTGTAAAACTTGTGAAGTCAGTAATAAACAGGTATCCCTTTCTAATATCTATTCTTATTATTAGGGAGCTTAATTATTACTGATTTGATAATGAGAGCTTTCTTATTTCTCTCATTTTAAACTACAGGATTGCCAAAATTACTGTGTAACTTGGCCCTTTTTCTTCTAGCATCTTAAGCATGCATTTAACAATCTTGATGAACATACTCTTAAATAGCCCTCAAAAGTTCAGTCTAATACGTAAGAACTGGCATGACATACCCATACTTTTCCCTATCCAATATTGCTAAATATTTCAGACAAATAAAAGCAGCCAACAGAGAGACATTTTCCCTTTCAACACACAACTGTAACTAACCTATCTAAATAAGTAGCATTTCCAATTAATGTCTAATTAACTACCAAATCCAGGACAGGTCCTTCCAATGATCAGAGAAGTTAAAACTCATACTTGGAGTTCTTCTTCCCTCTCTAACTATAAAAGAAGCATCGTTAACATGCATGTCTTATTAACTTGCTCATAAAATAATAATACATTTGTTAAGTCAAACTGAACTCTATTGAGATAGCACTACTAAAGTCAATTAAGTTGCCTCCAAAATGAACTTGTTCTCCTAAAACTCTAATAATTTAAACATTTTACTTCATTAAGACCACAGTTACCGAAATCCAAGAAGTAAAACCCTAATGAACCCTCACTCATTTACCAATGTCTAACTCAACAAATACCACTGTAAAATACAGTGTGAAAAAGCACACAATAAAAGTTAATTTTCATTTTATTTCAGGCCCATCATCTAGATTTTACAAACAGTGAGTTTGTCTGTGATAAAAAGCATGTCTCATGAAAGATCTGATTTTTCAATAATGGATGTTCAGCACTTCATAAAAAATGCCTGTGTTTCACTCAAGAAATTCTGCAATAGTTGTTTATACTGAAACCCCCAAACCATTCCCACTGAGGTGATGGGTTGGCAATGCTGTAGTGTACATAATACATACAGCTTGCTGAGCTTACTTCTCCACACTCCCAATAAAACATTCCCAAGTACAGTACCTAAGCTGTTCATTTACCCCACAAAGATCCCCTGTACTGCCAACAGGAATTTATGTAGAGCTCCCACAGAGGTGAGGCTGTGTTTTACAGGTTAGCAGAGCACAATATCTAGATACTTTTACACCACACCGAAAAGTTTTGGAGAGCTGGGCTTTAAATTCTTAGTGAGAATTTTTACCATATGGATTTGCTTTGCCAGCAAAGTCAAAATTCCCATGATTCTTTCATTTTCTTGTTTCTTCCCCCTCTGACTGGATTTAGGTTTGTTACTGAAAAACTAAACAGAATTGAAACCTTGTGTAGACAGAGCTGTTCCAGCCAGGATGGCACCTGAGGAAATGGTATTTCAACATGGCACAGCCTGTGACTTACTTTCTCTTCCAAAATAAATCCCTCAAACATTTCTTGTTTTCTGTTGCTATATCAATAATGCTCAGAAATGTGTCACATGTACTATTTTTGTTAAGAGTTCCTTTCATACCACAAGGAAATTAAGCTACATGAAACTGTGAAGGATGAGAAAAAAATGAAAAATTGCCTTTCCAACAAACAAAAAAAAGCTAGGAACACTGTCAGGGAATGTGGGTTTCTTACCTGTGATATGCTACTATTAAAGAGATTTATAGCTCTGTAGATTGTTGTTCCCTTGGAAACAAATCAGTTCAAAGAACACTGCAAAGATTTTAAAAACTGAAATATTCCTAAAATATTATCATTTTAATCTTTTAGGGTCCAATCCAGTAGGTTCGTTCCATGTACGCCTTTGAATTAAATTGTCTGATACAAGACAGTCAGACGGTGTCTCTATCAGAAGTCTGAAAGTGGAGTAGAATAATATTAACAGTTTTTATTTGTTTTGTATTCCTATTTGAATATTTGTGTCTTTACATCGTGTCATGTTGAGCTTTTGTTGCCTCCAGCAATGTAATATCACACTTAGAATTTTATTAGTTCACATGTGTTGGATTATGTGAACACATGGAAGTTAATCACCATCAGAATAAACCCTTCAAATCAAGCAAAGAGGCCAGGAATCAAACAGAAATTTTGATACTGTAACAGCAGAGGATCCAAAGCTCAAACCTCTCACAGTCTAAGGTGTTAGTCCACTGTCCTAAAAATGGCAGGAATTACTCATTGAACCTGTGCCTGGAATGCCCCAAAGGTTTTTATATACTCACCCTGGTGTAAATCAAAATTAAGTCTAACGCAGTGAGTGATATTAACTGGGTAGGCAGAAATCAGGCTGTGAATGCCTGAAAAGGGGAATCTGCAGAAGAGACTGCCTTACACTACACCATTCAGCTCTTCATTAACTCCTGTTTTACAAATTATGACTAAGATTTAAATTACAAACAATGAAATATCCACATTAAGATGCACTTACTTCTCTTGTGACTTAGCTCGGTTACAAAATCCACCAAAATGAACCCACAGAAATGTTAAGGAAAGACAAAAAAATCCTGTAGCATCCCTCTGGACGCTACAGCCCAAACAACAGAGATCCCTGACACAGAAAAAAGAAGTATCGTGCAGTGCAATTTAATCTGCTGTGGAAAATTACCTGCAAGAGTCCTATTCTCCTGACTTTTTCCAAACTGCGCACCCCTGGTCTAGAGTCCTGGGTACCGCAATGCTGCAGATAGGGCTCCTGCACACCATTCTAAAAGATTCGGCAGTGTCAGTACGTGGGAGGTATTGCAGAGCATTCAAAGCAGTTGGGGCAGAGTGCCACTTCTGAAGGACCAAATGGACGTGTCTTATATTGGTTGCTGTTCAGACTTCATGCATCAAGATGAATAAAAATCCAGCATTTACTAAAAAATTTTGCACATTTAAACATGTAGTTGCAAAGATTAAACATACCGTTCTGAACTCCTCACAGTTTTGAATGCCTGTATTATCAATTCCTAATTTTGTAAAGAGTTTTTACACATTACAAAGTAACTGTTCTATTTCCTATTTATAGATTTTATTGTTGCCTGAATTGTCTCAGCCACTTCTGATGGTTTTGGGGAAAAAAAAAGAAATTAGATCACGGCTTTTCTGAGCAAACACAAATCTGCACTTTCATAACATGGGCTACATTCCAGACAGATCTTCTCATATCATGAGGAACATATACTGAAACTGCACCAGCTTTTGAGTGAAACTACTAATGTGGCTTTTGCAACACCCAGAAGTTGTCAAATACAACTATCTCAGTGCCCACACAATGAGTTACTGTCTCTCCTTAATGTATTTGCTCCACCTTATTCATTCACTTTATGCACTATTATCAAAGACTCAAAATGGTCCCTCAGAAGTATGACTACGCAAATTTAGAGATTAAGCTAAGAAAACTTAACTCTTCATGGTGTTAATTTTATTTTGAAAACTCTACTTGTGACTAAATCATAAGGTAGTTAGGATTATGGAATTCTAGTGCTGAAAAGTCACAACAGCATTTGACAGTTCCTGGAGTACGTCTCAGTGGAAGATAAGACATTAAAAAAAATCATCATTTTGTCTATGCTACATTTATAATAGTTGAAGGAAAAAAAGCTAAATCTTTCTGACATAAAATTATTTCCTTGAGTTTGCAACAGATGCAGGAAGATTCCAACTAGCTGCCCTGTGGTACAAACCAGACGAAAATCTTACTTAAGACAACAGCACTCCTCTTTTCTCCACATGTACCAACTTAGTTATTTCTCTAAAACTGTTCCTCTCACGAAACCCACTGCACCTCGGTTATGACATGACACTAAATTTGTCTGTGACTCATAAAATGCCAGTGTGATGTGCCTTTTATTGAAATACTTCAGACTCATTAGTCTGCTTGAATAACAAAGAATGTCATAGTTTATATTTAAATGTTCCGATTCACTACAATTCCAGTTATCCCTCAAAATATTTTCAACACCTTGAATAAATTTGGTAAAAAAAGAATGGAGCTTGCTCTTTTCTGATCAGAACTCCTCCAGGGTTTGTGCTTGCTTTTTCTTGCGCTATCCAGGACATGGATAGGTAGCACACGGTCGTGCTAGAAAGCTCCTTGAGATATCAGCCAACAAATGAGCAAAGAAAATTCTTGAATAGTTTGGCCAACTTTTAAGATGGTCGCTGAACAAATATTACTAAGAGTAATTATAGACCTGTGACCCAGACAACCCAGTTTGTTAAGCCTCCCCATATATCATAATTGGAAGACCCTGTTAGCAGACATCAGTTAATTACAGAGCTTATCTCTTGAGAAAGTAATGGCCAATACTTAAAATGTGTACCTTTTTTGAGTCATTCCCTGCCTCAACTTCACATGAAAACATCAAGGTAAGAAGTTTCATTTGTTCAAAAATAAAACCAAGCAGAAAACAGGCTAATTTGGCTTGACATAACATAATTAACAGGCTCCTGGATGGGACTGTCTGGGTTTGGTAGCCTCCTGACAGCCCTTAGTAAGACGTTAAAGCGATCAACACCTGACATCTGTTAGCAAAGAGGCATTCTGAGGTAAAGCACAACTAAATCTAAAGAAATCAGGTACTTAGACCAGTTTAACTTTTTCATGAGGTGATATCCTGCCTGACACTGTAATCTTTCTTCCTGGAGTGACGCAAGACTTAAGTAAAGGAAAACAACTTGTAATCCCCTCCTCCCAATATACAGTAATTATTTTTTAGGCGAAGAGCAATGAAGAACTATTTATCCAAGTTTAAAGAGGAATACGAATAACTTAAGCACTACATTTGAGCTAATAACTTAGCAACTGTGATTCTTAAAAGGAATTCCTTCAATGCTGTGCTGATATGAACAAAACAACCTACCTCAGAGAAAATGGTTTATTCTCCTGACTAGTGAGGCAGAGAATATTCTTAACAAGTCCCACTTGAGCTCTTTACATGCACTTACTGAGGCTTTGGGTATGATTAACATTAAGAAAGAAGGCAAACAACACAGTAACAGGTGAGAGCTGAACACCCTGAAAGTAGAAAAGAATGCTTTCTTTTGTCTTTGCATTTTTAATGTATCAAAGATATGCTTTATAAAAAAAGGCCAAGTTCAGAAAAGATTTTTGATCAGCTTATAAAGATCATAAAGAGAGAGACAAATACTTTTTAAAAGCTCCAAAGTAAGAGATATTATTTTGTATTAGGTATCATACAGAAAACTCCAGTAAGTACTCACCACATTGTCATAAGGGCTCTTCACAAAGCTATTAAATTAAATAGAAGAGAAAACTAAAAATCACAATTACCGCTGATTTAAAAAAAAAATCAAAAAAGAAGGTTGGTAGCTAGAAAACATCCCCACATAATAATGCTTTTACCAGTGGCCAAACCCCTGACAGTAATGAAAGACATAACCTGGTTTTGCTTTTTGTTTTTTCTAAATACAGCATTTACTGTACTTTGCATGATAATACCAGTTACCTTTACACTTTTTTTCTTCTTTTTGGTATTCCTGGGCACTTGACATGATTTGGAAGTTTGATTTTGTATGGCCTGGCTGTAAAATTGTACTAGTCCAAGTTGAAGCATGTCGGCACTGCAAAAGCTGCTGTCCATTCCTCTGGATATCATAACTTTCGAAGTGTCTTTTCCTACAGAAACGATTTTCTGTTATGCCCACTACATTCCATTTCTGATTTCTGTCAGGAAGGTGAATCAGTCTGTCCCACAATGGGAGGCCACGTCCTGGATGTTTGGCAAATACTGCAGGGCTACAAACCGTTGGCTTTGCCAAAATCTTGCTCAGGTGTGGAGTTTTGGAAAGCAAGTGGTTCCCCAGTTCTCCTGATGCTGTGGTATTCCCGTGCATTTCCACTGGACTGCACTGATACGATGCAGAACCCTTCAGCCATGCCCATTCAGCCACCATAGTTCCCCTTCAGTAAAAGTGAATATAAAATTTTCCTGTCTGAGAATCCTGAAAAAGCAGGCAGATCTATGTGGACAGGCTAACACTAGATGCAACTTTCACAACATCACAACTACAACATGGGCCCCAGGGCAAGTTACCACCGATTTATTGCCTTGCTCATATGATCATTTGAGGTCTTGTAGGTCGAGGCTGGTCGTGAACAATTTTCAGATACTTAAAACACAAAACATCAAGGATTCAGCCTTGTTTGACTTTGCTCTTATCGTAGGCTGACCTGAGGGACACTCAGTTACCTAAGTGTGACATTCTTATGTGGGCATGCTTAGCAGTTCCGCTTTTGCTACCTACTGCCTTTCTCCGCCTGTGGTCACAGTGGAGTATCAGAGATGCTAATTTTATCACAGGAGCACGGACACTTGTCTCCAGTGTGGATAACGAACAACATCAAAGCTGCATGATTTTATCTAACTGGTCATTGCTTATTCTTTGTTATAGAAGAAACTGACATACCACTAGCTAACAAATTTGTAAAACTAAATATAGCCCAGTATCTATTTCTGGGCAGCAAAACTAAATTTGGTATAAATGACCCATCAAAGAGCATATCCTGTATTTAAGAAATAATTTTGTTTTATATTGTATGTAACAAAATTCAAATACAAAATAGCTGTTTAACTCGCATAAAGAAAATAGCAAATTCCAGACATCTGACAACTGACACCCATTGTGGTTTTAATCATAATAAGATTCTGCTGCTCTAATCAACCAAAGAGTTAATTTTACATACATTTCACTCAGCAAGGTAACATATTAGTAAGTAAGGGCATACCAAGTCATTGCTTTCCAGAAAAAAATAATTCAAAGTAAATTGGGATTTCAATTACCAGTTCTATCATAATATTGCTGTTTCTGAATCCTTTGTCTTAGGACTTCTCTTAAGTGGAATATTGTTATTACAGGACAAATTCAGAAAACTTAATCACAGTTAGTTTTAAATACTGTTATCCTATTTTAATTCCTGTATGTACATACAGCTTTCCTCAGTGTGATATTTAATTTTAGATGTAAACACCTTTTTGCTGCTAGGAATACAAGCTCACCTGACATTTGCAGCTACAAGTCTGTTTCTTGTACTGAGACTGTATCTCAGCCGGACATCAATAACACAAATTTGAGAAAGTACCTGGCATCGTGGACTTCAATGCAAAGGGCAGGTAAGTTACCTACATAATTTACCCTTACCTACTTCTAGCTTTATAGATCCGCTCTTAGTTCAGACTTCATTTTCTAAGTAAAATTAAAAACTAATTCTAAATGCAGGTAATATGGCAAGAGAATATCTCTTGTAGGAGGATAATCAGTTCAATATAGAATAGTGAAAGTAACCCAGAAATACTAGGCAATTAAAAAAATATCAAAGAACAGAATATAAAACATTTTTTCATAATTTGAACAGTTTGATATACTCTTGAGTTCATAAGTTTAAGCACAGAGGGAGAGAGAGGATTTCTCTGATAGGGCTCTCTGGGAACTGAGAACTTTCCTCTAAGATCTGAACTTACACACTTCATTTTCTGTGGCACAGAGAGGAACTGTGCACTACAACCCACCCTTCCTCTAGACTTTGTATAACCTTGAACGGTGTACTTGGTTTAGTAGAAGGCTACTCTCTCTTGAGTTCCTTCATACCCTAGTTATCTTCCTGCATGGATGATATTGCATCTTCATAAAATGTGAGAGTCAGGCATGTGCAATATATATATTAAAAATATAGGCATTTCTATAATACACTCATAAATAGATCAATGCTTTGTCAGCTCCTTGAGCAGGCCAGTGATGCAACACAATTCCTGACCTTCTTTAGAAAAGTCAGTTACATCCTCATTACTCAGGTCTTGCTATTAGTCCTCAAGATCAGTGATTCATAATCCAGGCTGTTCAATCTCATTAGCCAAAAGTTTCTATATATTTTCCCTGAGTTTATCTTTGATATTAAAGGCCATCTTTGCTATCTTTTAGCTTACGAGGATTTGTGTTACCCTTGATTTTAATCAAAACCCATACATTCATGACTATGGTAAAAATTCTGTTCCCCAAAGATTCAGACAGGGTGTCACACAAAGCTTACAGATTTTTAACTTTAACAAGGAACTCCAAAACTCTTCTTAACTTAAAAAAGAAAATAAAAACATATTTTCCAATTTCTTTGTTTGCAAAGCATCTGTGGGACTTTGAAATACAATTATAGACACATCTAAACTATGAGGAGAAATTGATTCTATTACAGTTTCTGTAATTTGGAATTTACCCAGGCAGTTTACCAAAGCTAGCCAAACATCAAGAAGCTAGATACTCTCTTTTCCTTTTAGTTCCCTTAGAAATTTGTCTCACTATTTTGCCTGCCATGTTAGTTATGGTTCATTTAATTTTACAAGTTTCCACTTTATTTCACAAATTCTCCTCAGTCACCAGGGACATTACATATTCAAGTTTTGCTAGTCAAAGATTAAGTTGCAAGGAACTACCACTAAGGGGTTTTGTATTTGGTCTTCTATTCTTGTACTTCATATATTGAGGCATAGTAGATGTTCATGTCTTAAATGACCATTCCTCTTATTATAATGTTAAATTATTTTCATGAGAGGACTACATTATTTCACTATTTACTCTACTCCATTGGCTCTAACATATACTGCCTAAATTTCTCAAAGGCTTTTTTTGTTTTGTTTTGTTTTGTTTTGTTTGTTTGTTTTTGTTTTGTTTTATTTTGGTTTTTTGTAAACAAAAAACCACAGTTGAAATCTCCTGCATCTGCTCTTGGTATTGTCAACCCAAAATCTTTGATAAAGGATGATAATGTAATTTTGTCTCCACTTCTTACTTGTAAGAGAAGCATTTCTCTCTCCCTCTAGCTATTGTTAAAACAGGTATAACCAAGGCAGGAAGCAGTACAGCCTACTGGGATGAATCACAACTAAAACCACAGGCCCTGTTTCATAGTTAAGAGGGACTACCAAACTGAGCCAGAGCTCTTCTCATCAAGGAACCATCAAGCAATTTCAAAATGCACATTTTAGCAATAACTGGTGTATCAGCAGTCAACAGGTCAAAAGACTTCCTCAAATTCCCATCAGAAGGTTTTTTTAAAGGCAAGTTTGTTTTCATAGAAGGAGAAATGTTTCAGCAAATGAACTGCCCATTAAGCTTAACTAAAAGGATAGGCAAGGGGAATCCCTCAGAATTCTTTTATTACAGGCCAAAGCTAATACTCCTTAATGGGTAACTGTAAAGGTTGGCCTGTTCTAAGACATGCACTGTTATCTGAATGTCAATATATAAAGGACTACCAAAAAAATTGGAACAATTTTTTTGTTTTCATCTCAGTTTTGTGGGCTTTTTTCCCAATTCTCTACTAGTATCTGCCAACAGCAGTCAAAGAAGGAATACAAAAAAAGCTCTCCCATTTTTAGTACAACTCAAGTGAAGGGAGGCATTCTTTTTCCAGAAAGATGGAAGGTGGTAGCCAGCCAGCCATGAGGACATTGTTTCCTGGTGGAATGAGCTGTATACCAACCCTGCACTTTGATCCTGACAAAAACTCAGAGTGCACAAAATAGGACCAAAAACCACACTGAAAGAGTGCCTGTTCCCCATGCTCACAACAACTCTAGAGGCACTGCATTATATTCCCCCTGCTGTGCCCTGAGAGCTACGCTAATTTTCCTTGCTTGGGATTTGCCCTGTTGCAATCAAGGCTGGATTTGCTTTACCACTATTACCATTACTGTTTTATACCACAGTAGCCCCAGTAAACAGCTAGATTCATTGGTGATGAAGGCTGCTGTGACCACACAGGCCATCAGTCCCTGCTCCTCAGAGGCTGACTACATTGCTCACACTTTTTGGTGGAGTGCAAACATTTATGTTTCACCCTCAGCAACAGGCTGTCACTTAGGCAAAAGGTAAATTAACAGTTCTGGGATGTCAGAGGATTGCTGTTTTCCCAGTTACAACAACACTTCCTCTAACAACAAAAAGTTATTTTTCATTCCAAAACTGCTCCCAGCAGAATTTCCACTGTAAATTCTCTCTATACAATATTTCAATTTGCAGCTGACCAAAACAGTGGCAAGTAGGAAAGCAACTTAGAGATCTCTGAATTGTCATTAACTTACTTGATTGCAAAACATACATAATAAAGTTTTGCCTTTTCATATATTTGAGGTTTACTGAAAAAAGAGCAGCAAAGACAACGGCACTTCACTGGTTTGGTTTTTTTTGTTTTGCCATTGAAGTATGCAAGCATATAAGGACACTGAAGTGGGCTGGCTTCAGAGAGATCAACTAAGGCAAATGTAATCAGGATTAGGACTGAGGGGTGCACCGTAGGTTGATCAAGCAGCCTAGCTTTGTATGGACGCAGTCCAATAAAACGAGAGGATTTTTATTTGAAGACTTGAGAGAAAAAAAAAAAAAAGCAACCAAGTTACAATAAAAGGACATCTCCATCAAAGTTAACACCTGATTCATACTTTGTTCCAGCATTTTAAACTCCCCAAAATAACCATAAGTAAAAGCATGTAAAGTTTTCATGTGTGTTTGTGCTGGGAAAGACAAAACCATCTGTGCCAGACAAGGCTAAGGTTTCATTTCTTTTCATTAATCTTGCTGTCAGTTCACAGCATTTTATTTTCTCTCATTTATTTTGCTTCTTCTCTCCTCTTCCTCTTTTCTCTCCTAACCCTCCATTTTCTCCCAAAACAAAAGCATACAATTTTCTCCTGGTGCCTTCTTATAAAAGAGAGAAGCACTTCACAATTGAGTTTCACAACTTTTAAACAAGGCTCATATGATCATTGAATAAACAGAAGGATGGAGCCCAGCTCACACAGACTAGCCAGGCTCTTCTTCTTAAATATGCAAATTTTGCCTCTGTAAATATGCTAAATAAAACCTTTGAGAACATGTGATTTCTTTCCTAAATCTTTAAAATATAAAAATTACAGTGCCTATAAGAAAAAAAATGTAGAGTGAAAGGAACTGTAGCAGGTAGAATGAGGAATGTCTACTGAAACCATTAGGTGGTTTTCAATATTTCAGAAACATGTGTGTATGTGTATGCTTGTAGAAGTAAACAGCCAGCGTTATTTAATCCAGGGTTGTTGTCCTGATCCTTGCTTTAGCAGTGGCAATTATAAAATATTTAAATATAACATTTTAGAATATGGATTTCAAGATTAAATTTCAGTATTTCCAATCTTCTGGACAAGTATTAAATCACTGTGAAAGAAGAGTGCACAGATAATTACAATAAACTCTGTAAACGGTTTTTAATGTGCAAGAAAAGGCAATATTAGGAAACCTGTAATAAAGAGTGCAATAGCTTTATCCTTGTTCTTGATGTATCTTAATGAGCTCCTCTGTGAATCAGTGCAATCACTTTTTAAAAACATGTTAAATTTCCATTAACTTTTAAAGTAATATTACACATATACTTATCTCATCAAGAGCTGGGGTTGACATCATGCTCAAATTTCTAAACATGAGAAAAAAATTAATCAGAGAAAAAGAATACCCAGAAGAACAGAGCAGTTCATCTTAACCAGAGGCAGGGTCTGTGCACAGAGAAGCAAATGTTTCATGGTTCAGGGTTTTGGTATGTAAAGAACTCTCTGAAAACCTGTCCCTTGAGAAGTGAACGGGAATTGTATAGACCAATACAGAATCTTGTAGCAGCTACAGATAAAACAAACTTACCAAAAGGAATGAATGACCAAAGCAATATGGGGAAAAGCAGTAAAACACCAGGACACACCATGGAATTAGAATGGTGGTGCTAACCAATACAGCCACATAGATGCTAAATGCATTTTTCCCTCATAGTTCTGCACAACATATGGGAGGGATTTTTTCTGAGAAGAAGCTACACCTGAAACACAGAGCTCACCTGGCTGCTGCTCCAACAGGAGTCATAAGAGAATACCCAGGGAAGAGTAAGAACAAAGCAAGCATATATGAGAGCTCCCATCAAGAGTCTTTCAATCCCCAGCTACTCCTCAGCCCAAGGGACTGCCTGAGCCCTTGTGGCCTTTCTAAAGTGCAGCAATACCCAATGGATCTCTCTTTGAAATACAGCCCAGTCTTCTCTTGTGTACATTTTTTTGTATTCACAGCCCCCTCTGGCAAGGAATCCAAGTGTCTGTCTCTTTATGTGCAGAACCACCTCCCTCTGTTTTAAAACAACACTGATTTAATTCCCCACAGTCAGCAATCCACCTCTCCAGGGCTCATTTTGCAGACTACTGTTTGTGTGAATATGGGAATGTTAATGGATGTTTACTCTCTTCATGTTGTGTTAGATATTCTTGTAATGCCTGGGAACCTACTAAAATAAAAGTGAGAAGACAAGACATCATTTTCAGAATATGGCTCAAAATACATAAAACATGTCTTTAAAAACAAGTTACAGTGAAACCATTTAGGAAATCACTCAAATCACTTCTACAAATCACTTTAGATCACTGCCATCTTTTTCTAAAATCCTGATTCTGCATATTACTTTCCTCATGAGCTTTCAAATCAATTCACATGGGCTTCCCATAATCTCTCACTAGACCTTCCACTTCTTCCCACTGGGGAGTAGACAGTATATTTGGCTGCTGCTTACTAACAAAATCCTAGGGATACATGCACATAATTGAAGCTTTTTCTTTTTTCAAGGTGGTGAAACAGTTCAAGTTATTTTTGTTCTAAAACTGCTTAAAGAGATAGCCAGTATCTTGAAATAACACCTCCCATTGAAGGACTGAGGTTTGAGTAATGGCCAGGTAAAACAAACAAAGGTACTAAAACTAGCAGTCTTGACAAATATTTTATTTGTTATAGACAAAAAAGGTAAATAAACAAATAAAGTTTGCCCAAACAATGCAGTCAAAGCTTCTTCAGTAAGAAAGACAAACTTGGATGTGAGGAGAGAATTCTTTTAACTCCAAATAAACTCAGGCTTGGTGCAGGTCTAAAGCCTTTTCAGAAACACAAAAAAGCAATAATGAAAGGCCTTTGTGTATGGCAACATTTACACATTTCCTTAAACATTTGTCTTATTTTACGATAGCACTGCAGCAAATCTGATGCTTTTAAAGAACTTAATGAAAAGTGCTCTTAGTGAATGCAAAATGTATTTTTATATGGAAATAACTGGAAAATGCCCGATTGGACTGATCCTACAGTTTACCAACAGCTTTACAATTGGCACAAAAAAAAAATCCTCTCTACATATAGGGATCAATACCAAGGACAAGTGTTGTAAGTTCATTGCTCTGACATATAGTTATCAGAAGAACTAAGTAGCAGCTGTGGTCAGGCTTTTGAAGATCATAAAATGGCAGGCTGCAACTCCTGTGGCAAGCACAGTAAAGTGCTTTATTTTATATGCTATTGGAGAAAACTTAGAAAAAACAGGACATTTTACTCCTTTTAAATAACTACTCTAAAAGCTTCTTGCCTGCAAAATGAAAAAGTGCATTTTATACTAACAACACTTTGCAGTCCTCCTTACCTGATGTCAGTAGTGAAACACAGCTACACACAGTCTAAGAATTACACTCGAAATTTAAAACATAAGTCTGCTCCCATCAGAAATAAATTTCAGAAAAATTAGTTATCAAAAGAAACAGCTCTGGCTTAAATAAAACTGCTATAGAAAGGGACTAAATAGACTGATAGATCATTAAAAACAAAACAAAAAACATATCAGCATTAACATAATGAAATGTACCTAAAATGACTAGCAAATGCTACAAAACTAAAAAAATACTGCTATTACAAAAAAAAAAGTTTGTTCTCTTTGTTCTTAGTGAAATATAATCAGATGCC
>WBNO01012406.1:191281-295224 GCA_013400575.1 Peucedramus taeniatus | reverse complement strand
CGGCCGCACTGGAGCGGCCCGCGGCGCGGCCCGGAGCGCCATTCCCGGGCTTTTCCATCATCACCCCGAGCCTCCTGGCCTTAACCCGCCATGTCTGCGTACAGCTTTACGTTAAATTAACTGCTACTCCAAAGGTCGGAAAGGATCACGATTAAAAAAAAAAAAAAGCAAACAAACAACAAAAGCAAACAATAAAGAACCAAGAAAACCCCAGCGAACACACCACAAGACACAAATACACATACATACCCTATCCCAAATAAAAAAAGTAGGAAAAAACCCCAAACAAACCCATAATCATAGAATACGCGGAGCTGGAAGGGACCCACAAGGATCGTCGAAGTCCAGCTCCTGGCCCTGCACAGGACTGCTCCAGGAATATGATCCTGATGGGTCCCTTCCAGCTCAGCAGGTTCTGTGATTCTGCAGATGGCACCAGGTGCCTCAGAACATTGCCTCGGGCTCCTGGAGATCTGGCAGGCTTGGGACTGTGACCACTTCCCTGGGGAGACAATTTATTTTGTCCTTTCTAATTTCCTAGTAATCTGAAATAATTTCTCCCTGTAATATATTGAATGGAAATTACCGATTTCAGGATATAATGTTCATTCTATTTGCAATGCAAGCACAATGCAAAACCTACTAAAGTTTTACAGAAGAAACTTCTTTACTTGAGGGATGCAGAATGCTGGAACATCCTACCCTGGGAAGTCATGGAGCCTTCCTCTCTGGAGACATTTAAAGCACACCTGGACACGTTCCTGTGTCACCTGTAACCTGCTCTAGATGACCCTGCCTTGGCAGGGTTGGAGTGGATGATCTCTGTAAGTCCATTCCAACACTAACAAGTCTGTGAACGGGTAAAAGATCCTCCAGTATACGTGTGACAATGTGTTTTTACCTCATCTTTTCTCCCAAGCAAGCCTCCCAAGACTTCACCTGGGCCCCCAGAAAAGTCGGAATCTCTTTAATCTTATAAGGGAAGAGCAAACACTCTGCTTGATATTTCCATGTACAAACCACACAGCCAGAGGCGACAATGCAAGGTCTTTCTTTTTGCTGCTGACATCTTGTGGAACTCCAAAATTCTTCAGTTTGTCAATCCAGATTTGAGAGGATACAAATTTAGATCAGGCCTCCAATTAAAATCAGACTCTGACCCATCCCACCATGTCATGGGACGTTGTGAACCTCAACAATAAGCCATTTCCCAGAATTTAATTGTGGTTTAGTGACTCAGTGACACATAAGCATACTTGAAGCAAACAATTGAGTGTTTTAAACAAAAATTCTGCTCCTCCTGTAAATAAATACTTACTAAACCTAAAATTATTGGTTTTGCACCAATCTATTAAAAAGGATGATAAAAAAGGATAAATACGATGTTCTTCAATGAATTCTGTACAAAGAGAAAAATTCTAATTATCCTGGGAGTTTTGCCATTTTCCCTGATGAGACTAGGACTTGGCATAAAAGCAGCTGTCACTTGTGTAAAAAAACTAATTACGAAATAACTGTAAGAAAAGCTGGTCTTTTGTTTTGAAGCATTACACTAACATATCTGGCTTTGGCAGCCTTTTTGAGTGCCACGGTTTAAAATGGAGAGCGTGCATCCTCTTTTTCTCCTCACACCTGCCTAGAGATAAAGTTTCTTGGAGCAGGTCTTGATGTTGCTGTAAATGTACAGCATCTCACCCATCTGGCATCTCCGCTAAGTCAATTTAGCAACTGCCAAAAGATACACAGTAACTGAGCCCATCTGTAATACCTGCTTTGTGATGATGATTTTAATCATTATGATGATTATTTAAACCATTAATTTAAATCGTAATAAATAATAATTACAATCATAGTGGTAATTAAAATCTTTTATGATTTTAATAATCTTCTCAAATGTCTTGGGATCTTTTCTAAAGGATGCTTTTACACTGCATTTTATATGCCAGAAGTAATTTCCTATTTTTCTTTCCAAGGAATGTGGCCCATAGATGGAAACATTGTGGAAATACAGAACTATTTATCCATTCTGGCACATACATAGCACAGCCTTCTGAAGGCACAACACAACTTCTGCTTCACACGAGCAAGAATCTTAAGTGGCGTCTACATTAATTGTAGCCAGTTCCTCTGGAAGGCATAGTTGTCTAAGATGTTGGAGGAAATCAGGTTCTTTTTAAGAGTCTACAGCTAAAAAGTACGTGAGCAGGCACAAATGGGAAGGATGAGGATGAGTCACAGACGAGTCTCCACTACATCAGGCCAGCACTGTCTGGGGGTCTTGACGGACACTGCAGAGTAAGTCTCTTTCTTGCCAGAAGTGACACAATTTTTATGGCTAAGCTTTGCTAACGTCACAGGGAGCAGGGAGCAGGCTTTGTTAGATTATCTTTTGTGTGTTGAGGACTTGCCCACAAAAGAGCTACCCAAGGTCTCATGGCTCTGAGTCACAGTCCCTGAGTGCTGCAGCATCAATTCAGAGGCTGCTATCTCACGTCCCGCATGACCTCCCTGCTAGAGAGTTGCAGCAGCAGACTGAGCACTGTGCTCCCTCTCCATTACTGGCATTATACCCCACTTTTTCTTCTTCTTTTTTTTTTTTTTTTTTAACAAGGTAGTCCTCATGATCATGTTGGATACCTCAAATGAAAGCAGCAAAATGCATACTGCATCCTGAATGGGGTATGGTTTCAGATCTACAGCCTTGCACCAGGAAAATAATATTCTTATACTACCCCTAAATAAATTTTTAAAAAGAGACATCTTTGGAATCTTCAGCTCCTCCGGCCCGAATAGGTGATATTTCAAACTAATTCTCAGGCTCTGGTCTCCAATACAGAAGCACTGTCTAGCCATATTACCAGTTACTGCACATCCTTACTTTTTCCATAATGAAAGGCGATTAACCAATTAGCATTAATCAGTGTAATTAGGTGTTTTCCCACTTTCACCAAGTGCCTCGTCCTTCACAGGAATGCATCAGATTAACCAATGACTATCTATCAGGAGTGTGCTGCCCAGGGGATGACGGTGTTTTTGACCATATTCTGATGCTTCAGCTTTAAGTGGTGGCTGCCTCTAGGCCAGGGCTAGGGTAATTTTGTGGTTTGAATCCTGGTTCCTGTCCATACCATGAACCGCACACCTTCTGGAAGGCCTCAGGCTTCTCTTCCCACTCATCAAGTAGCTGCACAGGGTGGACAAGCACTGCTGCCTCCTGTCTCTTCTCAAGGCAGGAACAGGTGGGAAAAAGCGATTTTGCACCTTTCAGAAGCACTGACAAGCTGCCCAGCTCCTTGCTGGACTGCTCCTTGACATCCCCTTTTAAAAGCCAGAGGAAGAAGGGCCATGGGGCAACCTGGCTCATTTGCACAAGTCCCTCCTGTAACCCTACCTGCAGTTCCCGATGTCCCTGGCTTATTCCCGGCACTCTTACACAACACTCTTACACAACGCTTGCCAGGCACTGGGCTGCCTCCGGGGAGGCTGAGAAGAGGGGTGGGCTGCTGGCAGACCCGGGGACGGGGGGAAGCCTGCCCAGGTCCTGGGAGCTGATGGGGGCACTGAGGGGATAGCAGAGCACGTAGGTTTTGGAACCGGGCACAGGGGGAAAGCTCCGTCACAGCCAGAGCGAGAGCCACAGGACGCCAGCCCCTCTTGCCCTGCCATTTCACAAGTTATGGCACTTCCTTTTTTTTCTTGGGGGCTATCTTGGCTCGGGGGTGATGAATTATGGGATGTATCATCTGAATATTTTGTTCTGTAAACTCCCTCTGTGAAAGTCGCTCTCACTTTTAAGTTCGTCTTTAGTGAAAAATCCAGAGTAGCAACTCTGCATCAGGAAAAATTACAAGGTAGCCCATAGGCTGTACTGATGCCTAACTGAATTTTTAAATTAGTTTCAATATTTAATATTGCAATATTTAACAGCAAAGCAAAATTAGTATTTTGGAGCAAGTTATACAGAGGATTTTGCAAGTTATACATATTCAGTGTAAAATGTACTAGACCATGGATTATGGTACATGATACATTTATCATGAGCCACAGTATTTCCTCCCTTGCAAAACATAATGAACAACTGTGCATTGCATGAGAAATAAAGATCTATCTAGTTTTCCAAATATGTTTAATGAAAAGCACCCATAAGAACTAGCTTGTAGGCACAAGCTCAGAAGTGGGCTTTGACTCATGTTTTTTACTGCTAATATAGCTCAGCTCACAAGGACACAAAAACATGCAATAAAGCATACAATCAAAACCACAGTGCACTATCTGTATAAACATTTGCAGTCTATCCCAAAACATAACAATAAAAAGGCAAAGAGCTATGGAGCTTTTTAATAGGAATGTCCAGTAATTCTGTGTAATATCCCCTTCACACAGGCTCAACTCATGCTCAGCTCTGTGCAAGCATCAGCAGATTTTTTACAGCATGAAAGCCAGAAAATTATTACATGCAGACAATAAGTCTCATAAAAGATGATGGTAACTTCACTGTTTAACACGTTTTTGAAAGCTATTGTGTTCAATAAGCAGATCTACAGGATAAACACTACTGAATAAGAGAGAAAAACTAATTCTTCCTATAGTCTCGTAGTAAGGCTTTGGATCTGGCATATAGTTTGCAGGACAGCCTGAATGATAAAGCCATTGATTAGAATATAGCTACAAAAAAAGAGAGACCCAGCACTGCAAAATAAAGGAATGCAAGACAGAAACAAGATAGAAGTTGTTTTTATGATTTCATCAAAACTTAATGGCTTAATGCACTGGGGTAAATAGATCTTTTTACAAGTGGAAAATACAATAATAAATTATTATGCACGGAAAATATAATAATGCATTTCTTCACAGGCAAAAAGAAACAGAATTTTCATGTATCTGTTGGTCTCCCAGTAGCCTGAACAGATTAGGAAGGCAGTTTCCTAAGTATCATTGAAAGAACACAGATGGAGACTATAATATTACCTTTAAGCCACCTGGGCATCAAGCAGAAAATGGAATATGTAATTCTCCTCTAGCCCTGTACTTACAGAAATGAGTAACGTTATCTCATTTCCAGAGTATCTCAAATCACTTATCACTATCTGGAGCTGCTGACTGCCCCTAAGATGTAAAGGCTCTCAGAAATCTACTTACATTCAGCTTAACACTGGGTCAGCATAATGGGCTGCAGCCTTCTCTTCGCTTTACTTCATCCCCTAGCAGAAATGTCAGCTCTCCTGCACTTTGCTTTGACCTACTTCATGTGTACACAGGAGGGCACGAGAGGAGCACAGAACTGGAGACAGCCCTGCTCAGCCACTATTCCGATAACCAGGCTTCTATTGCCTGCGAGTGGTTTTCCTAAAATGAAGCGCTACTGTGTCAGCTAGCCAGCTTTGCCAAAGAGTAGCTGATCTGTAACTGTGAATTAAGTGATGTTTCTATCGCTAAAGATTTAAGTGCTAATTCACAATAACCTCCACCAACTTGAATAAATATCCAGCTGAGCAAGGATCCTGGAGGGCCAAGAATTATAGAAAAGCAAGGGGGGAGGGGGGGTGTCAGTTTATACAAAAGATCTCTAATTTGAGTGATAATTTTGTGGGTTTTTGAGATACTTCATGGCTTTTGTGTTCTTTCTCCAGCACACGGGTGTTCCATTCAGACAACAGCATTGACATGAAACTTTCCTTGTCTGTCTGTTTTGTTCTGTCGACTCAGGAAACAT
Organism: Peucedramus taeniatus; assembly: GCA_013400575.1. Taxonomy (NCBI): domain Eukaryota; kingdom Metazoa; phylum Chordata; class Aves; order Passeriformes; family Fringillidae; genus Peucedramus; species Peucedramus taeniatus. The sequence continues at coordinate 289,511 of WBNO01012406.1, read as the reverse complement.
CAGCTCTCCCCGAAATTTCAACACAGGACAGTTTATCTTTGATGCTAATTTCTCTTATTACTCACTTAGAAGTGTATACTAGATGAAGCCTACCTACTCTGCAACTGATGGATGTTAGTTAATCCCAAAGATAATAAATTTCAAAGACTTGCCTTGAAACTGTGAATTTCCCCCCTTATGATGGAATAGATAAAGAAAAAGAAAATTTTCTAAATGTCAAGAGGGGAGGTACCTGGATGAATCTTGTTAATACGAATGCATTTTGTCAATGCATCTTATATATGCTGTGCCTAAAAAATCAGTGAAGCAGAAATGAGTATGTTCTAATCTACAAATGTCACTCTGAATAGGGATAAGTATTACCCTAAAGATTGGTACTGGCATTTGTTTGAGCTATTTTCAGGGATTCAGATATGAACAGCAGAATTAATTCAGCTTTAGGCTTTCTGCTTTTCTTAACCAGAGCTTCAGAAAGTCACCATTTAGTTGAAAATAATAAATTCTAAAATGAAAAGAAAAAAAGGAAATGAAAAATTGTTATCTGTATTGCAGGCTTTGAATTACAGTGTGCAAATATATAGAACTTTGCAGAAAACCTTGAAAAACAAAATGAGAGATGCTTTTACAGCTATGGATTTAGCCTCATGGGTTTTGTCTATTGTGTGACTTGATGAGTTTCCAAATTTGATTCTATTTTTCCTAAAAACTGATAGCTGAATTGCCAAACCACTGAATTGTGAAATATTTGACACAGATTCCAGACATGAAATATATGGCTTAAACTCAATTGGGAAAAAATTTTGAAGGAGTTGATTTTCAACAAAATTGAAGTAACAGACCAGAACAAGAAGTTAGTTGTTTTCTAAAATCTATATCCCTAGCCAGCAAGAACTATGGTGGGTGAATAAAGTGTAGCTAGAATCTGTGCAAGATCCTTTCCACAAGTCAAACTGGCAGACCTGGAGCCTTTGCCCGCCACTCCAGAAGTGCCCTTTTTCAAAGGAAAAGGGCATCAGAGGGTTGGTGACAGTGTGACACACACCAAAAGAGGACAGTGCAACTCTGGATGTGTAGGTACAGGCTCTATATCAAGCAGTAAAGCAGAAAACATCCCTGAAGGCACATTGAAAGCACACCAGAGACACATAAAAGCATGACTCATAGAAAGGGAGGGACAAACATGTAAAGTTCAATGATTATGGGTCTGGACTGACAGATATCTGTTGAGAGTTAACTATGGCTTGGTGAAGTGACGAGGGAGTGAACACAGGGACAGTCATGCTCCAAAGAGAGCAAGGAACCATGGAAGAATGTGACTGCTATGGGAAACTTGGTCAAATTATGCTAATGGTTACTGGTGGACATGTAATTAGGTTTGCAGGCAGCTATATTTAAAAAGAAAAAAGCATGCCTGGTTTTAATTGATATTTTGAAATGGAAAACTTCATATTGCTATTTCTGAGGTTCACCCAAAAGCTTATTTTTCAAAAGAAAAAAATTCAATGACTTCAGTAAAAATTAGGCTCAGATTGGAGAAGGCTTTCTGCAAACATTCTCTCTGAAATTTCAAAATACAAACCACATGTTTCATAGATACATCAATACATTTATAATTATTATAAATAAATAAAGAGTTTCAAGTTACCTGGCAATAAGCTAGTGGTCATAAAATATGACTGTATTAAAACTATCTAAATGCCCATTTGCTTCTGGTTTTGGGCAGACAAAAGTAATGGAGAGAAGGAATAATACTTGTGAAAATGAAGTAGAAGCTCTTATTTCGCTTTTTTTTTAAACCAGAAAATTGCTCATACCCTCTGTAATGGCTTTGTGTGTATAACCAGCACTGCATGTAGTTCACTGGATTTCAGCTGAGGATTTTCACAGCTCAGAAGTTACTGTGTTCAAAGTCCTATTCCTTTTTAAATTTTTTTTGTTTTTTGGAGAGCAAACACATTACGGCATATTCCCAACTAAGTAATTAATAGATTTAATCTTTAAGGCAGGCAGAGTTTCCTAAGAGGTGTGTTCTAATCTCTGTCAAGCCTTATACCCTTTTTCCTGACCTCACTGGGGGTCCAGTGCAGAGAGGAGAGGACAACTACTTCTTCTCAGAAGATGTATATATACTGATATTAAGCACAAACATCATTGATGTGTGCCTGCCTTTGTGTGCAGACTGGAAATAAATCACATAGCCTAAGTGTTAACAATGGCTTTTCAGTATGTCTGATAAAACAGTGATTTCTTCTTATTTTTTTAGCCCTCTCTTCTTGTTTGCTGCCTCATTTACAGCTAACAATAATAGAATTAAGCCCAGAAATTAAAAGAAAAAGTTTAACCACTGATGATTTTGCTATCTCTCCCAAGCAAACAACAAAAGTCCACAACCTTTTAACCTTTTCCATCCTATTTGCTAATTACTTATTTTCTAATTAACCCATTATGCATCTGTCAGTGTGTTTTAAATTAAATCACTTTAATTGCTAGTAAGTAGGGTTTATTTAGTTCCTGGTATGGCTGTAAGGGGTCATGAGTGGGGAGCTGTTGAAACACTCTGAGTTACAGGTGGCTCTGCAAAACTGCTGAAGTTGCTGAAGATAAAGAGGAGTTAAGCTGCTTTCCTTAGGTGATTTGATTTTAATGTCTAGTGGCATATTTCTAAAGGATAAAAGTTTACTGCAAATACAAGGAGGGCATATTTTATTCCTAGTATGTAGATCACATCAGGCATTAATTTGTTGCTTGAAATAATTTTTAATAAAGGAATAATTATGCTAATAGTTCTAGAAAAAGCCAGAACCACAATGCTTACTTTGCTGTATAGCACAACTCTTTGAAATGCAACACAACTATATATTAACAGCCAAATTTCAAAATAAAGAGAATAAAGAAGGCCTAACACATGGGACACAGGGAGTTTTAAGTATGAGGCTAGCAGTCAAACCATTAAAAATGTTCATGCAAAACACTATAAAAACTGGTGATAGCTGTAAGGATTGGCATAATGTTTAATGAGGACAGACATAAAAGATTTTGTTCTCTGTAGCACAGCCCCCTTCTACCCCTTGCATGACCTGACTCGCTTCACTGACTCTGCAGAAAATACCCACTTTTTGCTGGGTTAGTTTTGTGCTGGGTTAGTGGGTTGAATTACCCCTGTGAGGTGGCTGGTGACCACCACAGCTGGCATCAGGTGGCAGGAGACCACAGCTGCTCGAAGGCAAGGGGAAGGAGATGAGGTTCACCCTCTCTCATAAAATGGCACACCAGAGGAATGCAGGATGGGCTGATGTCTTTTGTAATCAACTAGGGTATTTATGACTTTATGCATTGAAATTACTTTTTAATTGTTAATTATTTCTGAAGCTTTATGAAACACTTTATGAAGATTATAAGTCTCGCACTGTGAAAAAAAAACAACCCTAAAGACAACTTAATTCATTATAACTCTTGGTGTTTAGATCCTGATATACTGAAGAAAAGCACTAAAAAGTGCTAGTTGTATGTTCTGGAGATCTGGAAATGACAGTATGAATTGGTAAAGTCAGTCTTCCCTTTAGCACTAAGTAAAGCCATGAATCTAGTACTACTGAGAATACATTTCCAGCAAGAACCCAAGTCCACATCAATGCTGAGTTACCTAAACATAACAGTGGGTCAAATAAATAATGAAGACCACACACAGGAAAGACTTAGCTGAGAGGGTTAGTTAGCTGAACTTGCCACACAAACTTTGTTCTGAAAATTCCTTAACAACACTAAAATCCAAGACCAGCCTAGATGTTAAATGTTTTCATCCCTGCTTCTACCAGAAAAAAGTAAGTGTATGAAATGGAGGAGTAAAATGAATAAAAGAACAGAATAAATTAAGTAGCTTATGGAGCACACCTGAATAAGACCTACAGTAATCCATCCAGAAGACAATCTTTCTGAGCAGTGAGGAAGCTGCAATTGACCTCTTCAGCCTGCTGCATCATCTATGTATTTTACCTTTGGCTACAGCCTACCAAGACACGGCTGGAAGATTCTGGTGCAGCATTTTGTTGCTGCCAGATTTCTACTACTGCATTCACCCTGCTGCCCTCCTCACTGATCTCAGTAGCTCCAAACCTCCACAGGCAGCATGCCTGGGAAGCTCACCTCGCCATCCCCCAGTCTTTGTGCCACTCCCTGGCAGAACACCCCATCCCTGCATTTGCTGTGATAGCACTTCCACTGTGAGACAGCTCACAGGTGCAGAGGAGGAACATGAGGAGCGGCACAATGATGTAAATGAGAATGAGAGACTTAATTTTTAAACAAGGAGCTTTTGGATGGCCTTCAGGGACAGCAAAGCCTGTCAAAGAAAAGCTATGAAAAGCTCCACAAATAGATGTATCTTCTGTACAGGCAGTGAGAATACATTCAGAAAGCTTACATTTGCTTATAAAAGGTAAAGAATCAAAGACGCAGCAATAGAAGTGCAGTAAGGCTCAGAAAATTATTTCCAACAGCTGATTCTGAACATGCTTCAATATTATATGACCCATCATAAACAGATCCGCATTGACCTGTCCTGAGATGATGAGGCTTTGGGCAGGTGTTCTAGAAGCTTAGAATGATAGAGAAAGACAAACCAATGAAAGAAAGGACAGCTTTAAGGCCTGCTTGTAGGTACACAGAGGCATAGGCCCATGCTGGGGACAGCACACAAGGAATTCAAGCCTCTGGAAGGAAAGCATGGAAAACGTGAACAGTGAGCAGGAGAAGTTCAATGTAAGACCCTGTTCAGCAGGTAAGGGCCTGCTTCCCCTGAGTTGTGAGTTGCACATCTGAAGCTGTTGTGCTTTCCCTGGTTTGTGAGTTGTTGGCTCAGATCTTTCCAGTTTCACTACTGCCTGCATTCAACTCCTATTTATGACTTAGAGCATGTATTTATAAAAGCAGTAAAATTAGGGGTCTTGAAAGGGCAGAGGGCGGTCAGTATGGAAGCAGCATCCTCCCAGTGTCTGAAGCAAAACCCTCGTATGAGCAGATACACTTTTTCCAGAAAGCACACCAAAAATCACATGCAGAAATCTTATCCACCCCTTTTATTAAGTTCATTAAACTCTCATTACTACAGTGTTTCATGATGGCTATGTGACTGAGGTAACACCAAGGTATCAATCTGAATTTCTTTGCTCTCCTGAGTCAGTGGGATAAGCCAGGATTTTCTTTGGATACATAATTCTCTCCTTTCTCCTCCTTTCCAATTTTCCAATTAATCTGTCCTTCTGTTCTAATTCCACATCTTGTTTGTGTAGCTGTGCAACAGCTGGATGTTGCACTTCATTCCTGAGGGGCTTCACTACCAAATGCCAAAGCCATGGCCCTGATGACTCCATCTCTCTGTGCTGCTCCTGTGCATCTGCTGCCTGACAAACAAACAGACCCTTGAAGAACATAGCTGCAAGCAGGGGCAATCACCATTCAAGGAAAACTTTGTTTTAAGGCACCCAACAGAGATGACTTCAAAGGTTAGCAGGAAGATGCTGAATCCCATTTGGTATGGAGCGCCAGGGGCAAGACTGTGATAAAGCAGGGAGTGCTCCCAGAGGTGCAGCACACTGAACAGTTCCAAGGAACTGAAGAATTTCCCGGTTAAAGCTCTACGTAAACACACTGCACTGGTAAGGCATGGAAGATACAAATGTGAGGATTACCCAAGTCAAGTTACCAGATGAATTTTTGCTGCTTATCTCAGGAAAGATTGCTCTGAAAATAAAGACAGTAAGGAAGCCAAAGAGAGTCAAGGGAGAAGCCACAAGCAAAACGAGTCCCAAACACAAGACAAGATGGAAATAGCTACTTTTCCAGTAGATTTCAGTCCTCCATTTAGCACCATTTCTACTTAACTAATATGCAGTTTGATTTTAGCCAGACACTCAGAGACAGTTTTTATGCCACTCACATCAATCAGGAGAAGCAGAATGGGAAATCATCCTTGTATTGCTGACACTGAGGCTTCCCATGATTTATCTCAGCAACATCACATGGATATTAAAAAGGACAGTGAAAATACATGATCTTAGAAGTGATATTCCACATACTTCCCACCAGGCTTATCTGGAAACACGCTAAAATAAGCATCCGAGACATTCTTTTCCTGTTGCTTTTCATAGTGTCTCAAGCAGAAAAATATTAAGTGTGAAAAGCAACACACCAGTCTAAATTAAAGATGTGGGCATTTTCCCATCCAGAGAGGGGAAGGAGCTAATCTATTACAGCAATTTTAGAATTAATAAGTTTCATAAGTATTAATAGATGGATCTAATCTACATTCAATGTTATCCAAATTACCTTGTGCTGAAAGAACAAGTTCTGTATAATGAAGAGAAACAAACGAAGCTCACAAAAAAAATAATTAAAGTTGGGGAGTTGCAACGGGAATTGGAATCAGCACTGCCTCATGTTCCATGTTGAAAATTTATTCTTACGGTTACCCAGCTTCCTCATCCATAAGGTGGAGATGATAATAGTTGCTTCAGTTCCAGCAGTATGCCAGTAAGTTCTACAGATAAGCCATCAGAACTGCTATTATTAATATCATATATGCTTAGCATGCATTTTTTTACTTCAAAACAGTTTTACAGAATCCATTTCTAGTCTACTCTAAGTGTTTACTATTTCAGACTTCAGGAAAGTTATTCTCAATTTATTTACAACACTTGGGCATATTCTTTTCCTTTTAATTCTATTTTACAGTTTATTAGTTTTATGGGATTCTGTTCTCTGTACGATGTGAGAACACAGGAGCAGAATGATTCAACTAGCATCAGTTGTACCAACCAGCCAGATTTAACAGGCTATTTCTTGTTGTATCCTATAAACACAGTGAGCAGCCAATCTGATAGTTAATGATGTAAACCAGAAGCAGAGGTAGTGTTTTGTGCCAAGATCCAATATGTGGAGATTGCAAAAGCTCATAGTGAAATTTCTGTGGAAAAAAAAATACAGCACAGAGGATTCTGGTTTTTTGTACAATTCAAAACAATATCTCTACTATGAAAAACAGATAGATTAATTAGGAAAAAACCCAAAGATATTGACAGAATGAGAGAACACCTTGTATTGTTCATGGAAGGTATCTGCAACCAGCTGCGGGAAAATTTTATCAGAACAGGATCCCCAGATTTATTTTCATGCTCTGCCATCCACTAAGAGACTTTGGTCTAAATGACAAAGCAGTTTGCTTATATGGGAAGCACAAAATGTACTAGCTTCTAGAGGGCTTATTTTTTAGTATCTGTGAAGTTGTTGGAGAATCTTACATAAGAAGTTATTTATAATGACTTAAAAATAGAATTTTCTTTGAGGTATCCTATCCAAATTATAGAAAAAAAAAGACAAGAAACAGGATGAGATGTGTTTTTAAACCAGGCTTTTTTAAAAAAGAAAAAAACAAACCATCTTTTTAGGTCTCTCGAAAGGGAGACTGGTATACCATCAGCATTTTCTGAACTGGCATAGAAGCTACAGTGGACAGTGGACTATTAAATGCTGTCCTTGAATACATACAGACAATTAAAAAAAATAAGGTCTTAAAAATTGAGAATGAGATAGAAGAGTTGTCAGTAATGACCTGATTCACAGTTCCTGAGTGCTGGAATTTGACAGTACTGGATCATTAGAAATTCCTTAGTAACACAGACATCTCTCCTGAACAAACTGACATGGCTACAATCCATCTATTTGCTAGAATTTCATAACCCACACTAGGCTTTATTTCTCAGGTATTGTGGTCAACAGCTATAGCCAAAATATGTGTATCTCTTCCAGTTATCTTTTTTTCAATCATCTATCCTTTTGCTACATTTTACAAGTATTTCTTAATTTTGATTTTATTCATCCTTACACTTTTTTGTAGAATAATGGGCTATAATTCATGAAATATCTGCTCAGCTGCAGACATAAGTCTTCTGTTCGATCCTTTATGACAGATTTAAGATGTCATTGTCAGCTTTAGGATATCTGTCTGTATTAGTCATCCTGCCAGCATTAAGATAGTAAGAAAAAAGATAAGGGTCTGCTGGAAGGCCTAGGAAGCCAAGGGAGTCTTTCTACTGACGTCAGCTATTTTGTACCATGTTCCTCTAGCAAGGGATTAGGACACAAAGAAGAGCTTCCCATGCCAAATTCTGTACTTCTTCGTTTGCACTTATTTCCATTGAGCAGGCTCAATAAAGTCTACTGTGACTGTCACTCCTGCACCCTTTATACAGATTTCAATGATTTGATGGGTGAATGGGAGCTTGGCAAGAGATGACCGAGTGCCAGAGACAGGGAAAGGGGAGGGCAGAGGACCTGCTGGGGCGTACAGCCACACAGGGCCATCAGGACTAATCCTGTCACCTGAGGCCAGGCTTATATGGTTGAGATGGATGTGGAAAAATGGGATCAAGGTGGGAAAAAAGCAATTAAGGGTGGGTTGTTTATTGAGGAGGAGACTGGAGTGGAGAAAAGAAGTACAAGGGCAGCAAAAAGGAGGGTCATGAAATGGCAGAAGTAGTAACAGCAGATGCAGATGACGTTAACCAGGGCCACTTGGGGGTAATGACGAGGTGGGGGTGCACTTGAGTACTGCAGCCTGTTGTCCCAAATTGGAATAACCAATCCAGCCTGTTGTTCTGAGCATACCATGTGTGCTGACCTGCTGGTGCACTTGGGAAGACTGAGTGGGATGGGCACAGGGGAACATCCAAGGCGGACGGATTGAGCATTCCGTGTTGTCGTGGTGGTGCATGTACCAAGCCTGACAGCATCAGCCTCTTCCTGACCTTCTCCTCACATGCACACCAGCAGAAGGAAACCCTCTCCCACCAACACTGCGTCATCTCCCCGAAATGGCATCAGCTAAATTGATAAAGGCGGCAGCACTTTTCCATTGGCATAGCTTTGTATGTATTAGGGGCTTTGCCAGGATAATTTCACCAGCTAGGAGGGGATGATTATTTTTAGATGTCTCTACACAACATATGCATGCTGGAAAAATCATCTGAAATCATTTCACTGCTTGCCTAGTCCCAAAGAAGGAGTTAATGTCTTCAAATTCAGTAAGTGGAAGAGCAGGTAATGAAACTGAATTGCCTATTTCTTCGCAAAAAATGCTACATGAAATTATTGCATTCTTACATTGAAAGCATTATTTTGGGGACAATAGGGACTTAGCTGGAAAACTTGGCAAAGCTATCTTCCTTCCAAATTGTTTTTTTCCCTGGTACTTTTCTAAAATAACCCTTAGATCTTTTTTCAGTTTGTTTCATAGAGACAAAATTTTCCTGTAAGTATTACTGCCTTTAGATACTTCACAAATTATCCTTAAATGGAGTATATAGTGTATTATCCTCAAAGATATCAAATCCAAGTACCCCCACTCAGAGTGTAAACCACTGATGTCGAAATAACTAAGGCTTCGTTTTCCAGCAGACAGATGTTCTGTCTTTGGGTGCTAGCTGTGCTTCTGAAGTTTAGTTCAAATTCTGAAGTGAGATGTCATAGAACAAAAAGAAATCGTATATGAGACTCATTATCCTCAAAAACAAAAGGGAGTTCTACAACTCTCAAAGAGAGCTAGACAAAAAGAAGAAAAAGAGGCTTGTTCATTAAGGAGAAGACATAATAAAATTCAGACCAGCCTGCAAGAAAGAAATCTGATTGCTTCAACACCAAGACACCTACAGTAGATATAAACCCAGAAACGTCCCTAAATATATTAACTCTTACTGATTACAAGGGGTTTTTTTAAATTAAGATCTGTTCAATTTTTCAGACACGGTGACTGAATGTCTACTGAATAATCACTGAAAAATGCCCACTTACATTCACAGCACATTTACAACTGAGCAAAAGCACTATTCAATGCTACAAAATGCAAACAATTGCACAAAGAGCAGCATAATACTGGAAAATCCAGGCACTCCTGGGAGGAATCTGAGATTTGGCATGCTAGTCATTGCCAGCATATTTCTTGCTTGGTTTAGCTACTAGAATATTTAAGAGTACCATACATTCTTTATTAATGTTCTCACAGGAAGACCGGTATCTTATACATAGTGTGTTTGTTAATAGGAAGAAGATTTTAAGCTGCTAAACAAAAAGTCCTGTTGGTTAGGATTTGTTCAGCACTGAAATAGCCAAGAGTTTGGAAGTAGATCAACCTACATGCAGTGTCAAAAATCACATTTACAAGGTAAGTAACAAAATAACCTGTATGTCCTTTTTGTTGTTACTGCTCAGTGAGGAAAACTTCTGACATGCAGGTAAAACTATTTTTTTCTTAATTACAAGCTATTGAAATTCCCAACAAATTTTAAAATTATTAAATCAGATGGGAAGAACTTGCACTATATATTTTTTTCTAATCATGGTGAATATATATGGGCGGATGACTTTCCATAATTCTTAGGCAGCGGCAATCACAGTTCTCCTGGTCTTTGATATAACACTCAGATTTTATTTGAGGCCCACATACAACATTTGGCAGCTGTACACAAGAATGATCTCAAGTGAAACCCTCTTTTTGATCATCAGTTCCCTGTTTCAGGTGGTTGAATAAAGATGACATTCACCTGAAATACTTTGACTTTGCAAAACCAAAAAAACCAAAAAGCAGTCTGATCCTGATCCTGTTCCCATTTCACTTGAGAGAATTTTTCTCTACCCACTGCTTATATTCTTTCATGGAAAAGCAGAGATAGCTCTAGGCAGCAGGCAAGGTAGGCAGCAGCCTGGAGCAGAAAGCTGCCTACACCACCCCGGAGAAGAGGAGCGCGGTGCTCATTTGCAATTCCACAGCCCTCACTGGTGCACTGTCTCACAACTCAGATGCACTGCCTGAGATCAAGGCTTTCAAATGAAATTTCACCAGTGTATGAGTACCCATTGTTTATAAGTATCAGCTGCTCTGGAGTTGGACAATCAATTTCTGAAATATTTTTCTGTCTTACAAAATTAGTACTACCATGTAAATCATTGGAAGAAATCTACATTTTTACATACTCACCAAATGAACCCTCACTTGATGCTGGGCAATGCTTGCTTCTCTCAGTACTTTTTCACAGCTGGTGGATATTTTGTTTTGTCTTGTTTTGTTTTCTAAATCCATGTAAAACAACTCCAGACTGACTTCAGTTCCATGCTGCACAGACTTCTCCCAGAAAAGACTGGTAATTTTCTTTTTGTGTTTTCAGGGAATATTTAAATATTTTATGTAAAAAGAGAAACAGCTTCAGCAGGGATGCTGGGAGACCCACACTCTGGCTAATTCTACCTGCCTACCAAGGAAGCTCACAGTCAGAGATCAAATCAGACAAGATGAGACACAGAAATAGGAAAGCCTTAGTGCTGCCAACCTGCTCTGTTGTGTACTGGGCATTTCCTCCTGGTTTTGGGATACAACTTGCCTGGCTCCAGAACTGAGCACTGACAGCCCCAACTCATCAGCTTAGGGGTAAGACTTTGCTTCCATTCCTCTCCAAGGCATCTCTCATTATGGGCTGGAAGGGGTTTGTGTGTAAGTGCAATAAAGGACACCAAGAATTAAGCCTGAAATAACCTTCAGACTAGAAATACGTGTCACAAAGCAACCCCTTCATGTATTTACCTACACAGGAGTCCTGTACTGCACTTAACTTTCTGATCTCAAATGAAGTCTCTGGTCTCTCCAGTGTGCAGCTGCCCATCTCCTTGAAAGAAGGTAGGTTAAAGCACATATTCAGTTTGTAAGTGTACTGTCATCCCACTTCATACAGCCTCCTAACATTTCATCTTTCTGGTCTTCCCTAAGAGTCAGGAAATATAAGAAATCAGTGGGTGTTTTTAAGCACTTTAGATGCCAAATTATGAGTTGAATGGTTATAATATGTGATTCAATTCAAGTGAGTCTCTCTGTGTCCTCACAATCTCAAGATTACCCAAAAGATTACACTTCCTTAGAGCTGTCTGTATCACAAAATCAGAAACTTCAGATGAAAATCAGGTATCAGCAAAGTCTTAGTCAGAAAGCATTGCAAGTGTCATTAGCTTTCCAAGCTAAAGCAGTTAAAAAAGAATTTCACCAGTACAGAGGAAAACTTAGCAGGAATCTATTGATTAGAAACATCAGAATTAGTATCATTTAATTCAGGGGGCTTATGTGATAATGTTTTCTTGTTAAAATGAAGCACGTTGTTAAAGATGTCAGAAAATTACTGACAGGGACTCCAACAAAGAAAAAACACCCTTTCATGCTGCCAGGAGACCTGGGAACAGTTTTTGATCTGTTTTCCTATATGGGAATATTTTCCCAAAACAAGGTCACTGGCAGATTCCCCCTTTAGGGCTTCAGTCTGCCCCTTCTGGGCATCAGTCCCCAACCATTTGCACGAATCCTGATTTTCAAATAGAAACCTGAAGATTTTTTCTATTCCTGTGGCTGGTTGCACAGGATTTTCCTGTCAGTACAAAGGTACATTGCAGACTATGTGCTAATGCTCTCTCACTCCTTCTCTATGCTGCTGTGACAAGGCAGTGTGCTGGTAAATCTGGGCTCATTAATCTTGCCAATACTCTCACTGTGTCATGTGCTGCTCATTAGGAGCTACGGGCACCCAGACTGTCTCAGCCCATCAGTTACAGAAGTTACAGGAGCCTTTCCCATCTTGCTGGTAATAAAGACATGAAGTCTGCCACTATCACAATTGTCTTCAGAAGAAGAAAAGCAGCAAGTGCTAATTAAAGGAGGTGCCACAGTAGGCTGTACATTAAACATCATTCAGAATGAACACTGGAGTGTGAAGGATGGAAAGCTTGCTTCCTTTTTTCAAGACACATAGCTGAAAGTTAAACACCGAATGACCTTTCTGGAACAGTACAATCTACATCTATTTTCCCAATTTCTGTATAGTAATGAAACATCCTTAATCCATGCATTAAGAAATTAACTGCAGTGTTCAACAGGCTTTTAGCATTTTAAGTTGAAAGTTTGTTCTTTCAATGCAGATCAGCTCCAGTCCAACAGTGGATTTACTTCTTCTGTCCATGCAGACTCGCTGCTGTAATTTGTGAGCAGGATTTGCATAAGTGCAGGGTGAAGTAGTGAAGGACAGCAATGCTAAAAAGGGGTTTCATCTTATAGGGGTTTATATAAATTCTGGCATACTAGAGGCTACCTATTAGGACTACTATAGCATGTCTCACCTGAGACAAAGTGAGCACCTCACCAGTTATGACTAAGGGAGATCTGCCAGTTGGTGCATCTCTCCTGCACAGCCAGTCCCATTTATGCCAGTTACAAACGCCACACTTACCCTACAAAACATCTTGTATTGCTCATCTCTTCATTTGAGTGTTTTTCCCAGTACAGGGTTCTCTTCCTGTAGACACAACTGTCAGTGTCCTGCTAGATCCACAACCAATGCTGGCTCTTCTTCACAGCTAACTTATTTAATAAGAACTGCTATCATGGTCTTCCCAATCACCTTTTTCACAAGACTAACTAGCTGTCCTTTGCTAAAACCTTACTTAGAACTCAAGCTTCCCATGCCTTTGGTATTTCTTGATACTCCTGTCTAGACTGTCTCCTGTTGCTCACTCTCTCCTACAATACTAAACTGGAGCAGGTGCTGCACCTGGGACCTCAGCAGGTCAAAGCAATTATGCACATATTTTGCAGTCATTACTTAGGGCAATCTACACATTAGCTACTCCAGATTATTCTTCCTGAAGTAAGTCTGCTTTCAGTTTATATTAAACTATGCAGTGATCACGCTGCAAGAGAAATAAAAGCATCCATTTACGTACCTCACCTGGAGTAGCTGCTCTGTCTAAAATTTTGAGGTGACATTTTTCCAAACTATTATCATCAATATATGCACACATGCAAATGTACACATTCCCCCATTTCAAACCTGATGTCTACATCCATCCTGCATAAGATTGTTAAACTTTCAACAGTTCTGCACTTTACTGAGAGCTACCAAAGATGGAAAATGTCAGTGAGCATTTCTGAAAACAAAACTTCGCTTTGTAAGATCATCTTTTTCAGCTATCTGGAAGCAATCTAGATTTATTTTATTATTGTAATGGACATCTTTATTAATGTAATAGAGTAGATGTCATTATTGTTCACCAAACAATGTATTTAAATGAAATCATAAACGTTATTTTATGGGACTAATCAACACATTACAGCATCAATTTTCATTCACAGTGCAGAAAAGGTCAGTATGCAAATTGCAATATGCTAAAAATGGATCTGCTCTGAGTAATGCCCAATCAAGTTAGTGAAACTACATCCTGAAGACAAAGTTTGGCTTTTTGTTTTACCTCTGATATTTTGAATCTGTTCTACAGACTAATGCGGGACTCAAAATGTCAGGGAGAAAAATGAGAAATTAAGCAATGTAGAAATAACATTTTCTGTCATTGCATGAGTCTATTTATATAGTAGAAATTTTTGCATTACCTATTCTGTGAAAAAACACATTTGATTATCCATTGGGTTTTCTGCTTTTAATTTTAATATTTTTTTATTTAAATTTATGTGAATCGTAAAATTACTTATTACTTCTATACACATATTAGATGAAACTTAGAACAACATTAGCATATTTTTTTTTAATCAGGGAAAGAACGATAATAACTTTTTAATCTGTTTGAATACACCTATACAAATCTGAAGAGCAGTCTGATCAGTGTGATCTCAAGCCTTTTTTGTAGATGACAAGGAATTTTGTAAATTTTTTATTTGTCAGAAATTATTTTTCTTCTCTTTAATATTTGAGATCTTCAGATGGATGGGGAGGGAAAAGTAGAAATCATTATGTGCAGTATGCATCCCATATTTAACGTGCAACTTTGTAACCAAGAGAACTATTGAAATATATACAAAATATGTAGCAGTTATTGTACTTGGAAAGTACTGGGCAAAGTGGTAAATTTTGCATATTTATGGCCACGATGCCGGTGCTTAGTACCTAACAGGCATAAGTTTTGCTGGGTAAAATTGCTCTGGAATAAATAGAGGATTTGATAGGTACAATAGTTTTATGTATATACATCTGAATCTACACATTCAAAAAGTCCTTTGGGACTAACCCATTCCAGAATAAAACACAGAAGACAGGCTTGTTACAGTAAAGTCCCCAGATGAACCATCTTTATTTATTAAGGAGGGCTTATGTTCAGCACAAAGCTGTTTACATTTGTAATTTTTCCCAGCTTGAAATTTCATACAGGCTTCACTCCTTTTATTTTTCAATATGCTCTCAGTGTTTTCCTTTCTTAATTACCAGTAAGAAACTGCTAGATGCTTCCATCAAAGTGTTACAACATTGGTAGGTATTAGTCTATCTGCACTTGTTCTTCTTATTATAGGGTTTTAGATTATGTCAGAAAAAGATGCATCTGAGGATGGAAAATACTGTGCTCTTATACATGTTTTAACACTACAGACATGAAAATCTGACAGGTCAGAACAAAGACCACATTACTTGGATGCAGTCCTATGTAGACTGAAACCTGGACAATATGACATTTTTCTCTGTCCTCTTCCTAAAAATTTCTGTTGTTTGCTTTTGACATATGATGCACATTCAGACTTTACCTTTATAAAAAATCTATTAGTCACCAGCACTTTTTTCCTAAGATTGCAATTCTTCTCCTTTTAAATATATTAATATTTATTGTGACTGAATTCCCTCTGCCATTGTATTGCTCAGTCACACCCAATACTGTCAAATCCTTGTACAATTCTTCCCAATAGACTCAAGCACCTCCATCACGCTTTATTACTGCAATATTAACCCCTTTTTCCTTATGTTGGATTGATGCCTTACAGGATTCCCCCACTGTAAAACTTGATGATTTACTCCCTATTGCTTCCTAACTTTTAACCTGCTATTAATTCACCTCAAGAGTTTCCCTTTCAGTGCATGGGAGCTCTAATTCTTTATAAGCCTTCAGGAAAGAACCCTATTAATAACTCCTGAAGAATCAAGTAGATTATAACTGGATCATAATTTTTACCTAAAACATTGCCTCCCCTGAAGAATTGGGTAGACCTGTGAATTTTGACCTCTTCCTGTTAAGCCAGGCTGTTTAGCCTGCATGATGAACAACACAATCCTAAATTATAATTTACTCCCTGTTCCCATTTATTTCATGCTGAAGCACTGAACTGTAGCTGTGGTTTGAGAGCACTCAAAGTTCAGAATTCAGAAAAGTTCTAAATTATGGAAATTGTTTTTACAAGACTGTTGTTAACCATGTCAAATTTTCATTTTCTTTTATTTCTCCAATGCAACAAAAATGAATAGAGCTGTGGGAGAGAGGAGAAAGCTCTTGAAAAGGATAAGGTAGCTTTCTTAGAGTTCATTGCTAAGGAAACCAAAAAGCCTAATACCAGTGGAGTAGCCCAAACTGAGGGCTTCCTAACTCAGAAGACACCTTAAAGTTTCAGTGGACAGAGAAGAAAGACATCTCCAGTGAAAGTCCCTAAGGAAACAGGTGATTTCACTTGGTGCTCCAGAATAATAATAAAGCAATATTGTCACAGTGTACCTGACACTGGAGCAGTAGGTGTGGGCTGATGATTTAATATTGAGCTCTTACTGCCGTGTCTAAAGAATTTTGGCTGTCTGGTAAAGTGGGTAGCAGCAGACACAGGACAAAGTACAGTTATTCACACCCAGTTTTATGGTTTGTTTTTTCTCATGTTATGACATGAGACACAAAAAACAGAGCACAAAGGTTTCTGTCCGCTTGAACTGACAAATGTAGGATTCCTAACATAGAAGAAAAATCCATGGTGATATTGCCATAACTATTACAGTGCTTATCTTTTGATATAACTATTCAAATATATTCATAGATACAGGTATATGTACACACAGAAAAAAAAACAGAAAAAGCTTATGGTTCACTCTAGATAACAATTACAACAAAGTGAAAATGGCTCACTTGCAACATCCTATATGGAACTACTATATCCTTTTAAGTGATTACTTTGTTACAGATTCATATTCATACAAATAAATTATAAACAAAATATGCTGGTGCTGCTAGAAGGGGTATTTTTTCCTGGTTTTGTAACCATCATTTTACAATACAATTCTTATGGCTCAGTCTTGGTAAAAACACTTTAAGGCAGGAATATAAAAGCCACAGCCACCTTTCCTAAAGACGTTTTCCAAGCAAAATCCAGGTTCCTGTTCCCTGGATTCTAATGTTGGCAGGCAGTTATTTTTCCTGTAACTGGCTGAGCAAGATCCCAAATCTGAAAAAAATAACAAGCTCTAAGAATATTCAGGTCTAGAAATGCATGTTCCACAAGAACTTCGAACTAACCTTCAATTGCATATACATTTTTAAAGAAAGTAGAAGCAAGGTTTGCACAAATCAAGTACAAAATTGGAAGTAGAGGGGGAAGGGAAAAGCTTCCACAAATTAAATAGTTATGCACTACAGAATTTTGCACAGCCACAAATAGGTAGGTTAGAAAACAAAAGAACATGAAAGAGTTGAAAAGTGAAACAACATAGGTTTAAAGAGGGTAGATTAATCGTCTCTCTTTCCTTTGAAAAAGAGCATTCCAAAAAGGCATCACCAAAATGCAAGGAAGATGCCACAATAAAAAGAATTATTATGTACCAACAAATACTTAGTGTTTGAAGAGACATCACAAAAATGGCATCACAGCCTTGAAATAGATATTTAATTCCACAGACAATCTTTAGTTTAAATGGGTACAAAGAAAAGTGGTTTAGATGTCATTTTCTCTGTTTAACTCACAAAAACAGGCATTTGCTTTAAATTTCTTTTTCTGTGGTAACAAATCCAGAAGAAATAGGGTTATGCTTTTTTGTACATCAATGCATACCTTTGTTACATTAACCTGAAAGGATTTTTTATGCTAGATCCTTGAGCTGCATACACAAATATCAGAGAGGCAAATATCAAAGATAAAAACGAACTTGGTTTAGAAACAGAATTTCTGCCATGATGCATCACAAGGAGAGTTAACTTTTTACTTTCCAAATTTAAAAAAAAAATAAATACTGAAACATTCTTTGAAATGTTAATATTTAATTCTTTAATAGCATCCTCAGAGACTTTCCAACTCTCACCTAATTTGAGGGTAATAGGTTACAGCAATTTTTATTGCTGCACTGGACATAATTCTTTTTTTGTGTGCTTTTATGTTATGCCAAAATTGCCTGAGTGCATATGAGTAAGTTTAGGTAGAGGGAGGGGGTTGGTTTGTTGGTTTGGTATTTTTTTAAAAAACGTGTACACATTTGATGGAATGCTTTTGCTTTCTGCTTTGGTTTTTAGCAAGCAGCATTTCTGACCATGCACCATCTCACTATTGTTTCTCCCTGTACCTGCTGCATCTGCTCTGCAGAACTTAGTAAATTTTTTTTTCTTGTAAATCACATTGTATTTTCGAAGCAAACCTTACACAGAACAAAAAAGAACTTAATGAAATGTCCTCCACAGCCCATCACAGAGCTCAGATCTGCATGTGAGAAGGTGGCAATGATCTGACCCTGGCTGGGCTCTGCATTTGCCTCTCCCTGCCCGGTTCTGGCAGAGGAGAGTCCAGCAGAAAACTGCTGGCTTCTTTCAAAAACTCTCTATGTGCCACATCTTGAAAAGCATAAAAAGGAAACTTATGCATTTAGAAACCCATTTACTGGCTGTAGCAGAGCCTGAAAAGCAGCAACAGAGAAAAATAAAAGAGAGGACTCACCAAGATACATCCTGATGTAGGGGGAAGAGTTTTGGTAGCAACCGTCAATAGTTTCTGCTTCTCTCCTCTTTTCCTTTCTCAGTCCCCCCACTCCTAATTTCCCCATTTAAGGGAGAAAATAACAAGGCAGAAGAAGCCAAGAGACTTTCATGACATAAACAATAAGGCCTTCCTGTGCCAATATTTCCTTTAAAAACACTTGCCAATAAAGCTCCTGGAGGCCAGCAAGAGAAAGAATGCCGAAACAGCCATGACATGAACTTGGCATATTTTCTGACTCACTCACTTCCCTTGAGACAATTCCTCCAAGAGAATGTTGAAGGATAATGGGAAAAGAAAATTTCTTCCAGCGAAAAGGACTTCAGCTGCCCGTGCACACAAGAAAACTGCCAATTAACTTTATTTCTGTTTACCTACAGCCTTGCTCACACAGCCACCTCCACTGACATGTTTCCTGACTCACACACTCATGTTTGTACGTTCATCTTGTAAGTCTGGTGTCTGAGACAGACAATGAGATTAAAAAAAAAAAATCTGAGAATCCTTGACTCCAAATAATTTCTGAACAGCAGAGTGAATGATCAATAAACGATAAAGGGTAGCCAAATACTTGGCTGCTTCACATATTAAATCCATATTTCCCTTTTCTTTATCCCTGCTATTTATACTTCTTTTTTAATTTCTCAGAGCCAGACACACTAGTCTATAAAACATTAAGAATGCTCATATTCCTTCAGATATCTGTAATGAGAGATTGTCAAGATTATTGTGTCTCATCAACCTATCTCATTTTGAGTAATACTGTGTTTTCAAAAAAAAATGGCATGTTAAGAACCAGAAATTAAAATCTCCTTGGAAAACAGCATCTTACACGCACACACATGCATTCACTCCCTCACTCACTCATTCCTGGGCTGCAGCTGCATCCCTGTGTCTCAAGGGCAAGCACGCAGGGCTTTGGCTGTCTCCTCTCACTCACACCTTCATCTTCACCTCCAGTGAAGATGGGACCTTCCCCAGGAGGCTGGAGCCCAGCTCCTGAGAGGAAGCACAGGCATGCAGGAGACAGACCAGCACTGTGCTGATGGCAGGGGGCAATGTGGATTCTTCTCCACCATAGCGTCACAGTGGCTCCCGCTCTTCCAAGGGCAGGCTGTAAAAATGTGTCTCTGGCCAGGCTCTGCTTCAGTGCTGTCACTGCACTGCACTCCCCTCTAATGCCAGACTGGGCAGAAAACCCCCAGCTCAAGCCAGACCAAGCAGAAATTGGGGAGCTGTGTGATTACCAGTCCCAGTATTGCGATGTGTGGACGCCACCTCTTCCTTCCACAAGTACCTGACTCAGGGGACCAGGCAGGACCACACTGTCCACGTCTCTCCAGAGATCTTACACCCTGTCACTGTGTGAGCTCGTGCTCACTCTCTGTTTCTAGGAAGGCAGAGGGAACTGCCAAGTGCTCCTCACTCAGCTAAGGACTCTCATTGTTGTTGGGGTTTCTTTGGTTTTGCATTCAACTCCTTAGATTAGCATCAGAGTATCACATATCAAAATAACCACTAGTGAGGATTTGCTGGCCTGCTCAGAAGAGAGGGTTCACCATACCTACAGCTGCATAATTTTACTGTAATGTAGTCTGATATCATACACCCCTGGTTTCTACTCCCTAATAGCCTGCTTGCTGCTTTAGCACTTGGGCTTATGCCACACTCGCCAAGTCCCCAGATTCTCCTCTAAGAGCCCTTCTACCCCTGAAGAGCCTCAGCAATCACAGCTAAACCAGTGCCACCAAACTGGTCTTTTTTTTTTTTTTTTTTTTTTCAATTTTAGTAAATTTTGGGGCATTCCTAGCTAGTATGGCTCTGCTGGTAAAATGTATAAATGGTATAGGATGCTATAATAGATACAATCTACATTAGGAGTTACCTACTAGCTCACTTTTACTCCACCATGACTACTGGGCACCCTGTCAAGTCCCACACACATCCCCCCCATATCATTCTTCTTTCTTAAGCATCTTTTTCTGCCCCCTTACAAAGCTAACACTGGTTTGTTTTTAGGTTTGTTTTCAGCAAAACCAGAGAATGTGTGTATTTTTTTGTAACACCACCGGGGAAAGCCATCTGTGGTTGACTGGCAAACTCTGAAATTCAGGGCTGGGGCAGAAATATTTAGGAGTCAAAAAAAGCTGACTTGCTCAAGAAATTAAAGCCCTTCTGACAATCTTCCAGAGAGCCCCTGAGGAAAAGGGAGGGAACCAGAGAGAGACTCAAGGAAAATGGATGGGAGCCCAGTGTTGAGATTCATGCCAGAATGGTTCCTGGCCAAGAAGGAAGGTTGGCAAGTAGACAAATACAGGCTTTCATAGGCAGCATTGTAAACAAGACATTAAAAATATTAATCCATTTAGATTTCAAGCACTGAGATGAGATTTACTTAAGAAGCAGAATTATGCTGGTAATGGCTCCTCAAACATTTCAGCTGAATGTCAGAATTTTTGCTCAACTGTATCAAGTGAAACTACAAGGAGCTGTTGACACTACAATATTCAAACATTCAATCGTACGGCCAGGCTGGAAAAACACAGAGAAAAAGCAAAGGAATGCAGAAACTCAAGCCCTCTCAAGGAAACTGCATTCACAAATTATTTTTACCTTCATTTCTATACCAAAATAATAAATTGAAGGGGTGAAATAATTTTTTAACCAAACTTCTTTTCAGAAATCTTTTCAAAATGAAACATAAATTACTTCTACCAAAATACTTTGTTTCCAGGTAGACACAGTCATGTAGAACAGAACGTCTTTCGTGTGAAAGAAAATTTAAGTAAACTTGAACACCTAGACTTTAAAAAAAGTTTCTTCTCTCCTGAAGGAATCAGCAGGTCTCCCCTTTTCCCTTTAGAAAACATACACTTATTCTAAATGATCGACTATTTTCATTTTTCTTTTTAAATTTGCTGGGTAAGTCATTTCTCACCAAAGCCAACAGGTGCTCAGGAAAACTCAAGTACAGAAATACAGGCTTTTTTGGTGCACGTGGGAAGTGACATGTCACCTTAAGCCTGTCACCACCAGGAGATTCACAAATCTTCTACAGACTGGTGAGCAGGGCCAAGCATGTCAGGGGAGGCCCACAGGGAAGATTGAGTGCCTTAAACAATGAGAAAAATATAAGCTGAAATTACTGTATTAGTGACAGCAACTCAGTCAGGAATCAGAAGATTCCCGTATTGGGTTAAAGAAAAGACTAATATTTGTTGAATTAATGAGGTTGATCCTGCTCACAAGTCCATGTGCACAGTCTGCTCAAGAGAGGTCTTTTACCCTCCTCTCAGCAGCACCAACAATCATTGTAAAATGCCAGGCACGGAGGAACTGAGGTATCTCCATTCAAAGCACTAAGAGCATTCTAAGGAAAAGGTTCATATTCTACATTACATTTGGTCACTTAAAAAAACACCCCCATTAACTCAGTGAAAAGGATAGGATAGAAAGCATTCCATCTCTTGCAACCGAGGATACCATACATCCCTCAGAATTATATTTCTTATAAGGTGTAAGGGTCTTTAAAAAAAGAAAAAAAATTAAACGGTTAAAAAAACAAAAAAAACAAACCAAACCCAACCAACCAACCAAAAAAAAAAAACGAACAAAAAAAACCCCCCCAAAAAAACCAAAACCAAACAAAAAAAACCCTCCAAAACAAAGACAAAACAAAACAACACTAAGCTCTTTCTTGCTTATATGCATAAGCAAGAAAATTCATTAAATTATCCTAACTTAGAAAATTATCTTAAGATCTCCACAGTATCTGAAATAGAAGATCAGAGCAAAGGAAAAGCTTAAAACAGAGTTAAACAAGAAACAACTTCATTCTGCTTAAGAGTGAAAAAAATAGATTGAAGATTAAAGAATCTTCAATTTTATAACAGTTTAAACATTTAAATGCAAATTAAAGTAGCAACACAAGAATTACAGAAATTCTGTAGCACTCTTCTATTATGAATCATACTATGAAATTTGCTTTCTTCACTCTCAATGGTAACAGAATGAAATACTGGCATCTCAGGGATTTTGAAATGATATACAAGCAGCACATTTAATAGCCTCAATTTTAATAAGTTAGCATTCTATCTCAGATGCATATTCTAAAATGTTCTAGCTGAAGGTATTCTTATGCAAGCTATTTGCCTATTACATACCACAAGTGGTGTAACTTCACCGTCCAGGGAGGCATTTCCATCCCGTGGAAGGAGAAGCCATTAGGGAAACGCTGCTTGGCAAACAGTAGCTCACACACTGGAGCTGCAACATTATCCTGGCTTTCCTACATATTAGGCATAGGACTATGCTCAAAGTAAACATGCGGTCATAATTAAATAATAATTATGACTAACATTTGTGTAACACCATTCATCCAAATAGTTCAAAGCATTAGGTAAATCTGTAAACAAAAGGTCTAATCCTGCATCCTTTACTCACATAATGCCGTGCATCAAACGGGCTGTGTAGATCTTGTCTATGCACAGACCTAATTGCCCTCAATTAACTCCATGTGTCAACACTTATTCCAGTGCGTCGTGTTCCTGTTTAGCTTAATTCTCTCACTGCTTACTGCAGGTGAATGCACTGTTTCTACACTCTCACTGACTTAATATGACTTCTACAGACACTTTCCTACATGGATCCCACAGGGCTTTTAAAATATTAATGCAGCCTCACTTCTCCCACGCACTTCTAATAGGACAAATATTCTTTTATTAGATGAAGAAGTTCACTTGTTGCTACTACACTTCGGGGACTGACCATCACATCTGACTTGCAACTGCAAACCCAAGACCTACAGTTGCTATTCTCATACCTTAATCACACACATAGCCTTCTTCATCCATCATGCTCCAGAGTAAAACCACAGGAAATGGTAAGAACAGGGGAAAATGCTGCAGTTTCTAAAAATAAAATATATTCACAAGCAGACATGCTCAAACCACTTTCATGCATCCGTAGTACAAATGTTGTCTGTCACAGAGAACCAATGTTTCTAACTGCTAAAAAAAATAATCAGGAACAACCTGCTGACAATTTTGTGTCAGTCTTCCTTGACAGTCTGAAGAACAAGGAACTGAAGAACAAGGAGAGAGATCAGGAATACCTGAGTCAGATTTCATTTTGGCTCTGGTATGGACAGTTACTTAAGTTCTTTGCTTCGGCAGTAGTATCTGCAAGTCAAGCCAAATAATCTCTTTCACTTATGGATCTTTTGAAATTCATGAAAATCCCTGTGGTTCTTTGAAGACAAATACTGTTTACCAGCACCAGCTGTTACTTAGCTTTTAGCATTTTTCATCTTTTATCTTAAATTTTGCATAGAAGAAAGTCACTGACACAACCCACTCACACCACAATTTAGTGTATTTTCCTTCTAATTTTAATTCTCCTTTGCAAGACATATACTCAATTTTAGCTCTTATATGTATTCCATGTAACTTAGGCATAAAACAGAATTTTATTTTTTTAGCACCAAACAAAAGCACTCTAAAACATCATTGACTGCTGAACTGTCAGTAGAGATCACACTAGCATGGCAGTAAAATAGGGTGTGTTTTTCCTCTTCTAATTTTCAGATGAGTTTAGGCACTTCTCCGATGTGTTAATTAAAGTAAAAATCCAACAAAGCAATTAATTGTCTCAATGCGGTTGAACCTGAAAAGAATCCAGTGTCACAACAGCAATCTCTACTAGAAAAAACAATCCTGAATTTTAGAAGGATTTCACATGAATTCAGAAAATGCTGCACAGTAGTTAGCTAGTAAAGACACAGTTCTCCTGCAGCTGTGCACTCTTAATTCCATATACAGATAGCGTTTGTGGACCCCATATGAGTGAAAATGTGAATATTAATAGTTTAATTCCACAATATGTTAACATATAGCTTTGTTTTAATAAGCAGTGAAAAGGACATGTTCATATTAAACTGCATTGTCTTCATGTGCAAGGCTGGGGATGGAAAGGTTGGCTTCTCCCATCAGTTGTATAAGCAGCATCTGTCAGCAGCACAAATGAGCAGCAGGCAGGTGAGTTCTCTCAACCTGTCCAGCCAAGAAAGCAGAAGAGGTGCTATGCTGTCTCCTGCCAGGACACCCAGAGCAGTGCTTCTGCTCAACAGCACTTCCTCATTTACTCCTGCAGTGCTTAGGACAGGACTGCAGCAGTGTGAGCCAAGCAGTCTCTCTCCCTTCCCATGGACAGGATCTTGACAGCTGTGCAGAGACCATGGCTAAACATAGAGCCAAGGCAGAGAAACCAAGAGCAACTCCATTCAAAACTGGGCTCCTCTATTCCTTATCCATTGCCCTTCTGGGGTCAAGGCAAAATGTGCCCATAACCCTGCTGGCAAGAGCACCTCTGGCACTGCTCCACATCTTCACTTCCAACAGGGGCAGACAGCACAGAGCCCAGACAGGGAAAGGATCCTGAGGGAAAATGAGTGTCATGCTGCTGGGCACCACAGGGCTGCCTATAAATACAGAGACTCCCAACACTACCTCTTAGCAAATCCTGGAGAATTTGTTCACAGCTGAAAATCATGCCATGCAGGATACAATTCACTGATGCATCACTAAGCACGGCCCTGGAACAATCTGAGCAAGGCTTTCACAGGGGCTTCTTCTGGCATTGAATTTCAGCCAGGAGGGCTAAGAAACTGTCTGAAGTGAAAATGAGCAGTACATTAAAGGAAAGCACACAGGACAAACAGGCTTGATAGTTTGGATTTCCAGAGCTGCTTATGTGTGAAAACCAATTATCAGATTTGACACAATGGCAGGCTAGCCCATGCTTTCAATTCCCTTGCAATGGTGACTGCCACTTGCTTGGAAAGCTCTTATGTTTAATGCCAGAAATGTAAAATCAACTCTGCCTGAGATACAAGGTCTGATAGTCAAAATAGACAGAAAAAGTTGTAGTTAACATTATGGTAGGTTATAAACTGCAGTATCTCAGACTGTTCCCGTTAGGAAAAGAAGCAGCTCCAGAGGATAATAACTATCTCAGGCATCTTAGCTGAATGCCCATGAGTCACCATCGGCTATAAGTGCATCTAGAGAAGATTAAAAAGTTCAGGGGCAAAAAGCAAGTCAAAACCTTTTCTGAATCTAATTAGGACAAATGAAAGTACAAACTTTTATTTCCCCTTAGTTTTTAAAACAGACACTTCTTGTTGCCGTAACTGACTCTCACTATCACTTCTATCATTTATTTATCACATGACTCACAAACACACACTGGTACTACCCAGGTTTATCATACCACTGATTTTAAAATTTTGTACACTGCTATTTTAGGCTCCTACATCCCATAAGACACAATACTCCAAATCTCTGCAAGCACAGCATGAACATCCCCATGGTAGATTTTTCTGAGATGGAAATAAATACAACACACAGTAAACATGCAACTAACACCAGAACAGTTCTTCAGACCTGACCAAAGCACTGTTTGCATTTAACACCAAATAGGTAGAATCCATTCTTTTAACAGAGATGACATTTCTGAATGTAAAACACAGAACAGCTACTGTGAAGATCCTTTTGTTAGTCTAATTTCACTGGCTCTGATAGATTCTCTCTGGGTGGAATGGAAAATGACTACAGTGATTTCTACAGGTTTCCCATCTGAGCATAGCATGTTCTATACTCTTCTCAAAGTAAACTTTGAAGAAGAATTTTATTCTGGAGTGTAGCAATCAAGAAAAAAAATCCACCAGCATCCTCAGGAAATTCCTACATCATTAGGGTGCAGCAGAGGCCATTGTCCATAAAGGAGTGGCAATTCTTGGCTATTTGTCTTTGAAATGCTGCATACCATGACACCTCAAACCTTCACACTGAAAACTTTCATGAAGGACAATCTGATCAGCCTTTTTCATTGGATGAGTATACTTTAATTTGAAGCTAATAATAAGCTTACCTTCCATTGAGATATCCCTTTCTTCACAAAAAAAATTTATGTAATATAAAAAGGAAGCTTGAAACTTAGCCTAAATTTTAAAATAAAATATCAAATGTGATTTCCTACCTTATACCTTCATCACCTTCTAATAAATGCCATGCAGCTGTGGGAGGGCATTTTCAGAAGGGAGGAAAGTCCTAGGAAACAAAATGCTTTTAGTAGAATTCTGAATGGTTTCATTGAGTATTTTTAGCCTGGCCTCTTCAGAAGCTCTGCAAACATTTGCAAAACTCTAAACCAGAGCCAGGGTTATGTCACTATCTTTGGTACAAATAATTTGTTAGGAACTATTTTGTTCTGGCACAAGGATATATCAAGAGAGGATGCGTGAACTGGCTTGTTTTCTTTTGGATTAATCTTGTTTGTCAGCTGAAGGCTGTCTTTATGTGGAAAGAGCAAGGTGCCAAGAAGCACATTTCACCATGCCAAAATTAAAGGGAGGAGCTCAGAAACAGTCTTTTATTACCTAATTAGTTTTATCAAATGACACAGATCAACTAACAGGAGATAACTAATAGGAAAAAGGGGTCTAATGAAAAAGTAAGTTATCAGCTGGATGCTCTCCAGAAAACAATTATCTCCCTAGGTAAACAAGTACTACTGTTGGGAGGTCAGGCACAAAACACAAGGAATGGAGGTCTCCTCAGGATACCAGCCCTTGGTGGAGTTGAAATGGGTGAAAAAAGTAGTGGGATAAACTACACTGAGAAGAAGAGGTGACTTGTTATCAAAGAAGCGAGTATCTTCAGATAAAATTATTCCTATCTGGCCTACACATATCCCACCAGTTGTTTTTTTATGAAACACAAATCAAGTACAGCCTGCTAGATTAATATCCTTATTCAAAATGAAAATTAAGAATACAATAGGAACAGCCATGTTCACCTACTCATGAGCAAATTACCAGAATAAGTTTTTTACAGCTTACAGGGAAAATGGCAATTCACAGATCTTATTTTATCTTGATTGCTCCCTAAGACTGGAAAGGATTATCACAAAAAGAAATATGCAGTTTTAGATTATATTCTGGTTTATCCACAATAACCAAATGTACCACACATACTTACATTTCCTTTCCATTATCTTCCCCATTGCATGAACTAAACTAGCCAAACAATTCAAACTCTTGTGGCTCCCATTCAGATTACATCAACTTTTAATTCCTAATGTAAACCATACTGTCATGTTTCCCATTATTATTTGCTTATCTACTATATACCTAAAATATGCAAAACTTATCCAATTATTTCGGCTAGAAAAGTAACACCCGGCACACATAACAGCACAAAGACATTTAAGAAGCCTTGCTAAAAAAAAAAAATCTAAAAATGGGAATTTAATTGATTAAAGACTCGTGCCCCCCAGCAGCTTGAAGAGAAGCAACATTGATTTTTTCAAACATTCCTTAAGAATTTTAAGTGATGCAACGGGGGAGTTTTATTATGCTATTCTTTCTCTTCCTCTTCCCCCTCATCCATCACTAGTTAATTTGAAAACAGACAGGGCAAAGAATTTATGAGAAAATGCTCTGTCTCTTGGGATCTCCAGCTCTACCTTTACTGCAGAGCTGTGGGGACCACAGGAGAGTTTCATATATACCTACTGTATGCTTTAGCAAGGACTGCTAGATGCAGAACTGTGAAAGGAACCTAAAAAACAGTCCCTCTAAATGGAAATACCAACCACTGCCATCCCAGAACTATGTCAAGAGCGGGCAAAAGATGTTAATGAGGACTTGGCACATCGTGGACAGAGCTGAGCAGCACTGCTGGGAAAGAGCAGTCCTGTTAGCACGCCTGTCCCTGCCCGGAAACGCTGAGTTATTGAACAAGTCCCAGGTCACACAGCTTGGTGACCCTGCATGCAACTGAGAGCACCTGCAGGGACAGAGGCTTCAGCCTAGACTCGTATCCCTGGTCCAGACTGTCATGACCCTTTCCAAGGTCATTCCCATCACCCTGCACAGGGAATGAGTATCACCATTCCTCTGTGTCTTGACGGACTTAGTAGGGTATTTGATTTCAGAGACTCGACAGTAAGACAGCCCAAAAAATAAAAGAGAAGAGAAAGAGCACATCACAGGAATGCAAATCAGTGAGCTCATGCAGGTACAAATAGAAAGCAGATTTAGATGAGGAATAAAATATCCAGTAAATGAACTTATTTCATCTGCCATCCACCTTTAAAGCCCTGCAAAGAAAAGACTCTAAGATTCATAGCCTTCACAAGATTCCAAGTGACTCCGTAGAGAGTGGGGATTCTCTGCCAAAACCAGCCAGTCTTCACTTTCTTCCAGAGTCAGTCTTTGGCTGGCAAACCCTAACCACTGTGATATCCAGGCCTGCATATGGATGAGGTCACTGACCATGATCAGCACATGAGCATGTGTGTGGCAGATCTCCACACATATGAGAGCCAGCTTTTCCCCTAATGTGTGATCCTTCATTTCCACACAATAGAGCAGTACCACTGTACTCTCTTCTTCTCTCCCTGCTCCACTACTACCACCTTCGTATTACTTTTTCCATTATTTCTATTTACTCTGGAACTGACTGCAACGCATGGTGCCATTTTAAAATCCTCCTCGGCTCTGCCCACCTTGAAAAGACTGACAGAGAAGGAAAAACTGGCCAAGCCATGACAGTGAGCATGATGCCTTAGGTTTTAGCTTTTATATTTTTCAGATTCTGTACTGCTTTAGTGTGTGCTTCTGAGCTTCATATTAAGGGATGGTAAACTCTCTTCACCGAGTAGCTAGACAAAACAATTCCTTTTCTAGCTTGGGACCAATGATAACTGACCCAAATTTCAGGCCCAAGAGCAGAAATGACATGGACTGAAGAGAGAAAAACAAGAAGGATGGAACTTCATAACCTAAAGCTATAATTGGACAATTAACTCCAATATGCAAATGGACCAGAACTTATAAAAATGTGAGACCCCGTGACCAGTCATCCATTTTGTGACCATTTTGGGTTCATCTTGGCTATAGCTTTGGCCAGGCTCTTGTACTGCCCAAGGTGTAGCCATTGAGGCCTTTTAATAAATACCTACTTTATTCTTTAACTCCATCTAGCCTCTGTTCTAGGTCAGCCTTCACAAGGCATCAGCTCCGGCAGAACCAGAAAAGTAACCACTGCCACTCTCACCATTAGCACCTGGAGATTCAGTCAGCCACCCTCTTCCAAAAGAACTTGCCTGAACAACAAATTACTACTTTAACTGCACATTTTTTCTCTCACAAAAGGTTTCTAACAAACTTTGATTATATATCCTGTGCAAAGATACTGGATTTCCAAAAACTTTGCTTCATTTTTTTCTTCTAACTCTTTCACTCCTGTGTACCTTAAGCAACAAGTATCTACTCTGTCTACCAGAGAACTAAGCAGCAGAGATTCCTGGACTCAAATTCCTAACTCCAACTTTTTAATGCAGGGCAATGGTTTTCTGGGTTCAGTTAGGCCAGTTAAATTTATACAGTTCTACCTACAACATTGTGAGAAGACTCCTCCCACAAAGGGGTGTACAGCCAGTGCAATGAAGATCTCCTGAGATCTTCATTCCTTCACGCCTACAGCATTCCTGCAGACAGCTTCTCTGAAAATTATAAGCTTTAAGGCAATGTTCTCTGCACACCACCTTCCTTCTCCATGTCTCCCTGGCAAGTTTCAGCCTTCCTGCCCCGACATCCCTTACATCAGACTTGTTCTGGTGGCACAATGTGAGCCCATCGAAACAAACAAGCTGAAGGAAAGGTGTTCACGCTTGCTGCTGTTTTCCCACAGCACACTGGCATTTTCCACCTGGTCCTAGGAGTACTCAGCCTAGATGCACTGCATTGCCAGCCTGCAGTCACAGTAAACAGTGAGTCTTCTTCACACACACAGAGTTGGTTTGGGAAGCATACTTGAATACAGGAAAAAAAAATTATTATAAGGAATGTGGGCAAGACAGGCCATCCAAACAAAAAAGGCTCACTTGACCAGATCACTGACCTTGCCTAGGAATGCAGGTACTGCAAACAAGAAGAAAGTTTTCTGTGCTACTCAAGCTGCAGTTAACACCCAGATTTGTAAGCTGTTTTCCACAAGGAGAAGCGGTGTGTCAGGTCAGAAGGCAATAAATCATGCTGCATTATGGATCAGCTTATTGTTTAGGACACACACATGCAGAAATATCAAAGGCTTTTTTGAAATTAACAGTGAGTGATTATGTGAGGCAAATGTAATGAAAACACAACAGAGTCTCTTAGCTAGGGGTAGACAATATTCAGCCAAAGGCTTCCTCTGACTCCCACTGCGAACAACAGTATGAAATATGGATGGAAATAAACAAAATGATGTATTAGGAGAATGAAGACTCAAGGCTTTGCACTAACTTATTGTTTTGCTGAACCATTAATTGCTAGACAGCTTTTTGTGTCACAATAGCATTTCAATTACTGAGCTTTTATAATATAAATTTACTGTATGTTTTTGAGGATGGACAAAATTTTATAATTATTAAAACATGTCTAACAGGAGCAATTATAAAGGATAACTGAGCATTTTGTCCTCCATTTGCTGTTATAAAATGCAATCTATGCAAACAGATGATAAGCAATCAACAGGTTTAATAACACATGCCATTAGCTGCAGTCATATTTAGAGTGATTCTTATGCATGTTAAGTGGATTATTTATTTAAGTGATATGCATTTCAGCAGAATACACTGGATTAGAGTGTGTGCAAGTTGCATGCACGTTGAAAAGAAAGTGTGGTCTTGTGAATTCAATACACACAGGTAGGAGCTGTGACACAGACCATTACTAAGGATTATCCAATGCTTCCTATAAATCTGATTTTCACTTGCTTATAATTTTGCTAGACTAACTGTTTGGGCCAAAACTTTCCACGTTGGATGCATGTTTCAGGCTATTTTTTTCTTACATTAACCAAAATGGTTCAACTATTTCCAAGGCAGAAGCCAGGGAAAAAAAAAGACACTGTTTTGCCAAGAGAAAATATTATCTTCAAGAATTCAAATATCCCTCTTATTTTAAATAGCAAAGAATACATTTTAGTCAGGGAAGTGGCTCTTGCCAGGCCAGTTAAAATCAGTTCAAATGTGATGACACTCCAAATGTCTGCAGACTTGTGAGAGGTGCTACATACTGGGTTTGATGCTGGGTTCCACTGAGGAGCATTATCCCCATGCAAAGAGAGGAAGCCAAGATGCCTTTGCTGCCATTGCTGCTGCCTGTGCCACAGCCCAGGATGGAGGCCTGGCAGCACAGAGAGTGGGACCAGGCTGACCCACACTCCAGCAGGGAAAAACTGCTGGCAAGAGCAGGAGAACTAAGGTATATCTGTCCCATACAGACCACTTATGCAGAAGAAGAGAGTGGGATCCCCTGAATAAGAGATTAAAATGAAGAGGATTTAGCTGACTGATAATGAGTTTATGATGAAAGGAAACAGACAGGGTCATGGGTGGGGTACAGCACCTGACTTTGCAAACTCTGTTTGTTGTGTGCGAGCAGCACTTAAGCAAGAATAAAATGCACTTTAAAGGATATAATAACTTCTTAAGTCAGAAATGTACAACTACTTTTTAAGTCAGAAATGTACAATTCAAAGATAATGTTCTCAGATACTGACTAAAACATGCTGCTCCTAAAAATTTAGGCCACTCCACACAGGTCTCCTGTAATTTAGACTTGAAGCATCCCCAAAACCGCAGTCAGAAATAAACCTCTGTTTATTGGGAAAAGATCCCTCTTTTTAAGACATATATAAAAATACACCCCCTGTTCCCATTATTAGAAATGTACATATACAAAATGAGAAACATGGTCTGAGGTAGCTCTTATAGCAATCAGGTAGATAGTTTTACAGAGTTTTTTAAGTAAATATGCCTTTGAAAATCTTCCCTTACAAATCCAGCTATGTACAACTTCATTTCTTCAGTCCTGTGGAGAGAACACAGGAGCTACTCATCACGACTGAGAACAAAACATGGAACAAAAATCCTTTGGATGGTCAAACCATGTGTTTATTTTGTAGCTACTTGTAGCCTGGCACACACCACCTTTTACCCAGCCCTAGTCACAGCAGACAATCCGTGTGGGCAAAAAACCCCTGCCTCTGCCTTTGGAGCAGCCACAGCTTGGACCCTGCCCTGGTGAGTTTGCTCCACCATGCCAGCACACCCAGGGTCAGAAGGCAGTGGCAAGGACAGGGCAGCCCTGAACTGCTGTCCTCTGTGGGCAGAGAGTGGGATGAGTAATCTGCCTCAGCACGGCAGAATTTGTGATGGTTTTCACTGATTTCTGCTGTGATTTTTGATCGGTAGCCAAGCGTTGGTTAATTATTAACCTTTATGGTGTTGGTTGCTCAACAGAGAGAGGACACTGCATGTGCAACTACACCACTGTCCGGAGCTGAAATGGAACAAAGTCAGGCAGAAAACTTCCTGTGACTGGGGGTTCGAGGTTGTACCCAGTGATTAGTCTTTGAAAGACACACAGATTTTTTTTATTTCAATTTTCGGCTCACTTTCTATCTCATCCACCTGTTCTTCTTTCAACAGTGAATTCCACTTCGCACAACTAGTTGGTTATGCGATGAATTAGTCCTAAAGGCAGAAGATGGAGAGGAAAGCTGGCTGTGCAGCTGCACCCTGCTTTTCTTCCTACCCTCTACAGCATTATTTATTCCCACAGATTGAAACTTCAATATCCCTTTATGACAACACTATTTTCATGGATTATATGCTTATCAATGCCAACTTTCCTTCAGCAAGGAAAATCACCTTCTCCCAGGAGAGATGATTTGCAATTTCATACTAAGTGTGGCATCTCTTTAGTTCTAATTTTAACTGGAGAAAGTACATCTTGTTTTACAAGGACGGTGGAACCATTACACAGCACACCACTACAACCTTTTCAGAATGCAAGCATTTCCTTAGAAGATAAACAAATTTTATTCTCTGTGAATTATTATTTTCTTATTATTTAAGAACTGAGACATACTGGGGCTTGGCATACCATGCATTTAATAAGACAAATTCATAAAAGCAAGAGATTTT
The DNA here is from genome assembly GCA_013400575.1 of Peucedramus taeniatus. NCBI lineage: Eukaryota > Metazoa > Chordata > Aves > Passeriformes > Fringillidae > Peucedramus > Peucedramus taeniatus. The sequence continues at coordinate 255,679 of WBNO01012406.1, read as the reverse complement.
GAAAAGTTAGAACCTTGAATTACTTTCTTCCATCATTTTAACATAACCTATTAGATAACATTTGAAGAATTTTAATGGTAAAAAGGAGCACAACTGAAAATTCACAAGAGAGGTATTTGTCAAAGACAGATCATCTACTCTCCAGTCCTGTTTCTCCATTGCATGAGACTATTTCCTTTAGTGCTGGCTGATGTGGCATATACTCCCAATAAAAGAGCAGAAAAATGGCCTTGGTGGACACATAGCTTCTCCTCCCCTCCAGTTCTGGATGTGTTCAGTCTTAATACTTGTCTCTGTGATTATTCCTTCCCTACAAAATTAACTCTAGACATGGTAGAGGAATTATAAAATATAACTTATACAGCAACTTCTTGATTTATATTTGATTTAATTGCTAAACAGCTACTAGAGACTTGCTAGATCTGGTCCCAAAATTACCATCAACAAACTATGACAAAATGTGTGTTGGTGCACATAAAGAGAAAAGAATTGCCTCAGAAAAGCAACACAAAGCACCAAGTGAATTGGAAAGAGTCTGTGAAAGGCAGAGGGCATGCACTGTAGTTCTTTCATGCTCTGGTTGGTTTTTGTGAGCTTGATTTATGTATAATTAACCATTTTTTCCCCTGCAAACAATTTCATTTGAAGCTGTGCTATCATTTTTACCCCCCATTCTCCTGCCACAGCCACATAAAACAGTCCAGTTTAACATGATGACAACTGAAACATGCTGCCACAGCAAGAGTCCAAACTTCTATGTTTGCATAAAACCCCACTCTCGTCTCCCTCCTGCTCATCCTATCATCACAAGAATGAAAGAAATTCATAAACTGTAACTCTCATCTCTAATAGAGTCTTGGCCAAAATTCAAGTTTGATAATTAATTACATTCTGTCTCTCCAAATTCCCACACTAGGCTGACTAAGAGAAATAACTCTTCTCCTCCCTGCCTAGACAACAATGTTTTATATGGCTAATGGACAGAGCATTTCACCTCTGAGAGAGCTGGGAAGTTAACTGGAGAAAAACAAGAGATACCTAACACTTGGATAAGACAACAGCAGTAGATGAAAGAGTACTGTAGTAAGTTTCTAGTGTATGTCAAACCAAAAGCTAAATCATTGTTCTCTAATTACACTTTCTGTCAGAGAATAAAAGCACAGATGATCATACAGGACAGGCAGCTGTGAGGAAGGTCTCTGAGTGACTACAACACAAGCTGAATGATTTGGGATAGGAGGGTATTTGAGACAATTCAGATATGGTTATGAAAAGCTGATAAACCAGTAAGGTAAAATACATTTATGTATAGCACTAGACCTCAATAAAATAGAGAAGGCATCCAAACCATTTCAGTCTGAAGAATATGAAGCATTAACAATATACCATGATCTTAGATAGCCATAAAACAAATCATTACCTCATGCCACTATTCAGTAAATTACCAATATATCAAGAGAAGAAAACTATTATGACACCTGTACTGCACACAAAACATAAACCACTCATTGCGTGGGGATTGTAATTGGACTTTTCTTCTGAGCTTGACATATGAACACTATAACCTTAAGTAGCACTCTTAAAAGATTTTATTTACTGCGTATTTCACATGTGTTTGTAAAGGACTTAATTAGCTTCTTTCCCTGCAGACTTCTTTCCCTTCTGGTACAAAAGGGTGTGCATCATCACTGAAAAAAACCACAAGGCAAGGCTGGCATGAACGGTCTTGCTAGTATTGTATGTACTTCACACTGAAAAAAAACCAGTGCAATTCTGGAGGTATCATCAGTAAAACTTGCATTGTCCTTCCTTAGTCTGGAGTGTCTCATATTTCCTGTCCCTCTCCATTCACTGTTTTAAAGATAATATGCAACTTTGAGGCTGTATCCATGCAAGAACAAGACATTAATACATGGTATAAACTACTTTTGCATTGATCATATTACTATGGTGAATGTATGCAGTGGGTGAGCCAAACTGTTCTCCAGAAACAGTCATAGGACTGTTCTCCATTTATCAGTTGATAAACTGAGACCCTGTTTCTGTCTAGTTAAGGTTTCTAAAAACTCTTCTGGTTCTAAACCAGAAGCAGAGTAATTTCAATCCAGTTACACTTGAAAGCTGGTGTTGGAAACACATCCAATTCTTCATTCATTCCACCCATACTCGATCTGTAGGGCATAAACCCTCCAATATTCTAATACAGATAAGGTCCAAGACACTACAAGCACAACAACCACAAAATACACTCATGTTCTGATGCACCCTGTGCATGCTTTTGAGATGAAGAGGCTCATAAAGGGAAGAGGAGGGGCAGGCACTGATCTCTCCTCTCTGGTGACCAGTGACTGGACCCAAAGGAATGGTCTGAAGTTGTGACAGGGAGTTTAAGGTTGGATATTAGGAAAAGGCTCCTCACCCACAGGGTGGTCGGGCACCGGCACCTCCCCAGGGAAGTGGTCACAACACCAAACCTGACAGAGTTCAAGAAGCATTTGGACAATGCACTCAGGCACATGGATGGCTCTTGGGGATGGTCCTGCACAGGGCCAAGAGTTGGACCTTGTGTATCTCTTCCAACTCAGCATATTCTGTGATTTTGTGAGGTTTACTACAAGCAGTTCAGGCACTTAAGCCTTGGAACACTACTCCCACATCACCATCAATGTACTGGGCAGAGACATAAGAAAACAGCTCAGGTAGAATAATTAGTATCATCAATTTTGCACAACAAATCAATCTTGTCCAGCAGCAGAAATGCTGGGTCATTACATATTGGCTGAGAGAGGCAATAAAAACTCAGATCTTTCTGAGCACAGAAACGGTAAGCAGAATGTCTGTGTGAGTGTTTCATTTATTTTTATGTGTTGACTTGGCAGTACAGATTTTAACATTAATTCTTGAAAAAGAATAAATTCTATAGTTGTACATCTTGGAACTTTACATTTATCTCTTCCAAATCAAAAAAAAAACAACCAAACAAACCCAAACCGAACAAAAAAAACCCAAAAACCCCAAAACCAAACCAAACAAAAAAAAACCAAAAACAGAAAAAAAAAAAACCCACAAAACAAACAAACAAAAAAAAACAACAAACCAACACACTAACAAAACCCAAATCAAAAACATATACACAAACTTGTACATCACTATTTGATTTAGAATGGATTATCACACAACACTCTTATAAGCATGATCGTCAATATTATGGTTTTCTTGCTCTCTCCATATTACTTTCATCTAGGGGAGATTTGCAGCACACAAAACAAAAGCTCCAAAACTGCTTTTGTGTCAAAACTAATGGAAAGCATCACAAATCTTAACACTGTAAATCACACTTCCTTCCTCCTCTTGGTCACAAAACATAATTAGAGCTGAATCTAAGCACAACACACAAATTGTTCTCACAGTGTTCTGCATGGACATCAAGCCTTAATCTACAGATCCTAACTCTCCTGAGATATTTGAATTTAGGTCTGGAGACCCCTCATAATACTCAGCTAAGAGAACTAGATTAACTGACAATCATTGCACCAGGGGACATAGAAGAAGTTCTTTACTTGAAATTATATTCCCAGTTTGAAGGGGATTTATATACCTACTTTACTGAACAGCTCCCTCACATATCTGGCAGCTCAGAGAGATCCTAAAGGGCATTTGTGCTCCTAAATTCATGATGATGAAAATAGCCTCAAAATAAAGAGCAAAAGCTGTTAATTCACCAAGCTATCCTTAGCTCTAGCTGGATATCCTGAGCAGGAGGAAGGGAGGCAACAAGAGCAATATATGCACTTCCCTGAACAAAGGCACTTAGGATCAGTCTCCTCAGGATCAGACCTATTCTCAGAGCTTGTGCAAAGAAAAAAACACTCTTAAGAGGGGAAAAGAATCTGTTACAATCCCATTCATCCAGGTGGCCTCTTAAGAATACTGGACTTCTACAGAATATTTAAAGGAATGAGGGATTGGACTATCATTTGACGAGTTATGGAGGCCACATCAACTCATATATAGAACCTGAATGTACAGATACAATATAGATATACTTTATGGGTACAGTTACACCACATAGATACTCATCTACTGGTCCTGACTGACTGATCCTCAGCTTCAGCACACACCCCAAATCACTGCAGAATCTGAACATTAGCAGTTCTCCCTGCATCTCTGAAATCTTTGGTCATAGGTCCTATCTCTTCCCAGAGCTGGAGGCAACCCTTGAAATCTGTTACACACTTGAGGAACAAAGATCAAACTACAGCACATCCTTTGGGTCTTAGAAAAACTTTTGCTAACCAATAAATGCAATATAACTATCTCCTTGCAATGCTTCCTTTGTTTAATTCAGTAGCAGTAATCAAGGAGGTTATCACATTTGAGCTTAATTTTTTTTTTCAGCTGTTAATGAGCTTTACAAAACATTGAAGATCCTCTACCTTTCTCTGAAGGTCTTGGGACTCCAAGGGAATATGGTGATAGTAAGGTCAAGGCATTAATCTGAAATAAGGACTGAGACTTCAAAACTTTGGAAGGAAATGTATAAAAAGAGCCCAAAACATCACAATGCTAATGATGAAATTCATTACAGTAAAATGACCAGTCTGCTTTTCTAAGATTTCCAGGCCATCTGAGATATTGCTGAATCTTAGCAACTTAACTAGCAACAGTCTGATGTAAGTGATATGAGCAGGATTAAAAAGCTTTTTTGGTTTCAAAGAATAGATTGGAACATCACCTGGAAAAGTGACTCTTTGGTAATACAAGCCTACTTGATGATTTTCATTTACTACATATATTTTTAATGTGTATGATTCAGTTCTCCACTTCCTCATTAATTTTATATCCTTTGCCATGGACTGGCTGGTACCACTGTAAAGCAAGAAGAGAATCAGTTTTGCAGGTTTTAACTGAAAGGCAGCTAGTAATAAAATAAAATATATTAACATCTGGATCAAGAACATCTTGAACAGGAATTTAAAAATGGCTCACACAATGGAGCCATTAAATTACAGAATTACTGAACATTACACACATTACAGAAACGTTGCTTATATTTCGCTTTACTGACATGGTAAATTACCAGCTTTGTTCACTGTAACATACACTTTTCAATTATCTGTTCAGATTTATCAGCATAACTGGATTTATTACACACATGTAGACACCTGTTTTATAAAACCAGTCAACTGTGCCAAAATGACCATGCTGGAATCCTCTGGATCCCATCCAAGAGGAAACGCTTTGAAAGTGTCACTGAACTGCCCTAAGAACCCTTCAGTTTTATAATGAGGATATCAGCAGCCAAAGTAGAAAATAATTTATGAATTGTTAATCTCAGCATCAAAAAGACTAAAGAAAAAAATGCTATATTTTTATCATTTGGCCATTATTACACATCATGAAGACCAAGACTAACAATTCTTTCCTTGTGAGAAGTGGCTGGTATCTTTGCTGTCAATCTAGTCCTCTTCTACAGAAGCATTTAAGTTTTACTTATAATAGAGGAAAAAGTGAAAGGCAAAAGGATGAACATGGAAAAATTCAAATTCTCATGTGAATTCGAATGACACAAGGCTCCCCTGACAGAAGGGCCTTTTTTTCAACTGCCTGTTTCCAAGTACCACCCCAACATTATGGGGCATCTCCCACAGAGATACTCTTCCTTCTAGGGCCACTGCTGGAGGCCAAGGGGGACACCCTCTGTGACATCTCAAGTATCACTGTGCATCAGCGTGTTGGCAGCTGAACCCAGGCATTAATTACATTCCCAAACAAGAGGCTGCAATCAATCAAAGGCACACTCCATGATTCACATTTGGTGTTGAAAAACCTTCTCTGTCAGGAGTCTCATGGGAGTAGTTAATGACAGTAACCCCTGGGGGATTCCACACATGCCACACCACCAGATTAAAGGACGCTTCCAAAAGGTTTCTGTGACTCTGCCTACTAAGACATTTGTCTTGATCATTGCCCACTTTGGTGCTGTTGTAAATGGGCTGGACAGGATCTTTCCAAGTGCAACAGTCCAATAAAATTAATCAAAGTTCAAAAACTGCATTCAGTTTGCTTTTACTTCTTCCGAAACCCTTCCAACAGGTAAAGTTTTGATCTAGGTCATCTCTGTGGTTTACAGATGACAATCCACCAGATAAATTTCAGGTCTTCTCCACTTTTGAAGTTCAGTTACTCCAGCTCTACAGCCAAGCTCTCACATTAACCCAGAAATTCCTTAAGAAGTTTTCAGCAATTAAGAAGGGTGTGTACATGCAGAAGAGTTAATAGCATTGTCTCCTGCACAAACTAGTTAAAACAGCCCCTCCTCACATTTGTAACTTTAAATATTTCACTCATATGATACCATCACCTGTTCAAAGTCAGATTTGTTCAGGTAGAGGAAAACTGAGAAATACAGCCTTATTATGGTGTGGTGCATTGACCATTACCACATATTCCAAACTCTTCCAGTAATGTCAAAAAAGGATGCTAAGCATCCAGAAATTGTGTCAACAGTTGTTACACTGAACACTGAGCAAACAGATTTCTCTGTAGAAGTTCATGAGTATGGAAATACATTTCCATTCCTAATAAATACGAAGATGCTTTGTTTACTTCGTGCTGAGCTGAACAATGGACCAATTCAGTATCAGGGAAAGACTGATTTCCAGAGGTCTTGAGAAAAAACACTTCAGTGGACAAGAGTTTTGAGATCTCTGTGTATGGGTGGAATAACCCCAAGCTCAGGAGAAGTTCAGAAGGAAGTGAAGACACCCTTGGGGTATACTTATTGCAGACTGAGAAAAAATGAGAGAAGTGGAAAAGATGTTTTTGGTTAAAGTATTGTTGAAAGCATGTGTAAAAAATCTCCTCTAAATAGTCCTAAAATAGGTTTAGTGGTAGTGCTTTTTTTTTTTATTCCACCACATTAAAAAATAAATCTCTCCTACTTTTTCCTCAACATTTGTGAAGATCTTAAAGAACAAAATTTGATACAAATAGACTGACCACTATGAAGAATGTTACATATTAACCACTGTATAACCCACACATAGCAGTGACATATATCTAATAATGATATGCTTCAACCTTAGGCAAATAATTCCAGATTTCCTGTTTGTTTTTTTTTTTTTTTACAGTGCTCACAGAGGAAATCATTACTGATCTAGATAAATATTTCAAAGTTCAGTTCAGTGAAGAGTATTACTTCAATTTTAGACTTCAATTTGCTTTTAGGCTAATTTATCGTATTTCCCTCCATTCTCTTCCTTAGCAAGGCTGTATATTAAAATTTCATGTCCTTTTTTATACAATAATTAACTAAAAAATTAAAAGAAAAAGAAAAAAAGAAAAAAAAAGAAAAAGAAAAAGAAAAAGAAAAAGGCAGAAAAGAGAAAAAAAGAGAAAAAGGACACTGCTATGGTGGTAAAAGAGAACATATGAGCAGGCTACCTTTCACTAAAGAGATTGCTTTGGAAAGCAATACAAGAGTGAAAGAGTACCATTATTAGTGAATTTAGCAATGAATAATCACAGTTCTAAGAATTATCATTATCTGGCTGTGCTTGAGCTAACAAGTAGGAGTACAAAACATCTCATTTTTGAATGGCACTGTCAAACAATTTAAAGAAAATATTTCCATGTGACTCTTCCTTTTAAGAGTTTTGAGGAAACTGGAAATGGGAGGATTTTCTTGTCAAGATTTTTCCTCTGTTGTGTTCGTGCAGTAACTACACTTCAGTAGTTCTGCTGAAGAGTTTCAAACCTGGTATTTGCTATAAAACTTCAACTGCAAATCTGTGAACTTCTCAAAACATTAAAAAAAACCCCAAAACCAGATACTTAGCAACTTCAAGGAGACCTTTTCCTATCCCAACAATTGCCCTTTACATGTCATCAGAGTCACAATATAATTATTGCTCATTTTGCACTTTTACACATGGGGGACTATGTCACAAGCCAATACCCCTCACTCCCAACCTGTTTTCTGACATCCATAATCCTTATAACCAATGTAAGATCCTAGGGCTTCCTCAAGCACAGCATAGCAAAAGTTACATCAATACCTATTCAACTAGGTAACTAACTTCTGCTCACAACAAAGGTTTTATACATTTTTATAGCAATTTATATATTTTCATAGAAAATATTTTTTTAATAAAACTGTCAAAAGTTCGCTGACAACAGAATTCTATGGTTTATTTTTTTCCTTTCATTAAAAAAAATCTTTTGCAGTAAATGACAAGATAACACTGTATTAATCTACATTACACAGTTAATTTACTAAGGGCTATTCATCTACTTGTTGTGAGATCAATCTGCATCTTCATGGCTATCCAAGAGTCATGCACAATCTTGACTCCTAGGAATAGAGAGTGTAGTCTTTCACTCTCCAAGAAACTGGAAAAAACAGCAAGATGTGCCACATTTCCAACATCATCAGGGAAAGTTAATGTAATCATAGCAAGGTCAAATATGCTCATGGTTCAAGCTTAAATCAAACCTGCAATTTAAACAGCCCTGATCTAGATGTGTGGAAAAGGTAATAAGGAAATACTGCTCCCTTTGACTGCTTAGGGCAAAAAGTATTATTGCATTCCCATTTAATCTCATTTGTAAATAAATCAAGTCTCAAAAAAATTATTGCCATTTCAGCAAACTCAATTTGATTATCTTCCCAATAACAGTGAAAGCGTTTTTATCAGCTGCAACTGAAATGGCTAAAATCCAAATACTAAAAACATCATTAAAAAATTCAGGTTTTAAATTCAATTACCTGGCAAGTATCTCAAGAGGAATGGTAGTCTATTTCTTGCTATAGGATGCAGAAAATGTAGATCTACATAACACTATACAAAATCACACGTGTATAATTATTACTATATCTATCACCAAGTGCCTTTCAGATCACTGTAAATTTTTAATGAAGTAATGAAATTGCTTGTAGAAGTACCACCAGATGATATAATGCAACATTACCCTACTGATGCATAATTTGAATGCTGTGCAACCAAAAGAAGTCTGTCATAACAACCCCACACAATACAGAATACTCAAACGTTTTATTCTTCCTGTCAAACAATTAACTCCTTTTTTATTTCTGAAAGTGAGCATATAAATATTATGTGAACTTGGAACAAAATGACCTGGAATTCAAATTTATACTGGAGTTCAAAATTCATAGCTAACATCCATAACAATCCAAACAATCTTCTGCTGTAGAATATAATAATTAATTGGGGGAAAAAATTAAAATCACATGCCCAAACAGTGGACAGAGTCTCTGTAATGCTTGTATTGGATTTATTTTAGTCTTGTTTGCCTTGCATGAAACTGCACAGTTTCAAAAGAAAACACCAAGAAACTTCTGAGCTTCAAGGACAAAAGCTGGAATCAAAAGTAAAAACAAAAGCAGTATTTTAGTTTCAGATGTGCTTTTCAAGAACCGAGTTTGCTCTGTTTTCCTTACAAGCTACTGACCATGGGAAACACAGTTATCAACTCTGAGTTAGTAGTAGAGTTATTCAACCCTACTACTGCAGCAAACAGCTCTGATGATTCCCTCTGAGGTGCTGCTGCCACACTGGGATGGTCTCTCCTTTTTCCCAGAAGTCATCCCTGACTCACCATCATCATCCTCCCAGCGGTGGCAGCAGTTGCCTCCTCTCAGCGCAGCCACCAGAGCTGCCTGTGAGCTTTGTGAGACTCCTCAAGATGGAAGAGTGGGAGGATTCCACTGCTCTGCTCCCCAGCCTGCCTCACCAGGGATGAACTTCCCAGCTGCTCTGTGCACCAGGCACGGGAAGATCACACAAGGATGCTCAACTTGGGGGAAAGATCTGGAGCACAATATGCCTTGGTTTCAGCCTGACCACCCAGGTGTACAGGAGACAAACCCAAGCCATATTTTAGCACCTAAGTCTAAAACACCCTGGTCATGGTTCCACCACAAGGTGTAATCGCCTCTTAACAGAGGGACTTCATAAAAGTTATATAATGGAGATAAGAATAATTTCATAAAAATTAAGAATATGGGCGAACTAAAAATTAACTTGACTCTGAACACGAAAGAAATGCTGTGGTTTTGTTCTTCCTTTCCCTAAACAAAATGGCTGTGCACATAAAGGACTGTCACTATCAAGACAAAACACCTCTTATATGATCATGAGCAACAAAACTCTCTTGGCAGTATTTAACCAGTTCTAATCAGAAGACAGAGTTTTTTAAAAAAACACAGAACCAAAAGACAACTAAAAATCAAATAAAAACCTACCTCAGGACCAGCAGGAAGTAGTACCATTCCACTGAAGATCATGGTTACAGCTTTTAACTCAACTATGAACTTTCCCAATTATTTCCAGCACCAAGTAACATCCTGAACTTAGCAGCACTGATCTTCACTTGTGGTTCCCTGTTGCAATGCTGTTTTCTAGCAGAGAAGGAATCTTCAAATCGGAAGTATAGCACATACACAATGAAGACTTCAAACAAAGGACCATTGTCACAATGAGGAGCCTGTCCTGAATAAGCTCGTTATTGTAGTCATGAATGATCTGACTCATGAAGCGTCTGCAGCAATGTTTCAGGCTACAATCACTTGCTTTTACACAAAGCACACCTGGCTATTTCACACTCCTCCAGCAAACAGATGCTTAGTAATGCTATTTGGTTTTATTAAAAGCCCCGAGACAGTACAGGCAGAGTTAAGACAAAATTAATTCTTCTATCATTATGTGTTTCTCTTCCCCTTCTTTGGGAAAGGGGGAGACATAACCTACTCCTCCCTCGCATATTTTGCTTTACACATTAGGATAAAACACCTCAAATACTGCGGGATACAACCAGTGCAACCTCACACAGCCCTGAGTACCCGATACTCAACTCGAACTGAGGAAGCCACGCTGGGTGGGGAGCACAGAGAGTCACCTCTGTCACCCTGGCACGTGGGTCCCCAGCAGAGCACCTGCCATGGCCATCCCTGTGACAGCACAGGCACTGAAACTCCCACCCGTCTGAGCAAGGCATTGGGACACAGCCACTCACACAGGGGGAGGCTGCACCATGCCAAGGGATCTCACAGGCCCTCGGAACAATCCTGCTTAAAAAAATGCTGGCGACGCAGCGCTGCACAGGTACAAAGCTGGATGAACCCCGCTGGCTTAACATCAGTTTTCAGGGTTCTACCAGCTCCAGAGGGAAAGCCATCATTCTCAAGTCACTAAGGATTCATACTAGATAATAAACATCCAGTTACATAAATATTCACAAAAGAAGGGGAAAAAAAAAGGTGCAAGGAAGCCAAGATACATCCTTTATAAACAAGAAACCAACTCAACTGCAGAGCTCAACTTACCAAACCTTTGCCAGCCCCAGGCAGCCTGGGCAGGCAGGAGTCCAAAATGTGATAAAATTATTATTTAAAAAAAATAAAATTGAAACTTGTAAGAATATACAAGTGTTTCTTAATAAGGCAAATTAAGCTTCTTTATGAGGATATTCCCAAGCTGAACACACATTTTAACTTGAAATAGAGGGAATGTTTTGTTAAAGCATTATGTAGATGTGAAGCTGCTTTTCTGTAACTCAATTTATCAGAGAAACATGTTGTATCATGTTGTTAAAATATTATAGAGATAAAAGGGTAATAATTGAAATATTTGCATACGATGTAGTACAAAGAAATAATGTATGTGAACAGACTATTTGTTGTCACATTAGCCTCAAGCAAATAAGGAAATAAGGGTTGATTTATTACTGTGTGTCTGGGGCTGTAGGATGGTAAAATTTTACTGACTGTAGTTTAAATAAAGATCTAGAAAAGTAATGGAAAATATCCTCTCAATAATTCAAGACAAATTAATGGTACAACATGAGGTCTTTATTAAAATAATTCATGAATTCACCTTGTTTATTCATAGTATTTAAAGGACTGAGTTCTAACTGCAATTTCTTACATCTGCACTTTAAAGAACTGTTGTCATGTTGAGGGTTGCATACCGTACCCTTCATAAATAACAAACCAATTGAATCTGTTCTGCAAAACTTGGCAGCACTTCTGCCTCAGCAGCCTGGGCGCCCAGCCCGGGGTCCTGCTGCTGCACCCAGCCCCATCTCCTGGTGCTTTCCAGTTTGACTTTTGATCCCACTGTTACCACCATGACCCTTTCCAGAATCTGACAACCCTGATGCTTATCTCCCAACCTCTACACTTCAAGGAACTGAAGATGAGTTTGTAGACTCTCCCATTGCAATGCTGGTCTTCATCAGCTAAAACAGTTTTCTTCCCTGTCTTGTGCCTCGCTGCAGGAGGCAAGGTGAGCAAAGAGGAGAGGAGGAGAAAGGGGAACAGCATGTACATACACACGTATGTTTACACACACATGCATACTTGGGCATATAAACAATACTTAAGTATATTCAGTATACCCAAAATAAGGTTTACAAATATGGGATGCATATATAACAAGAAAATAAAGGTGGAGCCCTGAATCCACAGTCTCATTACTGCTTTGGCTAATGACTCCCAAGTTTTGCTCCCTTTTTATTGAACTCACTGGTAAACCAAATCTAACAGCTGTGGTTTGATTCTGGAGGTTGGCTGCACCCAAAATAAAGTCTTGTGACAATTCTCTCTGTAACACCTGATGCCCACCAAGGGCAGCAGGAAGGGGCATGCCCACACCACTGCTGGGGTCAGTGCCAGGCAGCAAATGAAACGATACAGAGAAAATCATCATATACCCTTAGGCATATGCATAGTAGGATCACATTTGACAGCACTTAAGAGATTTAAGAAATCACTTTTTAAATAGTTTCAGCTTTTTTTTTTTTTTTCAGACATGGCAAGTAGATTAAAAGAGTGTTTATTTCAAGTGGTATAGCTAAGGCTCTACAATTCCATGCATAGATATCCCCTAGGGAAAGAATTCCCTTCCATAGTTGAAACCAATCTACTGTAAACAGATCAGATTAAACCAAAATGAGACATTCTCAATGCTCTATTAGACTGCCAGCATATTCCTTCATAATTCCACAGGTATTTTGGAATGGTACAGACCAGCCACAGATAAATAAAAGAAAAAGCAATTCTCAACTATGCATTTGTTAACTATTTTCTCATTCCCTCTCAATAATAAAGTAATCTTCAAAATGCCATGGAATTTCAGCATTTTAGATTTCTTAAAAATAACAGGGGTGTTTCTGGGAAATAATAATACTTGTGGAAGTATTAGCAGGCTATTGTCCCATTCATGTTTAACTTGAAAATGAAAAATTTCAAATTTTAAAACTTGTAAAAGCTTTGGTATAAAGTTTCTTAATGTCATGCTACCAAAAAAAACCCTGTACCCCCAAATAAAATTGCTGACATAGTCTTAAATCCCAAAAACCACTGAAAAATCCTGAACCTAAACTAAACAATAAATATTCTAGAAATAAAATTATTATGAGATTTCCTAACCTGAGTTATTATTTCTGCTAAAATTTGCAGTGTATTATGGTTATTAAGCAGAACACAATTTTTTTTGAGTGTAAAAGTTTGGGACTTTCCTCATATGACCTTCCTGGCATACTGCCAAGGCTCAGCTCTTGATGACATTTAATCTGAACATAATCCCTGAAATCTCTGCGCCATTACTGGGTTGCATGGGAATCATTCCCTGACAACATACACAAAATTGTGCTGTAAATTTTATTTTCAGCTCATGGCTGTTCCCCTTCCTTACCAGCTGTTGCAAATTATTTGAATAGAACTAAATAATCTATAACTTTTATTTGCTATAGAACCACATAACACCTAAAATAGAAAACAAGTCCAACAGTTCTCGTTTCAGTTGGTTCTCTACTGATGGCTACCATATTTTTAAGGGAGTAAACTCCAGAAAACAAATGAAGTTCAGCAGCTGATGAAAAGCCTGGGTAATGAGCAGCAGTGGTGCAAACAACCCTGCTGACTCTAAACAGGAGCAAGACCACACTGCAGCAGAGGGTTCCAGCTAAGGGTACTCACACTTGACTGCGGGCTGAATGAGCAACTGCCTTCACAAAGGAAGAATACACTTAAAAGAGCTTTTTTCATATTCAATGATGCCTCTGATCTCTGAAGCCAACTGTCTTTTTGTCATGAATGCTGTGAAAAATCACAGTGCCCAAGATTTCCACATCTGTGATTTTTGGCATTTGTGCAAGGGTAGGAACTGAATAACTGATGTCTGAACAACACCAACGAACATGAGGCAACAGAGCAATTTGTCCCACAGGAAAGTGTTGAAAAGCCTCAAAAATCACAGCAACAAGGTAAGTGTGGATCTCTCCTTCTTTCCTTTGTGCTCAGGATTTCACAAGTATTTTTCCCCTGCATTCCCTGCAGGAAGGAGCTAGGTAGGCAAAGCAGCACTGACTTTAATCTTACTAATGCAGGGCCTAAAAGCAGTGAATCATATAGCAGTAAGAGCTCCAGTATGGGACAGAGAGACCTACCCACTGACCTGCATACTTAGTTCAGCAACAATCTAAGTGTCATTACAGTTCATGGGAGCTAACACCAGTCTGCCTACATTTGCTGTGGTCCAATTGCTGCCTGAAGCAAACATTGGCTCTTATTGAGACTTCTTGTTTACTGAGCGATCCCAACATTCTCCCTTTCCTATGAAAAGTAAGTACATAAGATGAACGAGCAAAATTATTATTCCCTGCAAAAAAAGAAGTATAAAATTATATCAGATAAAGCAGTTTTATGGTTTTTTAAACTCTTCATTTTCAGCAGAAAGCTTGTTTTGTTCAGTGGGCTTTTCTCCCTGTACATTAACCCCTTCCCAGAAAGACTTTTCTTACACAGAGTTGACCAAGTTACCAAGGACCATAATTCTTGGAAAAGAGAAAGTCCTCTAAAGCACGCAACAAGGTTTGTTTCATTACCTCTAAGTTACTTCTAATGCTAATCTCTTTATACATGGAAACAAGTATCCTATTTCAAAGTTATTCCTTCAGGTTGGGGTGCAGAGGACCTCTGAGTTTTCCTCTTTAAGAAAGCCAAACTGTAAGGAAAAATAGGAACTACTCCTCCAGTCCTTTGTTTCTTTTAACAGAGTAGGCTGGATCCAATCAAGAGCAACTTTAATCAATGAGGAGTTGTTAATGTTTGGTTTAGGCCCTGTAAGAGTGAGAAATTGAGAAACATGTTTTCACCTGGCCTTCAGCCAGGCACAATGCCACCACTAATGAATGGCTGCTATAATGAGACCTTTTGAAAGGGTCATATGTGAGATGAATTAATGAACACCGTGCAAATCTCACATCCATCTCAAAGAGGGGCAAAAAAAATCCCTGCAGTTTATCATAAATATGTTTAGGTGTTCTGATGCCAGTCTACTGCCAAAGGAATCCACCGACAGGGAAGGGCAAGGTCTGTTTGCAATGCAGTCCTCCCCAGGGAGATGCATTTCAGGGCTTCCAGCCAAAGCCTCCAAAACGCCTCCAGGGTAGCAGTTGGGCTGGAGCTGCCCCATCACGCCCTTCCACTGCAGCCAGATTTGCCTATTTTTGCAGCTGGCACCACCAAAGGCTACAGAAACTTGTAGTCAGCACAATCTCTTCCAGACTGACTTTTCAGTCTCTTCAGCTAATGAATACAGAGAGGAGTGCACAGACTGGCAACAACTGTAAACAGAGTTTACATAGGAGACCCTGCGCCTCTCGCAGCCTTTCTTTTTCCTAACAATTTCTGTGTGACTGTTACTGTCACAGCTCTCATGGCTCTCACTAGCCTCAAACCTGCCCACCACACCAGTTTGTAAAAGCACCATTTCATCGAGCACTAACACAACAAAACCCTTTTTGCTCAGTGTTTCTAATCCCCTTGATTACAGTGCTGTACACAGATTGTCACGATGAAGAAACCTACACTAGTTAGTCCAATGACTCAGCAGTGGTTTCTTCCTTTGCTGCTCCACTGGCACCAAGAACAGGCTCAAGAGCTTAAATCTTGATGATAGATACAGGCTCACTGTGCAGCTAATCCTATCATTTTCAAGACAAAAACCCAAGTCTGTGCAGCCTGTAGCTACTGTTGATGTACATCCTACAAACATTACACCATGTACTACCTAAATGAAAAAAATATTTGCAACATTGAGTTGCAAGACTGTGGTTTTAATAATATCACCATTTGCAACTAAAAACTCAGACACTAAAAAATGAAGTCAGACAGTAAAAAAATGAAGAAAGAGAGCAATCAAGGTATATAAAGAATATTTCACATGGAGGTGCACTATATACAAACAATTTTTGGAAAAACACATTCAGCCAAAGCATCAGCAATGCTCTGGAATTCAGTGATCCCTTAAACAACAGAGAACTGCAGAGGGCTTCACAAACTAGAAATCCCACAAGGGAAAGTAAACATTCCCTATTTTCATGTAAAGTGCAACAAACAAAGCCTGAAGAGTGAATTATAGGTGTGAAATTAAAAAAAAATCCGTGTGTGCAAGCAAATGAACAATCTCTATGTGCAATCATCATGACCCTGTGTGATAAGCAAATACATACATACCAGAACAGCAATTACTTATCTAACTTGCTGTTGTGGGCCTGTGACAACACTGGCTTTGTGAGCTACTGCTGTGCAAATATGCTGCATGATGGAAGACCACTCTCTGGAAAGCTTACTCAGGTTCAGAGGGATTGGTTTTGTCGTGAACTAGCTTGACATAAAACTTGAGTTGTGCCCCTAAACTGACTCTTACTCAAAGATAAGAGATCTTATCACTATGGAAGTGTTGCTGTAAGCTTGAGCAGCTGGCCCACAGGGAGAAGGAGGAGGTGGCTGGATGTTTTTGTGGATAACAGCACGGAGCGATGCAATGAGGAAGCAAAAGTTCGTATTTCAGTATCTTCCGCAAATGCTGAGATCGGGAGAGACTGGTCCTAGTCTACAAAACATATCAGAATCCAGAGGCTTGAGGAGAAAAGCAAAGCCAGGTCCAATCCACATCTTTACACCATTTTCCCCTGCAAAGCATGGTTACCTCTTCAATAATGCCTCTTGAGAACAGCCTCTCTCCCACGCCATCCTGCCACAGCTGTCATCTGGGAGTGTGCTAGTTGGCACGGACCAAAATCATGTCATGGAATGTGCTAGAAATTAAATATGGACAATCATAAGATACAAGTCCTGGCCTTGATTAATTTACTCATGCAGACAAATCTTTGGTGAAGCAAAGTGGAAGTGGAAGTGGAGTCTTTTAAGCCCATTAGCCATCACTGCAGTTAAAATACAAACATCAGAAAGAGGGTGGCACAGCAGGACCAAAGATTAAGACTCCAAAGTTTAGCCCTGTAGCCACAACATGATTGTGTTAGTGCCATAAGAAAGTGAGAAGCACAAATAACTTCTAAACACAAAGTCAAACTTTTTTCTGAAAATAAAGAGGCCAGAAGATGAGTGCTACAATAGATATCAGGGCGCTGGCAAAGTGTGAAATGGATCCTTTCCAGTATTCAGTTTAGGAAGACAAACATTGTTTCACAAATTCACTGTAGCCCTGCTTATTTTCCAAGCTCCTTAACCCATGCCAAAGGGCCTGGACTTTCTGAACATCCTGTTCTGTTTCCTGCACTGCTAGTCTTAGTTGTCAATACTAAATGTCTTTATTTAAGAGCCCCCTTTTATATTATTTTATTCCAAACTCCTCCCTCTGTATCTTTTGTATTTTACCTCTGGGTAAGAGTAAAGACAAGCAGATTAATGAGAAGTCTGAACAGCACATTAAGTTACACCTATTTTAAGAGCCCTTCTCAGTAGGCATCCCAAGGCGCTGCATAAAAATAAAACTACATCAATCACATTTAAAACTAAGAGGCTTGCAGATGCTGACACGCCTCAAAGCATGAAGACTGATGGTTAAATGAGTCCATGATTCCTCAGAGTCTCAGAGCCCCATGTACATAGACCATTTTATCTGTCATTGGCTGGATGCAGCAGCCATCTGCTTGGATGTAAAGTTAAGGAATCTTCATGATGGCCTACCGGCAGGAAAAAATATTCCTGCCTGATAAGGACAGGAAAACAGTTTTAGTCCATGAGTAGTAGCTGGCCATTTAGGGAATTTCCTATCTGACAAGCAGCAATGCCTCCTCCACCTCTCAAAGATGACAGAACACATTTCTGCTCCTGTCTTTGCTCCTCCAGATCTGCAAGAAGTCCAAGGTACAAGTGGTCTCATGGCAATGACTACAGTAGCACAGGCTTGGGCAGAGACAGGAACATCCATCTCCCACTCCATCTCATCCCATCAGCTCCCAGATCTGCTGCTCTTGGGACTGCACTAACACCACAGGAAATGGTACCAAACACCTTGACATGTCTGAGGTGCATCCTGGGCCCTGCTCATCTGCCTGTACAGACACAGCTCCTGGCTGCCGGCAAGTGACACAGGAGAAGGCATTTCTCTTGGTACAAGAGGGAACCACTGCTGCCTCAGAAGGGCCAGGGAATTTTTCGCTGCTGGTGATGTGGGCACAAAACTTGTCCACTTGTCCTACTTGTTTCCTACTTCTTTGCCATAAGAATTTCTCTCTTGCTTCCTTTCTCTTCCTTCCCACAGCAGTGTTTCAGGCTGAGACAAAAGCATGCAGGCAGAGTTACAAGGAACCAACTGTGATCTTATTTGCCTTAAATACCTGCATTTCTACACTTGGTCTGCCATTTTGAGCAGTGTACAGATAATCAGCCAGTCCTTACAGACACACTTCCCTTTCTTGAGACAGTTCAGGAGAAAAGAGCCCTGTGATGCTCTAGCAGCCTCTTCAAACAAGTACTGTTGGAAGACAGCTGTGGCCTGCAAACCCTAACAAACAGTAACGTGGCTTACACTACATTCAATTCTACTTTAAATTATGTATCTATTAAGACACACACAAAGGAGGAAAAGGATGTAATAGCACAAATTAAAAGTCCACAGGAAGCTGCAGTTTCAACGGTGAAGTCAAAGCCAAGGCCTGAGGGCCATGAACACTTAAAGCTATTCCTATTACTTTGTGTGCAGCTGAGGTGATCACCAACACATCAATATTGTAAAATTAATTAAATTAGAATTAAAAAATTGTTATGGTTGCCAACACAGTGACTTTTGTGAAGAGTATGGACCTTAGTAAGTTAGCAAAACCAGAGCTACCATCTTATGAGGGGGACATAGAATAACATCAATGTAAGAAGCACAGGAGGTCCTGAACAATGCTGGAATCACATTTTGAAACCAGCTAAGGAATATGTACGTGAAATCAACCGAACAGACAAAAGGTGATGCCATCAGTGAAGAAGACATGAACAAGACCTGAACAAGACCTGAATAAGAAAAGACATCAGGCTCACACTGCTCAAGTAAGGAACACTTTCCTTACCATCTGGCTTAGAAATCACTTGGATACCACAGTGGCCATAAAATGGCCAACAGGGAAGCAGGGAAACTATTTTAAGCAAGCATCACTAAAAATAAAATGGGTGATGCAATGAAAGGGGGGGGGAAGTGGTTAGCGATAAATATAGCATAAAGATTTTTCTATTTATAGTTTTAAAGCTATTTATATTTGAAAGTTTTCATTTAGAGACATGGAGGGTTTCCACATTCATCAATCTGGTATTCATTCAAGTACACTGTATTTATAGAAATACAAAAAGGCCAACAAAAATAATAAGAAAGACATTAAAATTACCTTCTGTCACAATTTGGGGTTATCAATTCACATTCACATTCAGTCACACATAAACAAAACATTTCCCAGTGTTACACTGACATGCATTTTGAATGCTTTCCATGAAATCCTGCTCCAGCAACAGGGCAAACAGAGAAAAAAATAGTGCAACAGTTTGACACAGTCTGACACAACACTCCCTGGAAACAAGCTCCTCCAGGTGAACTTGCTGTGTGGGCTTGATTTCCCACACAGCAGAACCAGGAAAGCAGCACAGTACTTGTGATGGCAGGACCATGGAGAACATACAACATCAACCCTCAACGGAGAAAATCTGAAGGGCAGAACAAGAGAAGGCTCTGGGGACACCTTAGAGCACCTTCCAGCACTTAGAGGGGGCCTACAAGAGATCTGGAGAGGGACTTTTTACAATGACACGCAGTGTAAGGACAAGTGATGGCTTTAAACTGAAAGAAGGTAGGTTTAGATTAGGAGGAAATTCTTTACTGTGAGGGTGCTGAGACACTGGAACAGGTTGTCCTGAGAAGCTATGGATACCCCATCCCTGGAACTGTTCAAGGACAGGTTGGATGAGGTTTTGAGCAACCCGGTCTAGTGAAAGACCCAACCCAAACCATTCTACCATTCTATAATTCTGTAACTGAAGAGGAAGGGATCCATGAGTGTAGGATGACTGCTGAAAGACTGATGATATGGTGGAGGAGAGCTGCCAAATACCCTGCACAGTCCTTTCCAAAAATGTTGCCTTTGGCTCTTCAGAAGCTAAGACATTTGAAAAGAAAATGCAAATCCTCCTGCTCATCTCTGAAGCTCCTCACAAAACTTACACTGTGCCTGGTTAAAAACAGGTCACACTCATGAACCCACTTAGAAAATGTGAGCTGAGATGCATGCTGCTTCTAGCAACATGGATGATCCAACTTTAGCTTCGGAGTCAACTAATGCTTTCTGCTAAAATTGACATCTGCTACTAACTTTGTTCACTTGTCAACACTGTTTAGCTTAATTAACCAGCTTTCCTCTGTACCAGCCCCTTCCTTTTTGTATTTATCTTATCATGCTCTGGGTTTCATTTTGCTAGCCTGTTCTGCTAAGATAAAGGCTCTCAGTGACACTTTTCTTGCTGCTCCTGTTTTAGTTTGAATCACTCCTGAATTCAAAATCCAGAACAACACATGAAATTTCATTTTACACATTTTTCTTCACTCACTGCAAAGTTTCCATGCAGTTTCCATCACCTTCTCATTACACCTATTCCATTCTAGATCCCTATTTATCTTATCTTTTTAGGTCTGGAGATTTGCCTTGTTTTTAAATAAGTTTCAAGAACTTTTTAAAATGTTTTCTCTACTTTTAAATGTTTGGGCTTTTTAGTCCAGCCAACTGAATTACCTACCAACCTCATGACCTTGTTTCCTTAATTTCACAGCCTGCCCTTCTGTGAGATGGAGTGTTACTTATGACCTATGTTTGCTTATGCTTGTATAACATTTAAATGGAAATAAGTAAATGCATGCTTCGTACAAACTTACTTTGTATAAATAACTCTTCTACAATATCCCCATGCTCCATGAAAACAAAATCTGAGAGCACATCAACATCTCAGTTCAGCAACATTTTAAAGAAGAAATCATATTCGCTGCCTGTCACAGTTTGCATCTAAGACTGTCGATGTCCTAAGTTTCTAAGGGATTGCATCTACTGAGCCATTTGCAGCTCTATTTCTGCAAGCAAAATAAACATATCCAAGAATGTTGAGGCCAACTGGCGCAGAAAGGTGCCATGCTAATAAAGTCTATCACCCTCCAAAACAGGGTGGTTGCTTTCAAACTGCCTACCGGGAAGAATCCCAAGATAACTTTCAAACCTTACCTGGGAATAGTTCAGGTGAGTTCCCGTAAGTATATACCAAAACTAGGCCAGGGACAGTCAACAGTAGATACATTTAATTTCCAGGGCCAGGGACTGCTTCTAGACTCCATTTAATTTACTAGTACACACATGCCCATTTCATGAAGACCTCTTCATGCCTGCATGACCCTGAACTCTTCGTGCCTCTTGGTACATCTCGTTAGCTTGTCATTCACCCACCTTCCCTCTCAGAGACCAAGGTAATTCTACTAAAACCACACCAGCCATAGATTTTAGGAGAGTTTTCTTTTGCTGGATAGATTAATTTTCATTTTGTTCCAGAAGGGATTCTGAGATCTTTGTCTCAAGTTTCTTCTCTAGGACTGTTTTTAGTTTTATCTTTTCAAAGTGTTTCTTTGGTCTTGGAAAACAAAACACGGTTCTTTCCCCAGATAAACTCTGCTGAGATGTGCCTTTCCACCTAAAAAAAACAAGTCTTCAGACTCACACATTTCTGTCTCTCCCATGCCACAAGGAAACCCAGATTTTCATGGGGTTTGGGTTTCTTTCCTTTTTTCCCTGGTGCTGCCCAACTACCTTACCTTTGCTGTTCTCAGTTCTTTAATCACATCCTTCTTCCTTCTTAGCCTCAAATCGCTATTTACCTCCATCTTATCCTCCTTTTTTTCTGGTGCCACTCTTCTTTCAGTCATCTGTTTCTTCCTTTTTCCTTCTGCGTTCTCCATCATAACACATCAGCCTTTCACTTGATTTCTCCACTACCAATGAGTGCCAGCTTCTATGCTGTGATTAGAGCCACATGCATTACGTGGTCAGCTTCCTCAAAGACCTCTTCCTTCCAACTACTATTTTTATATACAGCTGTGCATTCAGATCACCTCAACTGCCTCTTCTACTCCCTCGTGGCTTTAGCTCCCTGCCTCTAGCTGCATCTAAACTACTTGGATATTCTCTCTCCTGACTTCTGTCAGGTGACATTTCTATATAAAAATAGATCCTATCAGGTAACACTGAAGAAAGTAAATCTCCTTCTGTTCCTGCATCAAGTCTTGGTGTCTCCTCTGCTATCCTTCATTCAGTGCTGCATCATTGCACATCCTTCCTCATCTCTGCCTTCAAGGAAAAATAAATAGCCCAGACGAAATGCATCCAGACTCTAAATTTTCATTAAATGCTGGATTCCTCTGGCCACTGACTGAAAGGCAGTTATCTGCCTGAACTAAGCTCTCTTGGTTGTGATGAAAGGCAGAAAAACTCCCCCATCTTCTTCAGCTACAAGTTTAATCCACTGAAAACTACAAATTGGTCTTGCAAACACCAGGAAAAAAAAAAAGGAAGAAAAGGAGAAAAAGAGTAATTACAACGTAGGGCATGGATTCTTGTACGTGAAGCTTTACTAGAACTTGCAGAAAAATGGATGCCTACCTAAGTGGAAGAAAATTAAAGAAGTAGTGGGGGAACTTCATGTCAGAAATCACAAATCCAGTTTGAGTAAACTAAATTTTCTGAGACAAGGCTAGATACTAACAAATGACTCCTCATGCTTGCGAAATAGGAAAAATAAGTTTACATGAACCTCATACAGAGCATAGTATTTTGAACATAATATTCTGCAAAACTGGAAATGATTGCAGAAGCATGTGGCTAAAAAGAAAATACAGTTCAAGGATTTAACAACTGTATCTTTCTGCTAATCAAAGTACAGACTCCAACCCTTGATTACTCCCATCAAAGTATGAAATAACATCAAGGGATCACACATTCTAAAACGCACTTTATTGTTTTTTCCCCTTTAAACAACCCAGATTTTATAGGACAAATATTAAGGACAGAGTTCAAAGAACATGTGGATGTGTAGGAACAGAGCACCAAGCAAAGTGTCGTCTCAAGCCTTTTACTATATTACAAAAATAACACTTTGTTTTGAGAATTGGAAGCTTATCAGTCTCACTTTCAGTGCAAGCCTTTCCTGCATATCCAGGCATGCAAGAAAGGACAAGCAATGAACAACAGGTAAGCCCTGTGCCCTTAATGCTTTGGTTTATCTCCAGAACTTAAAATCCAGCAATGCTAGTAAATAAATAAGGCACACTGAGACACAAACAGAAAGAGTATGCCAATTGCTTTCATGTAAACAAGTAACGAGGCAACAAATTTAATTGTCAATAAGTGGGAGGATTTTCAAAGATGCAAATGGACAGTAAATGCAGAGTTCAAATGTATTCAGGGTTGGCCTAAATGATCTAATTACTACTGTAAATCTACATTTCCTGGAAACTATGAAGTCTCCTGCACTGTTGTTGAAGACTTTGGAACATGTATTCACTATAAACACTATACTAATTACAATTAATTACGTTAATTTTCACCTATAATTTACACAGAGATTCTCCTAAAATTAAGCAGGCCAAGAAGACATCCAAAGAGGTATTTCCTCTGCTAGGGCACAAAAGCATGCTGTGGTATTTGGCCTCCTGATCCTGGATGTTGCATAAAACCTACTAAAAACTTTCTGGGAGATCAGTTATCTGTGGCCTCTGTTACAAAGTACAATGCAGAGTCTTATCCATAGACCCTGGGAAAATAAAAAACAAACAAACAGAAAAACCACCTCAATCCAAGTAAACAAACAAACAAGCAAACAAACCACCACCCCTGAAATATTTTAGCTGGTTTTAAATTAGGGTAATTTTTACATAAATGATGCAGGCAAAGGTGCAGTCTCTGACCAGTGCTGCCATAAATATTTTTTAGTAATATATATTAGAGTAAAACAAACAAGATATATAAAAGTCTACAACATTAATTCCATACTTGACATAAAATGTATGGAGCTAAAACAAAGCATAAGCCTTTGACAGTTCCTTCAAAAACTTCAGAAATCCTCCTCCAAATTCCCAGTGTTACTTTGACTTGCTTTGAAGACTAATTCTTTGCCAGAGGTGCTGTATAATTGTTTATGTCTCATCTAACCTGAAGTGGAAGCTGAGATTCAACAAATAAATATGCAAATACCTCCTAGTGATTTGTACTTGCAAAATATAATCCAACTGTTTATTGAGATCCTATTTAACAATTTCCCAATAGATGCATTTCTTGCAACAGATTAAATGACAATAGGATCAGAAAGCCAACAGAACAGGGCTAGGAAACAAAGATAAGTAATTCTGTTATGAAAAATATTGGAAATAGTATGCTTAGCAGGGAAATGTGACTGCCTGGCTCAGTATTCAATTACTTGCCACACATTTACATCAAGGAAAAGCATTTTTCCCACCAGTGAAAGAATTTAATTACGTGGAGTACAGGGAAAAGAAAATCCACTGTGAAAGTCCTCTTTCACTGCTTTAGTCAAAGTGGTAATCTTAGAATATGTCAGCTGGACAAACCAAAAATACAAAAATAAGATTAAAGATAGTGTATCTTCACCTAGCAATCGGTAACTATGTGTTCCAGCCAGAGAAAACACTGGGAAAGCTACTGGAGGAGTTTTCCTTTGGCTCAGGGAACAGATGAGCAAGAGTTCTCCTAAGGCATTACTTACCAAGCCAAAAGCTGTTAAATTCAGCGGCGGCTAAAGCAAGTTACAACACAGTCTGCTCCAGACTGTGTGGACAGAGCCAAGGTGCAGTATAACAACATTTAGGGGAAAAAGGGAGCAAGCAGAGAAAACATACCTTATGGTTTTATCCCAAGCCTGAATTAGATTCATGGAGCTCTCTCAAGCAAGTCAGAAGATGGATGTAGAAAAGGTTTTCTGCTTCCAGAGTGCTCACCTACAGAAGCACAGGTTCTACACTGGTATTTTCTAGTCTTTATTCACCCAACTCAGTTGGTTTCAGTTCCCAAATAAGACAGACACTTTCTTTGGAAGACTATGCCACTTGCTGTTGTCGAGGAAGACTTTTTCAGTCCAATAAATCACATCTTTCCTGTCATGCATTCTTTCTCAATTAATCAATTTTTTTTCTCTATGTCACTTTACCATCCCAAACATTTTGGTCAAACCATTCTCTCAGAACTGTTTTCTTTATGTCCCATTCCGATGTGAAATCTCTCACTTCATCTGTCCTTCCACATTTCTCCATGCCCATGGTTCATTTTCCTTTATTTTCTCAGAATTTCAGTTAAACCACAAAAAATGGTGCATAAAGACTAGAGGGAACTTTACAAAGCCACTGAAGTGAAAAACAAGTTGGAATTCTGAACTAAGGACTGTTTTTTGGTCAGCTGTGCAATTCTTGCTCATTACATAAGAATGAGTGTAATATCATTCTACAGCTTCAAATAACTTCTATTTGTGTAATTTCCACTCCATTTAAGAATTAGTTGGAGCAACTGTACTGGCAATTTAAGGAAGGCAGACGAAGTTTAGAGGATCTAAAAGGTTTTGATACAATGACTGCAATATTTTCAGAACCAGGACTGAGGAACCTGGTTAGGATTCTTTTCTATGAGGGTGGTGGGGCACTGAAACAGGTTGCCCAGAGAAGCTGTGGATGTCCAAACCCTGGAAGTGTTCAAGGGTTGGATGGGGCCTTGAGCCACCTGGTCAAGTGGAAGGTATCCATATCTTAGCAGGGGGGTTAGAACTAGATAACCTCTAAGGTCCCTTCCAACCCAAGACATTCTATGATTTTATGATCCTGTAAGAACAAGAAATGAATTTTTTCTCCTCTGCTATTATTTTATGTTCCTTTATTATTTTATTTCATGGAAGCAAGGAATAATAAAATTTAAACAATGAATAATAAAATTTAAATTATGAATGCTAGTACATTTTTACAGCAATCTCGTGTTTAACCTCTGTCTCTTTCCATATGTGGAAGCTGCAACTACAACCAAGTTTTGGAAACAAAGTACATCAAATCCTCCCACACACAGTTGGAACACACCAGGGTCAGCCTGCCATTTTCCTACTGAAGCCAGGACTTGCAGAAAGAAGTGAGCACTCTCTGTCATTTTCACTTAGCTTTTGCTGCTGGCAAAGCAGGAGCTCCTCCTAAAAATCTAAGTATTTTCTGATCAATTTGTTTTCAGAAATGGAATTTCAGGCCAGAAAAAGCACAACATTCTGTATCTCAAGAAAATCAGAGCTGGTGAACATCTGCACTGTGGCTACTTACCTGGAAATATTGATGGGTTAGTAGTGTCACTGTATTTTAAAGCAGCTCTACACTGAAAATTTTGCTATCCTGTGTGTCTTATCATTTTACAAACCCACTCTGTATCTGAAAACTTAAGGCTCTCTGAATCAGCCCCAATCAGGGGGTGAGACTAATAGTGTCTATGGTTAGCATCTTAATATAAAGGAAATCAGAAATGTCAAACTTGTCATAACTGCTCAATAGTATTCTCTCTCTGTACGATACATCTACAACTAAAGGACTGTGATAAATTTTCACCTGACATCCTCAGAGTCAGCAAAAATTCAGAACTACTTTTCCTTGGTGACAGTCAGACATGGCAGGGAATACTTTCCCTAATTTCTGGGTGAACATTAGAGAAATGTGCTGCCTTTCTCTGAGGAGCACAGCATTCAAGTTTCAGTTCAGAACACACAATTTCCCCCCTGAAATTGTATTACTTTACCTTTACCTCTGTTTGTTCTTTTCTGTGATTATTAAATCAAAGAAGGGATGATTTTAAAATTAATTTGTGAAAGGACAATGAAAGATGCTGATGGCTAGAAGGATGGAAATGGGTTTCTAAGAGATAAAAAGAGAGAGAGCACTAATGAGCAGATGTGTCCTGAAAGATTTTCTTAAATGCAAGCATGATGACTGTCTCAAAACTGATCCATTACAAATAGAGATCTGCCCATCATGGTACCAGGGAAGAGCCCTTACTGACTCTTGAGCAGAAAGGGAAAACAGCAGAAGGAGCCTCACTCAGAGGTTCACTTCAGGGTTTTGAAGGAAAAATGAAGTAGGCTCCATTTAGTCCTTGCTCCCTCTGCAGACACAGGAGGAGCACAAAATTCAAGTGCTTGTCTCCCATCTTCCTGTCTGATGAGGATCATGGGAGCTTTCGCAGGAAGCGAAAAGAAGCCCACAGAGACCTCATGTCCTCCAAGGGCCAAACTCTGCTACTGCACTTCACAGAGCAGCTGTCAAGGAAAGAAATATTCTCTGCACACAATATTCTTTTGTACTTCAAAGTGAAGCCCCTAAATAAAGAGCCCAGTAGATGACATAAGATCAAGGAATTTACAACTAACCAGAAAGTGCAACAAGTGCAACTCTATGGAGTCACTAGACTGTTCCCTTCAGTCACTGAGTTGGGCTGGCTTTGTGACAGTGGTTGAGGCAGCTTTGTGACTGTAAACAAAGCATTTCAGGCTGCCTTTCTTGTTTTTTTTTCTTTTTCTTTTTTCAATGTAATTGTAACTGATCCTAGTTCACCATACAACTCAAACCAGTCAAACACAGATTCTTTTCGGGTTCTTTTCCATTTCTGGGGATAGGGGCTTTTTGTGAGGAACAAAATCAGCCATCAATCCTGGCAGGCTGGCCCTAAAATCCATTTTAAAAAATCTCTGGATAGACATGCATTTTACCTTGAACTTCCTGCTAGATTCCATTTGCACTTACTTGAGTAAAAAGTTAGAACTTCTCTGCCTGCCTGAGGGAACCAAAAATATTAGCGCTGATTAAATATTTATTTTGTAGCAACATGAAATTTATCATGCTATAAAAAATTGTTTTGAATGATACCTCTTGAGCAAGACTGTGACTTACAGCTTTTCTTTTTACTAAGCTAAACATTAAAAAAAATACAGCTGGTCCAAGAAAACTCTGTTTTGCTTTGGCAAAGCATCAGACAGCACCTTCTGGTTTGCCAACACAGGCAGAATCTTATCTACCTGTGGGATGTGCTTGGATTTACTACCTATTAGCACAACTCTTAAGAAGCACTGAAAGGTTCCAGCCCCTTTTACGTATTCTCAGTCAGATCTCATTAACTTCATGCTCTCAGTTTGCACACAAAAATATGGCAGTCTTTTCCCACCTCTTAGGGAAAAAATATTAGGAGAGTGTTAAATCTCATGTTACAAGGACTTCATTACTTTTAAAAGCTATGCTAAATAATTAAATGCGCTTGTCAAATAACTGATTAGAGAAGATTTTGTGCCTTGCTGTATGTTTTTACTGTCTGTTTACCTCGGTTGACAAAATAAAATCATTCACAGAGTCTCCTGCACAGCAACTGAAACCTTAAACTTGGAGAAGAGAAGAGCTGTGGGACAATTCGACATAGGACGTGATTAAAGAAAGAGAACTGGATTAAAGCCACAGATGGGGAAACTGAAACAATTGAACCAAAGCTTGCTCTGAGGATGGTGCTGAACGAGAATGACCTAGAAGCAAATCTAGCTAACACCATCTAGATATCTAGCTGCTTCTAGACAGGCTTTTGACCCTTAAAGTGAGCAAAAAGGCAGAGAATACATATTGCTTAGAAAGAGTAGGACTAATATTATTCAGCTAACATTGACTTTTCCAATCTTTTTTTTCTTTACCTGTTTTCACAGTAATATATTGAGGGGGTGGGGAGGCTTTGGCTAGTGCTATCAGCAGGGTGCAGCCTTCTGAAATATTCTGTAGTTAACCCATCTGTTCTGTAGATGTAGGATCCCTCAGGTCTGAAATAGTGAGGTTATGTGCAAACGGGCAAAGGTCTAACGATTAGACAAACAACCTACCCCTCCACCACATCCATAAGGCAAGGCCATTTCTGTAATTTCAAAGATGAAGATAATTTCTGACACAGTGCACATTGTCCTACCTGCCTCTCTTCTCCACAGGCAGGTCTCTGGAGCCCATTCCATCCAGTAAGATGATCCACACAGTCAAATGAAGCAAATGTAGTCAAATGAACAGCTGTCTCTCCTGCTGATGGGAATTAATCTGTTTGGCCACCCTGGCAATTTTTCAGATGCACTCTTCTAAAGGTTACTCAAAACCAAAAATTGTACAGCTGCAAATCCCTTCTGGTAGCAGCCAGACATACGCTGTACCAGCCTGCAGCTACCAGAGCCTCATCCAGTCTCCCAGGGCTGCAGCAAATAGCAGGATCTGCTGTCCTGAACATCACTGTGATGTTCAAGTTGGACTCTGTCAATGAGCACACAGATGCAATCTGCTATTTTTTAAATGTACTGGTCACCAGAAGCCACACTTCCATTAAGCGGGAGAGAACATTCCTGATGCTCCCGCTCTCTCACGCCAGCAGAATTTCCCTGAATAGACACTTTTGCAGAGTTCTGTAACTGTGAGCACAGCGTGCTTGACTCTCATCTGAGCAGACATTGCAAGCACAGGGTTAAGTACCATGTACTTCTTTACACTGACTTGTGCTCCAATCTAGCATGCGGATTTAAAAAATTTAAAAACCAGTATATTTCTCTCTTGGAAGAGAGCAGCAAGTTACCCAGGCAAAATCATGGATTCTTGTATAGGGGTTATTAAGTAAACAAAGTGGAGGAAACAAGACTGAATAGCTTTCAAATGCAGTAAAACTGAGCTTTTAGAGCAAGTGCAGTTCTTAGATACAAACAATGAATTTGGGACTAGCAGTGCACTGGAGATGCGCCAAAGGAACTCCCCAGACCTCAACACAACTGCTCTTTTCTGTCATCTGGAATGCTTTTACAGCATTAATTGCCTGAACAGAAAGAAATGCCAAGGAAATCCTCAGTGATAAGCAAAGTCAGTTTTGCAGGCTTGTGTGCCACTGTCCAGGAGAGGCACTTCTTCTGTAGTAGAAAAGACTGTTTTCCTTTACATTAAATGACTTAGCCATGAGCTTTCACATGAAAGGAAATAGCAGTAACACGATGTCTCAAATACTTTACTAATGGAGAGGGCAATTTTCTTCCATGGCACTGCCTTCTCCATTCCTTTTCAGAACTGAAGTATCCATTAAGAGTGACTCACTGGTTGCAAAAACATGTGAAAAAGAGACATCCTGAAGTTTGTTTTTAAATACTCTCCACAGTCAGTATTATGGCTATCAGGAATTTGTGAAAACCATAGGCATGTAATATATTTTTAAGAGACGTGGTGCAGAAGAGACCTCATGCTAAAAAATCACAACTATTATTGCATGGCAACCAAGCAAACAAGTTTGGTTCCTGACTAATCAAAGTCTTCTCTCCTTTCACCACAGCCATGAATCCCTAACCTACTAGCAAGGGTAATTAACCTTTTTTTATCTTTTCCCAGTATCCTGTCCTCTTTCCTGAATGTCCATGAAAGCAGGTGGAGCCTCCACATGGACGGACACAAACTTATTTATCTCAACCACCTTCCTTTGGTTTATCAGACACAATTGTATCTCTCTTCTCTACTTTAGTTCTACTATTGTTTTAGTCCAATATTTTTTCCAATTCAGGTCTCGGCTGCGATGTGTAAACCATAAGTACATGGTCCAGGGAGGGAGAGCAGTAGGGATGGTCAGGTACCAGGTACAAACTACCTGCTGTCAGGCTGGCTATCAAGTATTCTGGGGGAAAAAAAAATCTCCTCATATTCCTGGGCTCACTCTTGAATTTACCCTGGGTAATTTTACAGAAAAGCTTTTTCATAGATCTTTCTAAAGAACCAGAATTACATGAAAACTTTCCTGAATAAGTTTTTATCCCCAAATATGGCCAGGACAACTCTTAGCTATTCTTCCTGTCAAGGAATTACTGTGGAATTACACTAAACATTCCTCTAACAAAAGCTATGCAACGTAAGTACAGTAGGGTGACATAATTCTGAGCTCAAGTTGATGGATTTTTCCATTTGTAAGATTTTGCACAGTAATTCCTGATTAGTTCTGAATGCTGAAATTAATGAGCTTATCAAAGTAGCAAGGAGCCAGGGCTATTCTTGTTCACCACAGTGTTTTGTATTTCTTCTAGTATAAAATTACTTTTTGATATATTTTAATATCTTTTCTGTTAAAAGGATCTGCTACCTCTTACTCAGTAAGACAAGAATACATTTCCCTGTAGCTGAAGAGAATTAAAAGACGAGTGTCCTCCACTCTCACTATTCCATGCACGTCCCAGAGCAAACATACGAGTCACTACTTTTTCAGTTTTGGGAAAAGCAGATTATTTTATCCTAGGAATTCTACATAATCTGCTAAAAATGTCCCCTGCCCTTTCTACTCATAGGGATATTAAGAGTGGCTGTAGAAGATCCTGTGTTAATGACAATGGAATTATGTTCACTGAGTAACTGAAGAAAATTCTGAACTCTTTCAGGACTTGTATCACAGAAGGGCTCCAATAAGCATTACAGAACAATTATTATTTTTCACTGAATGCACTAAAAAATGCAAACCACTAAATAAATCAGGTAAAATATTAGAAGATTATGCAGAAGGATGCATTTATGGGCTGATCAGACAAGAGCAGGAACTGGCTCAGTATTGGTCCACAGGGCTGAAGCATGCAATGTACAAGCTCAGCAGTGCTGAGTACCCACCACAGCGTCTCTGCAAGGATCTGCTCAAAGACTTTTCAACCTTTCACCACTGAAACAAGAGTGACCTGCTCCACCTCAGATTTTGGAAATTCTGTGGCAGCCTGTACCACATAAGAGCCTTTGTTGGTGGAGATGTGGATTTAAAAGGCCTGGAGGAACTCTTATGGTAATCTGGTCTGACTTCCTGCCTGGCACAGCCTGTAATACCTCATGCAGCAATTTCTTTACAAAGCACAAGAACTTGTAACTCTACTAGAAGATATTTCAGAAGCAGATCTAATCTTGATTTAATTACTCCAAGTGATCTACCACATTCCTTTCTAAGCGTTTCCAGTGGTTAATTACACCCACGGTATCGTAATTCCAACGTGAACTCCTCTTCCTTATCTTGCCATGTTTTTGTCTGTTGGAGCCCTATCCCATCTCCCTACACTGATATTTTTAGATACTAACCACATCACACCTCAAAATTCTCTTACCTGAGATAAAGAGTTTGCCTGCTTG
The DNA here is from genome assembly GCA_013400575.1 of Peucedramus taeniatus. Classification (NCBI taxonomy): domain Eukaryota; kingdom Metazoa; phylum Chordata; class Aves; order Passeriformes; family Fringillidae; genus Peucedramus; species Peucedramus taeniatus. Next base: position 223,118 of record WBNO01012406.1, on the reverse strand, counting down.
ACAAACCAAAACAGGGATTCCTGAGTCAATTGTGCAGCATCTGTAGTAGTGTATTAGAGACTAAAAGAGAAAAGTCAATTCAAATGCGAGGGGAAGGCACCAAACATCTTTAACAAGCTTTCCCAGCCTCTGCAGCACCCGTTTGTATGACCTGGAAATTTGTGATGAACAGCACTGAGACCTGCTTAGCTTCATTTTCAGCCTAACTGATAAATTCTAGCTCAAACTGGATCAGTAGTTACTAAACACTACAGTTAACTTAGAAAGAAAAAGATGGCTGATGGCAGGTGGTTTTCTACTGCCCATATGTCAAATCACATAAAAATGACCTGGTACTTCTGCAGGCACTGCCAAGGCAGAAATCCAGGAGTGAGCAAAGTATACCTTAAAATACTTCCAGCTGTGACTCTGGTAAACAAAATAAGTAAATTTCCACTACTGCTGTCATGCTATATTACTTAGGGATTTGTATTACTGCAGCGTTCAGAGGCTCCACATAAGGCTCCCTTGTGTTAGGTGTTCAACTACAGACACAGCAAGTTTAATTCGTTTCTGCAACGTTTGCCCAGTGCTTGTATGGCTGAATCATGGTAAAGAGACAGAAGGAGGACTTGTGCTCTTCCTGGATCATGGATGCTGATGAGATTAGTGTACAAAGACTGCTCAGAACTAGAATTTCTTCTGGCATTTACTAAATCCTTGCACTACCCATGTGGTTCTCAACACATTATAAAGTTCCTTAGCTTCATTAGCCCAGTTCCAGAAGGGTTTTCAGTCCTTCTCACTGATTGGGTGAAAACCAGCAGCATCTTGCTGTCTCAGAGATGTATTATATAAGCACACACCTTTGTAGCTGCAAATAGATGCACATACTCTCCATGTACCAATGTAAAGCAAGAATTGCAAAGATAGTCTGCTATTAGCACTCCCATTTGTTATGACACCTCATTACTTTTTCACAACACTACTGTTTTTTCCATTAATACTTCACATTTCTACTTACTTGTGGTTTCTAGCAGTTTATATTTTGCATAGCTTAAATGCCTCTTTTTTTTAAGCCTCCCTCTTCCCTAGTCCAAGAATGCCCCTCTGCAAACCAGGAACACAGTTTATGCAGACATATCAACTTTTACTGATGTTAACAGCTTTTTAAAAAAATTCTTATGAACACTCTTCCATTTGGAAGTCATTTGACTTGAAATAGGTGCATGAAATCCAGCTAACAACTCTGCAAAATTTTACTTTAACCACTGATGCAAAAAACCAAACCAGGTAAATACGTGAGGAAAAGAAAACAACCAACAACAATTCCCTTCCTTGGAATCCTGAGAATGACTTATTACAATTGAAATATTAACTACGACAGAAAAGTAATTGTATATTTTTGTAATGCTCTGAACAGGTTTATACTTCAGCTGCCTGTCAGAACAACTTGCTATTGTACACCTGGCTTTGTTATTCGACATAGAGGCTTCATTTTCCTGGTGACACACCACATGAATGTCAGCATCCTCAGTAGCAATGGAAAAAATGGAAAGATAAAACCACTTTTTTAACATCCATTGTAGTCGGCAGTGTGTTGAAAGACCTTCTGCCTTTTGCCCATCTAGCAGATGACACCGAGTCCATTTTCAGAATGCAGCTGAATTATGTTACAAATAAGGGGAAATATTAACTCCTAGAAGAGTTCACCCCTCCTTTATTTATTTAACTATGTAACTCATAAACTCCCACCAACACATCTCAAAAACCAAAAATCTATGAGCAAGCTACTTATTTTTTCAGCACATCCTCTAATGTTTCATTTTCAAATTGGAAGAAAAAGAAGATTTTCATTGACTGCATAATGAAAACTATAGCATCTGCTGACAAATAACTACCTGTAAATTCCTTAAAAGCAAAAAAAAAAAAAGTTTCCAAATCTATGAAGGCATCTTATTTTGATTAAAGACCAAATAGTGGTTCAGTAACAACAACAACAAAAAAAGTCTAATGTTGTTAAACTCATTCTGCAATACTGCACTCTTTCTTTTTTGTGCTTTGACATACTGACCCAAACTGGGATCCACTAGTGAAATGCTGAAATCTACCGGTCCAGGATCTAGCCTAAAATGCTGAGTATATTTGTTAAAATTATCTCAAATTAACTTGAATATCATACTAAAGTGGAATAAAAAAAAAAAAGTCTTACCTTATTAGAGCTTCATTTTCTGTTCTTTCACTGAAAAGAGTAAAAAAATCTGTATTAAGGATCCATTTGGTAAAAAGAACCTTCTGATGTAACTATTTTAGTTTCACTTCAAGTAACACCAAAAACTAAAAGGTTCTTTTTACATAACTGTAATAAGTATGTTATTTTGCAGGGTAAATCATTCTCAACACTCTGGAGTGGAGGCCTTTTTTTATTTTCCATCTTAATTAGCTGTTCTGAAAAAACATTTCAAATGCTTTGGAGGTATCAATACAAACAACTGATCTCATCAATTCACCACCTAAACTACAGGCTGATTAGATACATTCAGTAGGTTTATTTTCACTTCAAGCTGTATCTCATGAACAGTAATTGAGTTTGTGTTGCGATTATTTTTATTGGACATTTGGTATTTTCTATTATAAAATGGGTTTTCACTGCAATATGCTCATTTAAAGAGTTTCTCAGCCTGGAAGGCTTTTTTAAAAGTAGCTATTTTCTGCTCAAACCCCAAACAAGCAGGGTCAGTGGCAGTTTAGAAGAATGAAAGCATCAAGCCATTTCAATAAACACCTACCTCAGCTCAGCTGCTCTGTATGACACATTTGTCAATAATTTACCAACACACGACACAAAATCAAAAAACAAAAAGGCATTTAAGAGTATTCTGGGAAAGTTCAGGCACAACTCAGAACAATCAATGAATGTTGAGGCAAGCAAAAATATTAATTAACCTTTCATTTCTTCATGAGTTTTTTTCAGTCCTTTACAACCAGGGAGAACTATCTGCAAGCATCAGCATTATAACTGGGAATTAGATTTTGGTAACTCTGAAGTAAATAGGTATTTTTTTGTCACCAATGCATGCAAGAACAAAATCACACCTTTTCTTATTTCATTTTCTAAATTAGCATAATATAGAGCATGAAATAGAAAACAAAAAAGCAAGTCTAATAAAATCTGACAATTATTAGCAGTATTTGTTGAAAAGCAGAGAAAATCATGCTGAGTCACAGGCAAAGCAACTCAACCTCTAGCACTTTCTGTACACTTCATTAGCCATCAGTCAGTATGGTTAGAGATTCACAGATGAAGAGAAAACAAGGAGAGACCTTGTTCATCTTTGCCAAGGACAAATTTGAAGCTTGGCCTCAAAGCATGCAATCAATGCAATGGTTGAAGAGATGAATTCTCTTCACTGCTCTACAGTGAAAATACTGTGATTTGGGGGACAGCAGGGTTAAAACAGTCTTCTATGAATGAATCTGTCAATCTGAAGGAAACAAAGCTTAAGAGAATAGTAGAAGTGCCTCTTCCCTTCATTTAGGGTATGGTCACCCGATATTTTTGAGAGACCTAGTAAATGAGACTATTTCACAAATGGAACAGGTAAACTTAAAGAGAGACATTCCTGGAGTGTAGTAAATCATTGGATTAACCACCCATTTTGAGAAAAGCTATGAGATCCCATTTTAATGAGTCAGCTTATGAGAGCTGACATTTAAAAAGTCTGATTTCCCACAACAGAGTACCTGCACATGTGTACCTTTAAAGGAAGAAGAATATCTATAAGGTCATTAAATTACTTCGTCAAACATAAAATCCTCATAGATTTAACTTTTCTACAGCTCCCCCTGATCATCAGCTATTAAAAACAAGCACATCAGCACCAGGTTAGTTCACATTTACCTGTCTGGCTTCAGGTGTGGGTCACCCACAAAAGGTAATTTAAGAAGGATTTTGAACGCAGAAATCAAGGGACAGAACCAGTAAGTATTTTATCACTGGATGCTATGCAGGGTTTCAATAGGATTGAGTGGGATTTATTACAGCACGAGCCAAATCCTTCTTACTTTTCTCATGCAAAACACCCATTGAAGCTAGCCAGAGTGCAACTGAGGACATATTGCATCCCTGGTTCTCTATTATTCACCTGTCACAATACTACGGCACTCCACAGCACAAAGTTTCTGGGAACAGAATTGTTCTTTCTGGGAAGGGATAGGAGTACCTTACAGGCTAGCCTGTTTTAAATATAAAGAATTTATATACAATTTATATAGAATACAGAAGCAAGTCTGAAGAAGACTAAAAGTCATCCTGGACTTGTGACAAGATCCACAGTTTTAAAGCAAAGTATTTCTATGCTAGAAACACTCGCAGTGCAAGCTGCTTTGAAGCATTTTTAACGCATCCTACATACTTTTAAAAGAAGAATGAAAGCTTACTTTGGCAGGGTTTATGACTCCCAGAAAAAAAAAAAAAAAAAAACCACAACAATTTGCATAAGTTTTCCTTATCTGATCTAGCTGTTGATAACAGGACAAGCTATAATGAGGGCCATGAGCATCTCCTACCACAGGTTCTCACTGGCCCTGCTGCCTGTCTAGCCCGATGGTCTCAGCAGACATTTGTTCAAGAGGACCCATTACTGTCTCCATCAGGTAGCAGGAAGCTTCTAGCCTCAGAAGATCTAGCTTTTGTCCAAATGGAGATAACCTCCCCTCCAGTGTGCCCAAAACAGCACTGGATAAGTGAGGTTCAAGCATTCAGTGGTCCCTGCAGAAGGCTTACTGAGTTTCCTGCCTTATCTGCCTTGGACACCTTGGCAAAGAATTTACAATTAAAATATATCTCCTGTTAACTGCTTGCACTGCCTTCAAGCTTAATGCCTACTGCTAAGATGGAGGGGGAGAGCGCAACAGAAAAAAAAAAAAGTAAAAAAGTGAGGACATTTACATTGCAATATTCAGATGTGTCATCTTGCTAAGCATATGCCTCTTTACAGTAAAAACTATACTTGTTGCCAGTCACCAAATGTGTTAACTTTGGACAGACTCTAGGAGGATTCTACCAGACTGCCTCAAAGGCACATCAGTACCATTAAGTTAAACTAAGTAGACAACTGTCCACACACAGTGACAAGAGGCTCTGTAAATTCATCAGGGTATTTACAATTATCCTAACAATCCCACTACCAAAAAAAAAAAAAAAAAGGAGAAAAATTGTAAATCTTTTTTCAAGTTCCATCTTTTTCAGAACAACCTATGAACCTTCTCAATTTTATAAATACTATAATTAACACTAAAAAAGCCTACTGATAGAGATTGTTAAAACAATGTACTTTGCTACTGAAGCTGTTCATGATTTTTCTTAAGGAAGACTCACCACTGACTTGTTGAACCACAGGAAACCACTATTGCTAAAATGATCAAACAGCAGAATAGACATAGATGAAAATTTCCTACTTGAACACATAGAAAATTCCTGACTGCCTGGAGTAGTACAAGTAAAAATGTTCCTTTTTGTTTCAGTCATTATCATGTCACCTTTTTTGTTGTATGCTGTTTAACAGAAACTGAAAAGCTGAAGACAACTTGTCATTAACTAAAATGTGGGTTTGATCCCATAAAGGAATACACCTAATTAGCTAGAACAACTTATTTCCATGTGATCCAACACTTATCCAGTACACAGTAGGAGAAAAGACATCCAGGTGCTCTTCAGAAAATTTAGATATAAAGCACATATTCTGCCTAAGTCTTTGAACAGATGTCAGATTAGGGATGAGAGCAGTACTTTTCTTCTTATACTTTTCTTCTTATCCATCAAATCCTATTCATCCTATTAAAACTTACTTTCAAGCTCCTCACACCCATCACAGATATCTTCATTTAGAAAAAAAAAAACAAAGTTACCAAAAGATGGAAATCTACTCAGTCCTCTAGACAGATTCACCCCAGAATTTTTTTCAGTTTACTTTTTTAGTCCCTGCAGGATGCTCTGGTGTTCAGAGGTCCACAAAAAGACTGACTAACGGAACAAACTAACTCCAACTTCCTTTTTCACAAAAGATCCCAGAAAGCCAACCAGGCCTGAAAAAGCCAGAGAGTTCTCATTCCATCAGAGCCAAGGAAGGAAAAAGAAAGGAGTGGGGGATAAGCAATCCTGACCAGGAGATAAATTTGTTCTTAAAGCTGCTCCAGTAAGTTTGGCTTTCAGTTCTTCTGTTTAGCAGCTCTCAGTCAGAATTAAAAGCATGTCAGTGGAGGTGGAGTAAAAAAGAACAAAAAACATAAGGGAAAGAAAAAGCAGGGAAAAATCTCAGTGACCTCCCTCAGCAAAGCTCTTCCACAAGATGCAAGGAACTTTGCTGGCACAGAAACTTAATTTAATTCTTCCTGCCCCACCAATCTTGACTCAAGGCCATTTGATTTCACAGTTCCAGTATCTGCAGTAGTTAACAAGTCATGCCATGCACTGTGCAGAGTGAAAAGCCATGACTGCAGCATGCCAAAGTCTAATCTGTGACAGGCATTCCCAGTTCTGGAACTCTACACAGCGTGCCTTGGATTGCTCGGTGCTGCGAGGCACCAAGTGTGCACAGCCTGAACTCTGGGACCTAGGGATGCATCCTGAGAATGTTTACCACCACTGTAATGCTAATCACAATCAGCATGCAGGCATAGGCTCTCTGCAGGATAAAAGGGCAGAAGAAAGCCTATGTTTAGATTGGACAGCAAGAACAAGATCATAGCTTGGAGGCAGAAAACTCATAAAATAGCTCCACTTAAAGCATACATACAGATTAAAAATTAACCACTGTCGCCAAAAACTGCAGGTAACCCCACCCACAGCTATACCTGCCTATGTAGGGACTGCCAAATTCAAGTGGAATATGTGCTCTGCTGCCCCACCAGCATGACCAGCCAGAAGCCACCATCTCACATCTGTGCTGCTCCCCAAGAAAGTGCCCAAAAAGAGTCATCATTTATTATTGCCCTTGATGACTGGCTGTCATAGAAATCAGGGACTTCAATGATTTTTTTGGAAGGTAGTCATCCTCCTGGGTCTAAGAAGACTTACACATCAGACCTCCTGGGTCTAAGAAGTCTTAAACATCATCCCAACTGTTCAGAGATTAAATAATGTGGAAACAAAAATCACCATTGCTCCTGCTGTACGATTGTTCGGACCATACTAAAGAGCTCAAAGCTACTTTACAGAAAATGCAACAAAAATGCTGTCCAGAAGCTATTATCCTCTCCAGTAAATTATGAGTCCACAGACAGTAATGTCTGCATCCTATTTTGCCAGCATTTCCATTACAATTCTCTGCTTTAATGAAGAATTAACAAGATTAAATGCACTTTGGCTAGTAGACCTTCAACTTCTATGAGAGTACATTGTATTTACATTAGAAATGTTAATGTCGCAATTCTTCTTGACTTTGAAAAGTACAACGATAAATTAATTTACCTTTAAAATAAAAACTGTACCAAAAATAATTGCTTAAAATCTTCATGTCATCTCCATAGGGCCTGGCCCAGTGCCACAGAAAACACAATGATACAAACTGTAGCTGATGTGAAACCCTGCATTCCACTTAGGCTTGAAAATCTTGTGTAGGACCAAAGACTCAAGCATGAAAAGCACCAGGATGTTAAAAACAGGCCTTCATATATATTTTGTAATTATTAAACTTAAAAACTTAAAAAAACAAACCAGCTAATAGTCAAATCTAAGGGGAACCTTCAAGCACTATATGCAATATATGACAATAGGGATATGGTAAGTTTTGGGAACTCAGGGGTATTCATCCCACATGTGTTTAACCATAAACTGCAACTGTCAGTGAAGGTCACCACTTCTGAGATTGATGGTACAAACAGCACCCTGGAATTTTCTCCCCTCCTCCGCCAACTTACTGAAGAGAAACCCAGGGAGCAGATAAGCTCAGACAGCCAAAACAAGGTTTCTTCAGCTGTTCAATCATCCTTAGACTCAGACTGCTTTACACCAGATGCCTGATTTTAATCATTGTCCATATGTCTGAGTAAGCATGAAGAATGTACTGTAGAGACAAGACTTCATACTTTTTCTCAGAAAGTACTTTTCTGCTTTTAATCATGATTTTGGTTTTCTTAATTGTCCCAGGTTTATCTTCTGTGAGATGGCCAAATTAAATAAGCTAGTATCTTGAAGGACAAATGTACAGTAAGTATTGCTGAATAATATCCCCAGCTAGTAAAGTTCATTATTGAGTCCTAGAATAAAACATGACAGACTTTGTTATGTTATCTCTTCCAAGGTGTCACTACCAACCCAACACATTCTAGAACTTAATAAAGCCTGGCAGCCTCTATATCATGATACATCCAGAACACACTTGTTTTTTTCCCTGCACTGCTTTTTCTAATAACTGGTGCTTTTCTGTTCTTCTTGGGATGGTGGGTGACAACCATCACACCTGCACACTGGAATGCAGCTGTCAGGGTGAGTCCATCCAAAATTAAGGCAAGTTCCATGAAAGCAAAGGTTTAATACATGCATTTAATGGTGGAAAAATATGGTGAACTGGTCTGCAGCACACTAACTGCTTTGTGTTTAGGATCTTTTTTTTGATACATTTTTTTATTGTACTTTTTTCTAGCTGTATGGCATGTGCCTTCCCTTAAGTCCTATGTATAGCATGTGTCCCAGTAAATTGTCCCAATGCAGTTCAGAACTGTGGCACAGACTGCGTTATTTGAGCAAGAAATGGCCTTGAGCACTGCATACTGCATATTGAGAGCTATGAAATGTACTCGAAGAACAAATAAAATGGAAATCTGACATTTGAAAGTCAGGGAAAGGAAGCTTAAAGAGAAGAGTTATTTCTTCTTATTTATGGGACACTATAAAGATTTTAAGGTGCATTATACAACAATGCTGTATAATGATCAGGCCCACAATTCTGCTGGGAGGTGTCTTTCAAATGGCATTTTTGGTTGTCAGTATCAAAAACAGACAATAAAACAGAAACAGGTATTTCTAAAAAAAGGGCTTTGGAAAATATCTCTCTGTGCCCAGTATATAGAGCAAATATAAATCTTCACTTGAACTGAGTTATATTTCATTATATAACTGCAGCTGCCTAACTTCTCTTCATCTTCCGTGGAGAGGCAGTGGAAAACATTGTTAGTGACAATGACATCATTTGCCAGTGATAACAAACTACTATGAATAAATTCAAAATCTTGTTGAATCAAGGCTTTCTGGCTAAGCTAACAGGATAAAAGCCTTAGGAAACTATATTTGCTTTATTTTCTGGAGCTAAGGTCAAGTATGCTGAAGCTTCAGGGGTTTTTTTTGAAAGGTGGAATAGGGCTAAACTCCAATTAAGAGACAAACTGAGTAAGATACTTGTTTAGAAGCTAGGTAGTAATGTACCAAACCCAATCTGTTGGAATTGCCTTTTGTGTTTATTTCTACCAAAGGAAAACAGAACAAATAAATCTATCAAGGTATTCAAATTCAAAACTGGATTAATGCACACTGAAAACTTTTGAATGCACAACTAGCAGGCAAGGGGAAAGTGGTATTTCCCTCACTTTGGATGCTCCATTAAAAAGTCTTCATTTACACTTCTGTATTTTTAGAAAGATGGTGGTATTTGCTTGTTTCCTCCAGTATATCACAGATAATACTCAGCTGCTGGGTTTATGAGGTACTTGCAGTTGTAACTCAACAGACAAATCCTTTGTTATAAAGAGAGAACAAATAATGGGGATTTACAAAGCTGTAATTATACTGAGACGGTTTATGCGTAAGGATGTATTAAAAGAAATACTATACGCAAAATAACTTTTTTTTAAAGAAATCCTCTGAGCATTATCACCGCTTATAATAAGGGCTTTTTTACCATAAAAGGGATTTTAAATGCATGTCATGCTAAAGGATGCCTGCAGACTCTGCCAAGCTCCCCTACGTAGGCTGAAGTTGGTAGCGTATACCTGTTTTACGGTTAGCAAACGATGATGAACAAGAAGAGCAAACCCTGAGCCCGAAACAAACCACACTAAAGGCAGATGATGCACTCCAGCAAGCAGTCAAAGCACATCACCTGCTGCAAGCCTTGGCAGCGAGGGGGGACGCAGAGCCCAGAGGTGGAGCGTGCCGTGCCCAGCAGCCGCACTGGTGGGTGCGCGACAAGCACGAGCAGAACCGCGGAGCGAGGAGCCCACCCCGGCTACAGATCAGGCTCCTGCAAGGACACCAGCACGAGGGACAACACACCCCCTAAGTAACACACACCGAGGACAAAAACCATATTCTTGCCTTTGCACTGGTCCATCTGGTCATGAAAGGCACTTGGACACAGAGGAGCAGGATGCTCTAAACCATGGGGGATGCAGCCAGTATTTTGGATCTCCTGTTCCACCAGCAGCTTCCCAAGGACAGGTGTTGCCAGTGCACCAGAGACCTGTGGCTGGTTGCACAGCATTCCCCAGGGGACCCACTCCAGTTACAGCTGTGCCCTGAGGATGCTTTGAAGCTGGCTGCCTGCCAGCCTGTCCCAACAGTACGAAAACAAAAGCAAAGATGACTTCAAGCATCCTACTGTCTGAATTAAAGATGATGTTAGGTTTCACTTCAATATATTCCATGAGCAGAATGTAGCTAAGAAGTTCTTTTACTATATGATGCACATTTTTTATGTAGTAATGGTCACCACAGTTCCTACTCTTGTTAAGTCACAATGATTTCTACATCTCCTTACATGGAGCTGGGAAACACAAAGTCCAAACATTTTGTATAAATTTATTCTGAGATTGTTTTGACTTTGCTAGCTTATTAGTAAACTAAAATGGGATAATCTGACAGTTATTCAAGAAAATACAGTAAATAAAACTGTAATTACTTTCCCAAACCTCTTCCCTAAGATCAGTGATTCATTTTCCTAGCTTAGACTTTTTAAATAACTGATTATTGGTATCAGTAACATGCAATTCTGTACTGGATTTTTAAGGTTACACCTGAACACATTGGAACAGTTGCTAGTGCAATGTATGACCAAAAAAGTCCACTACTTTATTATTAATTGCTTTTCTGGAGACAGGCATTAATTAGATGGTCAAGGGAATTCCAGATCCATGCAAAAGACACCAGTTGCACTAGTAATATGTTTCCCAATTATAATTATTTTTTTTTATATACTAATTACAATGTTATGACTTCTGGCATAGATCCCTGAACCAGTCAGGGCTGCAGGAAGGCAGTGGGACAGGAATGCACAGGGAGGAATAAAGTGGTAGGAGGCAAACCCAAGGCACAAGGGGGCTGAGTGGTCCCAATCTGACTGGAGGGAGCAACGGGCAGCATCACCTCTACCATCCTTCCACAGCAGCACAGAGCTGGTTGTGACNACTACTTTATTATTAATTGCTTTTCTCTACCATTCTTCCACAGCAGCATAGAGCTGGTTGTGATAGAAGGTGCCCAAAGCCTACTGCAGAGGAGAGGCAGAGGAAAACAGGGGACAGAGGCAGAGGTTCAGTCTTCCAGCCTGATCCCTCTGATGCATAATTCCATGTACATAGGCAATATTAAGACACTAAATATTCTACTTTATCTCTTTTCCATTTCGCTCAGAAAATGTTTTCATAATGGTTTACTTTCCTGTTTAAAAGGAAGGAATTCAAGAAGTGTTTGAACAATGCTTTCAGGCACATGGTGTGATTCTTGAGGCTGTCCTCTACAGGGCAAGGAGTTGGACTCCATGATCCTTATGGGTCCCTTCCAGCTCAGGATATGCTGTGATTCTATGAAAAAGCAAGTGAATTTAACAGCTAAGCTACAATGGATTAGAAAGCTACATTTTTAATTTTACAAACCAGAAGAGCTTTTGCTACATATAATATTTCAACTTTGGTGTTTGACCCTGAAACTAAAACAAAAAACAATCTGTGATTTTTGTATTTGGGATCAGTCATATGGACTACGTAATGGAAAAGCTCTATAATTTATCTGAATCATTATTTTATTTTGTTCTCTCATGGTTGCAATTGTTCATTGTTAATTAGATCCAGCCACAACAACTCATTGTGCAAAAGGCATACTCTGTTTTAATCAAAATCTTGGACGGCATTTTTCTTTTTTTTTTTTTTTTTTGGATGGCATCTCTAAAAACTTGGACAGAGCACTCTGTGGTTTCCTCACCAATGAAGAATCAAAATTATTAACTATGAACACATCTTCCACTGGATGCTGACACTGACTATCAGATTATTTGATGAGCAGCTCCTTGTTTATGGAACTATTTTAGATTTCTTTCTGTACCTGCTTTCTTCATTCAGAACAGTAAAGAACTGAAAACCTGACCCATAGGACACATCCACGGTGAACTCTTAAATTATTTTTTAATTTCCATTTTATGCTGTGATGAAAATTATGCTGTAAACACAAAATATGACTGTGACAGACTCATCTATCCGAAATCAGATCTTTTTATCTATAATGTTCAAATTATTTTCCCGATTGCTTTAGCAGTTAAGAGAATTGGCCAGTGTTCAGGAATGAAACACACCAACAAGCTCATGTTTACAGACTGTCTTCATAGATCTATTTTGAAGACAATGTACTGGTTCAGATTATCTTCACGGGTAGCTACTGGTGACAAAAATCGGAATAATGTTTCCTTGGCAGAAATAAACACAGCACATCATTTTTATCTATCAAGACTTAAATTGTCATTAGATTAAACTTCTGATTTTGGTGCTGCTGTTTTAAAGAGCCTTCGCTAGGTCTTACATTTTGCTCTGTAAGATTTAGTTTTTTCTTTTATGCTTAGCAACTTTCTCTTAGAGTGAATCCAGAGGGAGTCATGAAGACGATACGAGGGCTGGAGAACCTCTCTGATGAAGACAGGTGGAGAGAGTTGAGGTTCTTCAGGCTGAAGAAGAGAAGGCTCAGGGGTGACCCTGGAGCACCTTCCAGCACCTAAAGGGAGTCTACAAGAGAGTTGGAGAGGGAGTTTTTACAAGGACATGCAGAGACAGAATAAGGCAGAATGGCTTTAAACTGAAATAGAGTAGGCTTGGATAGGATATTAGGAGGAAGTTCTTTACTATGAGGCACTGGAACATATTTTCCAGAGAAGTTCTGGATGCCTCAACCCTGGACATATTTAACCCAAGACTGGATAAGGCTTTGAACAACCTGATCAAGTGGAAGGCATATCTGCCCATGGCAGGCCCCTTCCAACCCAAACCATTCTATGATTCTGTGATTCCATGAAATAGCCACAAAATCAGTGTTGCAAGGGCTGTAAAGAGAATATTACAGGGGACTCCATTTTGCAGTATACAAAAGAGTGGAACCTAACATGCTGTCTACCCATCAGTTATGCCTGCTTGCCTTCCCCTTGCATTAATAGCACAATTGTTTTATAATAAATGACATTATATCATAAATTACACTATCATCACATTGTATTATGTAATTACAGATAGATGTAAAACTCTGATTTATTTTAATCTTTTAACTTTTTCAAACTATTTAAACCTTTCAAATCTAATTTCTTATTAAATCTAATAAGCTCAGTTTGGACATACGAGAGGTGATTTTGGATGCCTGGGCACTTCTCTGACCAACTGAAATGTCTTTAATGGAATCCTATTTCCAGTAAGAACTGAATACCATCTTTCAGATGTTTTAGGTTATGCACTCTAAAATGGCCTTACGCCAAATCATGAGTCACTTTTGAAAATTTAAGATCCTGTACCAAGTATCAAAACCCAGCAAAAAATAAATTCCTTAACTATTATCAGAGTAGCACCATAATCTGAAGAAAATGAAGATCACTTTGGCTAGTTCCTTCCCTAAAGCAAAACAAAGGTCAAGATTTGAAACTGGCCAGTTAAAAACAAACAAATAAACAAACACAAAAATAAGCCTATTTCTTAAATGAAGGAAAAAATATTTTAGATTGCTCACAAATTAAAAAACTTCTGCCTGTGTTTCAGAAGAAAAATCATAACAGCAATAACAAAAGCTTGTCTCCTTTTTTTGACATGGTACATAATGCTACATCAGCCCATTTCAAGTACTGTGCCTCTAAAAGTTTAAACTAAACATATCATATTTTTACCACTGAATATAAATGCTAAGGATCAAATTCCCCAAAATTTACCTAGTAAAATTAGCAAAAGTAGCAGTTCGCCTGTACAACACCTGAAGAATTGACATTCCAAAACTCTTAAAATTCTGCTTTGCCCTGAGAAGAGACACTGAAAAGCAGAGACTGATGAAACAGCAGCCTGCTTCCTTGCCACACAACTTTTATATCCGTAATTCCAAGCAAGTTCTGCAAAGTGACTGACAGACATAGAGTTTCAGGGAAAAAAAAAAACCAACATAGCTGAAATTGTGTTGGTTGAATGCTACAGCACAGCAGACAGCAGCTCTATATGCCAGCACAGCAGGAAAAAAACTCAATTGCTTTTAATAGACAGGCATTTAGTGCAACTAGTATAATCTGGAGTGACATTTTCCCCTGTCTATTATGTAAGCTGAAAGCTAAACTTGTGCTTTTATACAGTATATTGCCTATCTTCAACACACTGCCTTATCAGCTTTCTCTCAATTTTGAAGGTATTTTAGTAGCAAAGAAGGGGGGACTTATCACATCTTTGAGACTCCTTAATATCCTATTTTCTTCCATTCTGTATTTATATTGCCACACAGGCTTCAATAGGAACTGTTCTTTGTTCAGTTAGCACAGTTCATATTCTATGTCTAAAAACCTCTCTGAGAATTTTAACTCTCCACAGAAAAGAATTTTAAAAGGTAAAGAAAAATCCAGGAAATTCAAAGAAAAGAAGAAATCAAAAGACAAAACAAAGAAAAGATGGAATTTAAAAACCTCAAGGGCACTCAATCCACTTTACCAGCATCATTCCCTAACCCATCTTTTTAAAAATTTCAGGAAAAGAGGAAAAGCAAGGAAATGGGTAGTTAGAGACATCACCATTTTTATATCCCAGGCATCTTCCAGAATGTGTGAACATCTACCTTCTCAACAGCAATTATCCCTGACAAGATTTTCAAAATGGCACTCAGCAGCAGCCTCAGAGAGATCAGAACCCCCTGCAGAAAGAGCAAAACAGATAATGACAGACTTGCTCTGCTAAAACAGGAGTTTATGACTGCAAGATACTTAAATTAATAATTCTTTTCCAATCTTTCTGTTCATCTATCTACTGTTACTCACCTCTGTGCTGCCCCTGGAAAAAGCTGATAACTTAATCAGTAATCCCTTCAAGATAACCAGCTCCAATAGACTGACTTGTCTTTAATGTATTTTGATAGACAAATAAAGCTGTCTAAGTGCCAAGGAGTCTGCATATTTAAGATTCAGTTCTCAAAGAAGCAAGTGATTAAAATCTAGTGATTTTGCAAGACAAGTTTATAAGGTCTATAAATACAACACATAGCATCAAAAGGCCTCACCAGCCAGACATCTGAATACCAGAAGGAGACACAAGGCATAAAAGAAATCAAACCTTCAAAAACAGCGTACCAAATTGATTAGGCAACACTAGAAGAATGAGTCTTACAGGAGACACTTTATTGTGTGTATGTGCCAAACATGTTTATAATTAAAAGACCTATCTTTCATTGTCCTGGTAGTACTTCAGGAGTTCATGCCCCACCTGCCTTCCCTGTGTATCCTACAATAAACAACACTGCCTCCATTAGAAGAATGTCCCTTCTAGGTACATATCACCTCCTAGAAAGGTACTAAAAATGCCCTACCCCCATGCTTTCAGAGCTGCATCATAAGCAAGAACCTCTGACTTCTCCAGCCTGAAGCAGGAGCATTCAGCCTATATGCACAGACAACGCTGCAGAGCTTGTTGGACTACCTATGGGTGCAGGAGAGGTCTGACCACTCACCAGCTCTAGAGATCATGATGCAGTCTGTAAATCTGCCCCTCTCACTCAGAACTGCAGGTCTGCTGAACCATGCCACTGATGCTACCCCATGCATCTGACAGAAAGCCTCCTCCATGTGAAGCTTCTGCCAGGAGCACCGAGGGGGATGGAAGGCAGTGGCAGGCACAGCACGAGCTCACAAAGCACCTGAGGGTGCCAGGTCCAGGAGGTACCAACACCCAGCTCTCCCCTGACACAAAACCCTCCCACAGACAGAGCAGAGCCCAGGAGTGCCCCTGCAAGATGTCCTGATACAGAATCAGAAAAAAAGTTTGAAAAAGCCTTACAAGAGGACAGAAATCTATGAAACTGCTAACAGATTCACTCTGAAACTTTAAGATGCTCATGCAGGGAGCAGTGACTGGAATTTCAAGTATGAAATATACCATCTACCCTATACCAGACAATGCTATTCATTTTCTTTTGAAATTTAGTACAGGCACTGAGACTTCCTATGCCCACTAGCTGGAGAGGGCTGTGAAACCAGCAATGGCCCATGCTCTGCCCTTTTTCAGAAAATAGATGCTGAATGAGACAAGCAATGGGAAAAAACCTTAAGCTCAGCACAAAGGGATTTTTTTTTTTCATTACAGCACAAAAAACACATGGCAGGGGCGTATTTCTATTTAGCTTTCTTTGTGTTGGTTCTTCTTTTATATCAGGTGTCGAGCTGGTGAGGCTGACAGTCATCTTCATTTACCTGGCAGACCCCAGCTGCAGGTAAGGTCTTTACATCACGACAGTGCTGCTAACACTTTCCCTCTAATTATTTTTGCTCAGTATTCTATTCTCCAGGTCCAAAGGGAAGGAAGAGCTTCAAACACCTGGAAGAGGTGCCTCTCCTAAAGAGAATTATCCAGAAAAACTGCAGAATCAATAAAGCCTCACATCTTTTCTACAGAGTTTTTTTTGAGTCCTATATGCAAAGGAGAGTTTTTCATTTATCAGGCAGCAGAAAGGGAAGGGCTTTCTACCAGGTGATTTTGAAATTCTTGGTCAAAGGTTAACTTGGTTTTTAACTTCAAAGTACAGAAAAACAGGGAGGTTGAAAGAATACAGTAAAACTTCAGAGGGATATTTCCAATCTGAAACCAGGCTGTGAAGGCAAGTAAAGCTGCCTTCTGTGCTACACCTTTCCTTGCTCTTGGTATCACAGGCAGTTCCTAAGAAGGGAAAAGGCAAAGTCTGTTTGGGAAAGTTTAAAATATAATCAGATTTTTCTGGCTGGGAGCACCAAAGGTGGAAAGGCAGTTTCACTAATTAAGATCTGAACTTCTGCTTCGACTTCAGTTTTTCATAATGTTACTAGATATTTTAAAATATGGAACTCATTCATTGCAGGGTGCAGCACCCGCAGGGCAGTGAGTAATGGTTTTACTCTTGCTTCAGTACTGGCAACAGCATGTTGGACTGGAAAATGAACCTCTATTTCCTATCTATTTTTATAATCAGTTTATCTACCATCTCCTTAATTCTTACCCCATATGCACACTAGAAACAAAACATTTGAATCTCAGTACTACGCTGAAATACATTCACAGCCTTGCCATTGACAGCTCACCGGCGACACTGACTTGTAACTGAGGACAGCATTTGGCCCCAGCCAGTACATCTGTAGTCTGTATGAAAAATTCATGAGCTAAATCTTTTCACTTCTTTTAAAAACAGGAGACAAAACGAGCGAGTCATCACTTAGTCAGCCAGGGAATGATTCAAAATCTAAACCTAGGATATCATGTTAAGGAAAGGAACTGGTAATAGATACAAAGTATATTTTCTTCCCACAGCAGGAAAAAGAACAAGATTGAGTTATTCTATTTTATGCCATTTTTTGGTTACTTCTATTAATTCAAAATGTATACAATACTCACTAAGCATAGCAGTAAGATATCAGACACAAAATAGAAATCTGGAGTATTATATGCCCTGATATATTTTGCTGCAGCCCTGAAGTCATACATGTTACTGAGTTCTGGTTTATTTGCAAGCTTTCCTGTTTCTCAAAACACAAACACTGCTTCAGTATTTTGTGACTAGCTCTATATTATGAGGTGATATTAGCTGAGGAGGTGACAGCTGGCAGGAACTTTTGATTCGAAGGGTCTCTTTCTAACTGATACACACAGAGCTCTGTATTAGCTCTCACAAGATGCACTGTTTACTAAAGATGATTACCCACGAGTAAATAATGAGTCATGATATCCTCAAAAAAGCAAACACACAGAGTTAAAGAATAATTTCTAACATGGGTAACCAGACAGCACTGAAAATTGAATCACTTAGGTGCATTTGTCCTAATTAAGTGTTAAAAACCAGAAAAGCTAGAGAAAATAGACATAATTATATAAAAATATGTTGGAAGATCTTGAAAAGACAATCTCTTTTCGTATGACTGTAAAGCACCATTTACAAATGGGTAACATGCAAATAGGTAAATTCAGTCTTAAATATATGCAGGTACAAACAGAAAAGAGATTTTTATTTGGACAACACAACACAAACAAACCATGGTAATTTTGTCATTCTTGATGGATTACTACTCTATCCTTACATACAATTTAGACCAAACATATAGGAATTCAGGCAAGAAAGCAGCACAAATTTAACACCATAATTATAATAGGGATGCAAACTGCTCATTTTTATTATATGTTATCAGATGACTTCCTAGCACTTTGGGAATTTAACGTCAGGAAATTCCTCTCCAGACGATCACCAACAGTGGCAAAATAGTCTCTCCTTCATTACTGCTACTTCCATATGCATCTTATTTCTAATGCTACCCTATACATTTCTAAAACCACCACTAGGCTCCAAAAGTTCCTCAGGGGAGTATGATGACAGAATGAAGATTATGAAAAACATCCACTACTTACCTGTAAGGATTTTGCCTAAAACAGTTTGCTCCCAGCCATTCTGCAGAGCCACCCAGACACCTGTGAAGCTCATCAGCAGTTTTAGAAGACAAATTAAATTGAATCTAGTGATTCTTATGACTTTGCAGCAGCTGAGAGTGGTGGCTCTGGAGTAACAACAGGAGTTAAAGACCATAAATATACTCTACTGGAACTGTGACTTTTCATTTAATCTTCTGAAATGTTTCCTTGTAAGGACTATACTAGAACAAGCTCGATTCTTAAAAAAAAAAAAATAAGAACAATAAGGAATTATGTAAATATAGGAAAAATCAAGCACCTAACTTGCTTTCTTTGTGAACACTGCTGCATTAGAAAGAGATCCAGTTGAAATGGGTGCTGTCCAAATGTTAGGACTAATGCTCTTTATTTGACATGCTACATTCTGAAATTAAGGATGTAGGGATATATTTGAAAATTTCATGAGGATGAAAGAGCCCCATTAGATTTCTTTGCACTGAAAAGCAGTAAAGTTCTACCATGACACCACTGTTCAAACCTAAGTATGACCACTCCATTTTGGGGAGTGATGCCCAGCTGGGGTACCAAGCAAGTAAAAGAACAAAAGCTGGTAATTCTGACATGGAGACAGGGGTGTTTTTTTCCCCTTTCCTCCTTGTCTACTTCTCCTAGCATTGGTCTTGAAATGTGATCTCTTGTGCTTTGACCAACCTACAAGCATCATATGAGCCATGATTCGGATTTTTTGACATTATTTGATTTTAAATCACAAGTTTCACAAAAGCTGTTATAACATTTTAAACAGTAGTTTTTTGAGAAGAACCAGACAGCCAGTGAGATGACCAACCACAGCATGGATCCCACAACCTGCCCTGCAAGTTTTCTAAATTACAGACACACTTCTGAATTAGGGTCGCATATAACCTGCAATTGTGCAAGGTCTTCCTCCTTTTCTGGCTGAGTGGTGATTGTTAAGATCACTGAAAAGGCACTGAGTAGCTTTAGCTGCCAATGTTCCTAATAAGAGAGATGTCTTCTTCCCTGACAATCCACAAACCTTAAAATATTACCAAAAAGAAAAGGAAAAGGAAGAAAAGATCAGAGCACTTCAACTAGAATAAAGACTCCTTAAGGGCACTTTAACTTCCAGTTGAAGCTTAAAGGGAAAATTAAATAAAATCTAAAATGTCACACCGCTTATAAGATTGCATATGCTTACTTTAGGCAAATACCACTGAATCCTATTTTTGCTGTATCTTGCTTTATATTATTGCATATGTTTAACTACGGAAAAATATTACACTTAAATAAGGAAATACTTCAATGTATTTTCCTTCCTCCTTTTCATGATGAAATGCCTCATATTCTCAATGTTGTTACACTAGAGTTAAATTAGGTCAAAGGCATTTAGTGTTCAAAACCAGGACATATCACTAATACCAAAAATGATCATGGAAGAGGGGACTTCAGTAGCTGCCTGCCCCTCATTCTACCAAAGCTTTATTGTTCTATAATGCACAGCTGCTGGTGCTTTACACAACTTAATTCCTATTGACCACTTCCAAGGTGGTAATACCATCACACAGAGACCAAAGTCTAGTAAGTAAATCCCCTTGTTAAAATTTTAAAAACCCTCACTTTTTGCAGTGACCTTTTACCAATACTTTCAGTCAATACAGACAAGGTCACTAACAGATGTATACAGACAGTGTGTGTATAAATATATATTTTTTCAGTCTTTTCTAGTTTAATTCTTGTTTCACACTCTATTATTTTTCAAAATCCTGCCTGAATTCTTTCCCATTTAATCTCTTCTGGTTAGGAAAAATAGACTAAAGAAGGAGCAGTACACAAAAGGGAATGTGGTGTTCTAGGACTGGGCTTGTGTGAGCTACAGGAAAATGGTACAAAACTGAGAAGAGCTGGGATAGCTGTAGCATGATGGCATGACCTCTGTTTACAGCCACAAATTACATCAGCAAAGTGACAGTATTCTGAGTGACCCTGCATTGCTTCATTTTCTCTCTCTTTTTTATCATTACTGTGTCTGTCTTCACTTTACCGATTCTAGCAATTTCCTCCAATTTGATAACAGTCTAACCAAACACATACTTCTACACGTCCAAGCAGAAGACCCAATTTTACTGTCAACACAGCCAGATCAAAGCAGCTAACCTGTTGTGGAAACAGCAAGGCCAACACCCTAATAATGCCCCAATTTCTTCTGTTAACCAAAGAGATAAAATTATTCTTAATTAACAATGTGTAATTCAGCAGAAACATAACTTGAACATAAGTGCTGAAAGAAAGTGAAATTCATTAACTCAAAAATACAATGCATTTACTCCCAGAAATTCAGCTACTGATCTACAAAATGTTAAGAAGATACAAAAATACGTGCTGTGCTGCACATCCAGAGATAATAGGACAGTACAGTACCTTAATTCAGTAGGTTTTGCTCTATTTGTTGAATTACATAATGTTGATTAGAGGACATTAGCTTGGATTACAAAGAGAAGAGCATTAATTGCATTCAGTATCAATACCACTGGCTAACAGACATAAAGGAGTATAAGGAGCCTTGAGTTTTCACAAACTTTCACCAAGTTTTTCACAGAGATATCAGTAAACATGAAATGCAACAATATTCAACAATGAGATTCCACATTATAGCAGAAAAAAAATAAAACCAAAACCTAAGGTAAGGGTCTGAAAAAAAATACATTAGAGCACGGTATAAATTTAATCCTCAAATCAAGATATTAGACTTGCCACATACACAGATGCAGATGGCTGGGTATACTGATTCCAAACTTTGCAGTGTAGATAAAATTACTTCCATCTTAAAAACACCCTGTAAGCAGATAATTTTTCTCACAAAACTTCTGAGCTTTGGAAGACAGCAAGCTTGTATCACCTACCTTTATTTTTGCCTTTCTTGATTCTCCAGCCGTAATAGCCACTGAAGACAATCTCATTAAGTTTCATTTTGGAGTCCTGACCCCGATTTCAAACATTGCAGGAAGACATGCATTTATTTAACATATGTAATGACCCAGTTTCAAAAATCATTGTTGGCATCATTGCTTTTTCTTTATGACCTTTCACTTCTGGGCACTACTTAAGGTCATAATCTGCCTGTAATACTCACTGAGACTTTTCCACATGGAAATGAGGCAGTAATTCCACCCCTTTGATATTATTAAAAAGGTAGCTTGTTCACCACTGGGAACATCATTGCACAAAACACATCCAAGTAAACTAACAGTATAGTACCACAAAGACTACTGGCATCTGCTGGCTATAACTTAGTAGCTCAGATTTGCTATGCTGAGACAGAATATAAAAGGTGTGACACCAGATATCATTTTTTCTGATTCAAAATGCATCCACCAAAAAAAATGCAAAAAACATGCAACAAACACGAATCCCTGAAGATTATCCTCAATACAGATAAGCTCAGCAAAAGTTAAGCGATTAAATTCTAACTTCTGATCTGTCCATCTGCTTTCCCCACTTTGTCCTGCTCTCCATATGGGAAAACAGGTGAGGTCTTGAATTACTCATATGTAGCTCTGTAGTTTTGCCCACACCCTTCTTCCTGTTACACCATCATCCAAGTGTTGTGAAATCTGGAGCTCCTAACAGAGATTGCAGATCTTAACTCCACACAGCAATAGGTAAAGCTCAGTCCTATTCTATCACATGCCTTGCAACATCTGCCAGGTTGAAACTCTCAAATTCTTCCTGCCTAAACCTCTTTCTGGATTAAAATATTTCTTTCCTTAAAGGAAGAAAACCCAGCATTGAGGTTTCCACAATCCTAATCTGCAAATTGTTTCAAGCTCTTTTAGATTAGATTACCTTCCAAAGCACACAGAGTAATGCCATACTAGTCCCATGTCCCAAACACAGACCATCTTAAGACTGTGCAGGGCTCACAATGCTTTTGCTTCTTTCAGCTGCCTATGTTCACACAAATAGCTTTCACTGACTCCATGAGATCTTTGAAAAAGTACAGGATGTTCCACTCATCCAGAGCTATTTAAAAGAGCAAGACCTAAAGAAATATTGACAAGATTAGGCATGATGTATAAGGAAACAATTAGCAAGAAAACATTAGAAAAGAAAATCAGTCTGTAGATTTGATCTTGTAGATCTGAGCTTCAGTGGTAAAGGTCTCCCTTTACATATCTTTCTTGCACCATCAAATAATTAATTCAACTGCAGACTTGTGATCATCAAAACGGACTACAGCTATATTCATATAGACACGTTTTGAAGAGGCTGAGGTCAAGTTAATTTGGCTTGGAGTTGAACTTCACAAAGAAGAGCCCAAGCTTTTTGTCTTATTGCACACTGTCTGCACAGCCAGCAACCAATACCCTGTCAGCAATCCAATTCCCCTTTTCCTCTATCTCCACCATAAATTGCTGATAAACCTTCCTGCTAGTCCTAAGCTGAGGAAATAAACTATGTTAAAAAATATTGAGAAATTATTTTTTTCATGAAAAAGGCAGCCTGCACTGTTATTGTAAAACACAGGTCAAACTAATGTGAACTTATATTATAGGCAGGAATTTCTAGCTGCCATTTGTGGATGAGCTCTATCTATGAGCAAAGGTAAAGAGATGTCTGGTACACACCTGGCTGCCAGCCAGTGTCCACACTGGTCCCCACAGGGCTGCCTCGTGAGCAGGTGTAGCAGTAATGGGAGAGGGAAGATTGCTTGAGTTCATGTTTTGTGGCAGCAATTCCGCAACTTTCTTGCTGTCAGAACTTGGGTTTCTTGCTAGAGAGACAAGTAACCCTAGAAAGAGACTTCTGAAAATGCAATGGGAGCCAAACTGGACAGCAAAGGTGGAGGGAGAGGGGAGGGCAAAGGTTCACAGAGTAGTCTGCTTATGTAAATTCAGCTCTTTACATTTACATTCCTATGAGCAAAGTATAATCAGAAAATTACTACTAAACAGCAGGCAAGTCCTGGCTCCTTTTTAATCCTATGATTCTTTCTATGGGATCAAAGGCAATGATCCTGAGAATTGGCCTCTTATGTGCAAAGGTGAGAGCATGAATTCTCTTTCTAAGTTTTAAGTAAACTCATAACTCTGATCTGTACATGGAAAACACATTTAGAGCACCTTTTAAAGTTACAGAGGCGCTTCAGTTGTTTATGTAGACAGAAGCAATATGATTTGCTCTATTAATTTGGCATAAATTCCTTTTTTTTTTCTCCTGAATTTATTATGGGCAAGCCTGGCAGACCAGCTTATTTTGAAAGTGTGCTCTACACTTTCCAATGAATGACTCTACCTTAAATTATTTTGTATTTCGCTCAGCTCTATCTAAGTGAACTGCAATTGTCTTTCAAAACATTTTCAGAAAGTTTCAAGGAATGCCTGAGGCTGGAGAGAACCTCTGAAGACTGTCCATTCCACCACCCTGGTCAATCACGCAGGGTCACCTGGAGCAGGTTGCCCTGGACATGTCCACTTGTTTTTTTGGTATCTCCAAGGATGGAGATGTGACAATGTCTCTGGGTAACCTGTACAAAGAGTCACGCTACTTCTGCAGAAGTAGCAAAGGAAATGTTTGGGGTTTGGCTTTTTTCTATATGCAAAATTTTAAATTTTCTTTCAACTACTTGAATTCTATTCCTTGGAAGAGAACCTGTAACTCGGCAAGAAAGGACCTTATGATGAGGATGAATCCTGCTGTCCCAGTGAAAATAAAGGTCTAGATAAAAAGGGAAAGTGGGGGAGAGGGGCTTGCCTAAGTTTACTTGTGCTTCACAAAAATTTCTTGTAGTATTTGGAAAAAAACCATGCTTCATCCAGATTCCGGAATTTACAAGCTATCAGGTATTTCAGAAGATGTTAAGACATCTGAAAACAGAAGGGAGCACACTCTATATACATATGGTTTTCTGTATAAGTGGTTCCATGCTAGGAAAGTGGCACTGAAGAGAAGCCACTGCAGAGCCAAAGCAAGGAAACTTACCCATGTCACTGCAAGTAGGATGGAGAGATGAGGATGGCTAGCTCAGGGAACTGCTCTATAGAGACAGTATGACCAGAGCCCTTCCTCCCTTGGGAATTATAGAATCCAGCACTTTCCTTTCCCCAGGTCATGCTATTCCCACTCGTGCCTTACCTCCAAGCACGAAAAGCACTTCCCAAAATTAAGAGAATGCTTTGATATGAGGTCTCCTGAAGAGATAACAGTAGAAGATCCTTCTGCCTTGCAAAACACACTCCCACCATCCACCCACCAGGAAGTCATGGCCAGAATGGCTGCAAGCACATTCCCTGCATCCTACCGTGAGAGTGGCAGCGGGTGAGATTCATCTTCCCTGGGCAGAGGATGAAAGCACACAGGCTTCCTAGGAGGCCTGACTATCAGAGCAGTCTCTGGGTTCTCCCAGAGTTCAATGCAAATGAAGACAGCTGCCATCAAGATGGTATCTTGTGCAGCAACCTACTCGGCAAGAAAGAAGGCCTCATGCATTTTGGAGGCTACAGAGGCTATCACCATTTTTGTCCACGTCTCACAGCACGGGTCAGTGTTCACTCACATACACAGCCAGCAGAACTGCCAGGCAGGGGTGCCAGGGAGGGAGATGCCAAATAGCAGTGGGACTGGTGACAAAAAAACCCCAAAGAACTCAATACTCAGTAACGCAAAAAGTCAAGAAGGCAAAAGCACAGGTTCTGGCCAGCACATCAGCAAGTGTGACTCCTGTCATTGGCTTTTCCCTTCTGGTGGCAAGAAGACCCTGTAAGAAAAAAGCAGGTGCACGGCAGCTGCCCTCACCATTGGCAAGATTCAGAACTGGAGCAACTGACAGGACGTTCTAAGGGGAAAGAAGGTCAAGGATGCTATTTCCATGCATAAGACTCTTCAAAAAATGAAATGTCTCCAGCATCCCTCTCCCTTTCTGGCAAAGGAGAAAAGCGTGAGGTGTCTGACGCATGGGACTGGGGGCAGGGGAAACAGGACAAGCAAGAGAAATAAAGAGAGCTAAACAGTTTGCAACAATTAAATACAAAGTTGGGTAACCAGGTTAGACACCTTCCTGGTGCAGAGGTGATTTTCAATTAAAATTCACAACCAGTGAAAAATTACTTTTACACATGAGCATAATGCACAGGCGGACTGCATGCTCACAACAGCCTACATAACCAACTGCATTCCCTGAGATCTGATCCCAAGTTTCCTGGTTTCAAATAAAGTTGAGAGCAGGTGTAGTCTTCAAGGATGACAATTATTACATAGGGCTAAACATCCTGAAAAGCAAAGCAATACTATCCATGGACTCTAAAGCTTAGTTTACCTGCATATATTCAGAGACACCTGAATTAAGGCTGCATATCAAACCCTAATCCTGGTATTTCTTCTCCTTTCTTTAACCTTAATAATCAGCAACTTGTGAAGTTAAATAGTTGATCCAAGTCCTCTGGCCCAAGCTGCTTTATTCTGCTCACATAGAGAATTTCAATAAATAAATCACTTCAGTAAGTCACATCAGTGAATCAGGCACAACACAAAATACATGCAGTTCAGCACTGCACAGGAAGTACTCCGTGTTCCAGACACAATTTTCTCGGTATTTTTAGAAATA
Organism: Peucedramus taeniatus; assembly: GCA_013400575.1. NCBI lineage: Eukaryota > Metazoa > Chordata > Aves > Passeriformes > Fringillidae > Peucedramus > Peucedramus taeniatus. Next base: position 196,672 of record WBNO01012406.1, on the reverse strand, counting down.
AAATTATACTTTAATATTTAATTGAAGTAATTATTTTGCTTTAAAAATTAAATTTGTCACAAACACTCTGCAGGGGAATATTCTTTTAGAGCATATGTGCATGGTCATGTATATTCTGGAATTATATGGATACAACCCTGAACAGACTCTTTCCCTGTTTATCTAACTGGATAATACATTTCATATTATCTTCTTTTAATGAGAAAAAAATGCAGTATGGAAAGTAAGACACCTAACTTATAAAAGAAGCCTCAAGATAAACCCTTCAATATCCTGAAGGGAGGAACACAGTTATTTTAAGCTTTATACATAAATGCTACAGCTCATAATTATACTTTGAAGCACCTTGCACACAAACATGCCACATTTTTTTAAAGATGTATGAAATATTAAAAATAAAACAGAGCCAGGGACAAGTTAATAAATCATGGGAATGAAACTATTTTAATGTAAAGCTAGAAAACAGTATAAAGTCACATGAAGGCAATCCTACCTGTCAGAAGTTGCAAGAAGGTAGGCAAATGAACCAGGAATGATTTTGTGCTAAAGGTCAGAGAAAAAAAAAATGCTAAAGAAGAAATGGCTTCAATTTATTAGTGCTCATTCTTTCCACTGGTAGGAAACCAAGCAGCAGCAGTGCTCCATACCTGCCAAAGTACAGCTGGGCTGGAGCACATGGCAAGGAGCTGGCATAGAGAAACAAATCAAGAATCAAGAGAAGTAATGCAAAGTCATGAGTGGGAGGTGTGGAGATAACAGAATACTAAAGGGGGCCAAGGTGCAAGACCCAAGTCAGGGGAAGAAAGATGTGAAGGTCTACAGATGAAAATGTAAGAACGGAAAAGGCCCATAGTTCAAGAACCTTGTACAGATGTAGATAATGACAGCAAACATGACACACAACTCAAGGAAGCCGACTTGCAATGGTGATGAAAACAGCTCTTCTTATCCACAGAAGTATATTCTTCTTGTGAATGTTTTGAAAAGGGTTCATCCATATGCATGTCACTAAGATATCAGTTAGTGAGCAACTGTTCAAGGATCTAACTACTTACATAGTTGACAGATACTTCTAATTTTCTTCAAAGAGCTCCATTATTTTCCTACACCACAGCTGTTGCAAAGCACATCTTACTGTCCAGCAACATTGGTGCTGTACCTGTGGCATGCAGTTCACACCAACCAATACTTCCCATGAAGTATTCAAGAAGACACTCAAACATCAGCATCAAAACAGGCAAAAAAAAAAAATAGCAGGTGAGCAGAATGAAATTCTGCCCAAGATAAAACAGTAATCATTGTGTTTGCAAACATACAAGTGTTTTGGTTCTACATGTACCAACTTCACTCCACCCAGCAGAAGAAAGACTTACACTTGGTTTGACTCTAAATTCACTTGATGAGACATTGATCTTCTTGCTCTGTTTTCTACCTTACTGTTAGGCAGCTTGAAAAGCAGTTCTTTTATTTCTTCCAATGGAAAAACAGAACCCTAATTTATTGGGTTAGGTTCTTCAGAGGACACAGAACAGTTCTGTAGTCTAGAATATACTCATGAAAGCAGCACGATCAATCTAATTATAACATAAGAGTATTTTTGTTCATCAGTAAAAATTATTACAACTTCTCTATATTTAAGACACTTGAGGATACAAAGTATTTTTTAACTGTGGTTTAATCCTTTATTCTTTCTTTAGTTCACTAGTTTCACAGGATATTTAATTTCTAATAAACACAAATGGATTAGAGTAAAATGAGAATTTTTATGACCAAAGGCATTCAAAATTGAATACTCAGGTTAACTTTTGTATTTCAAAAAAAACCATTTTATTTGCTTTCAATTTATTTCTCTCTAGTTGCAGGCTTACATGCACTTTGGCTGCGTGACCATACACTGAAAAGGTTAACAACAGAAACAACTTTTCCAACCAGTCTTTTTACTTGTATTGTCCCCCTATCATGACCATATTTAAATTAAGTAGTTGTGATGAATAGTGGAAACAATCTCATTCACATGTTGTGAATTAAATTAGAGAAACAACTTATGCAAGATTCAATTACTTTATTCAGAATGTCCTTTTGGACCACATACAGCTGATGGAATAACACAGAATTAAAGGAATACAATTCTTTAATCTTTACAGAGAAATTTATAGTCTGCCCTTGATTTTAATGATGAAGGTTCTCATAACACATGCATTGTTTGTTTAGTTATCCCTGTACAATACATAAAATCCTAGCTCATCCCTAAGAAGGGAGATTATTTCTCCACTGCACCATTAATGAAAAGTTTAAAAAATGCCAGCAGCAGTACTGCCCCACTAGTGGCCATGTGAATTATTCTACTAACTTTTTTGAGGGAATAAATTAAGCCAAGGAGTTGCCTGGAGTGACTTCCTCACCCAGCCAGAGGCATTCCTTCAGTTAAGCAGATAGAAGGAAAGCACCTCGGTGACTTGGCAGAATTCTGCTGCCATACACCTGAAGAGCTACCAAACAGCTTTTATTTATTTACTTAAGTGAGGCCATGCAGGAGAGAATCCAGGACTACACACAGCCATTTCTGATATTTGGAAAAGAGGGAACAAAGATGAACTGTAGAAATATTAGGAAAATCCTTCCCAATTGATCCTCTGACTCTTTCTGACAGAGAATTCACACATTTAGATGCTGGTCATAATCTCTGCAAACCCATGGCATGGATGTGCTGCCTCAGTCCCTACAGGTAGGGGGAGAGTGCCCCAGCACTATCTCCACCTTTCCTCCAGAGGCCAGATTATCATGGCTTTTGGAAATCCCACAGGAAAAAGGACAAGATGGAGAAAAGATGCAGCTGTGCACTGCTACCCTGCACCTTGCACTACAGCTCTGATTTCTGCCATGAGCATTTGCATTTAAGAACAAATTAGTTTGGCAGGGAAAATTAGCACTTTCCAAGTCCTAGAAGGAAATCCAAGGCATGAGGGCTCACAGCAATTGTGCTTCTCCTGCCTGCCCTCATCTCAGCCTGTTTACCTGAGCTTCTTTCACATGCATGTCTCCTTTGCCTTCTTCAACTTTTAGTAACAAGCAAACCCCAAATCAGTAAACCAGAACAGGATGGTGGAGAGATAATGAGCTCCAGAATTTCCTTTTCCAAGGAGCCAAAATTCCTGGTCTCACCCTTCTGGTGGCAAATGAGATTCTTGCTGGAGGACGTACTGCCTCAAATCAGGTGGGTTTTTTTTGAGGTTTCATCCCTTGACTTCCTTCCAAATGGAATCAAATTTCAAGACAGGCTACACTAGACAATAAACTCTGACAAACTTCCATGATTTAAGTTTAGCAATCCTTCTCCTCCCTACTTTCTCTGGGCTCGGTTTTTACATATAGCCAAGAGGAAAAATCCTGCTCATCATCAACAACAGGGAAGCCAGAAGAGGATATATGCCTACCACAGGTATGTGTTATTCTGCAAGCTTCTTCAAAGAACACTAGTATCTGTTATCACTAACAACTTACTCTCCTTCTCCCCATGTGTAAGAAAAAAAAGGAAAAAAAAAGGCAGCAAACAACCATATAGTGGACAAGGGAAGTACAACATGGACATCAGAGAAAGCATGTCTTACAACTTCAGATATCCCACTACAGCAAGGTCTTTGAAAAATACTTGAAGAAACCTGTCTTCAGTGTAAGCAGCCTTCAGCAAAAGCACTTTCAATTTTTCCAAAATCACCCATGTCATCCTCACATAATAGGAAATTATCAGATAATAAAATTAATGCTGTAGCACGTAAGAGAGCAAATAAAACCACCACCACTTTCTTTCAGCAAAAGAACATTCTCACAAAGAAAGAGCACACAAAAAATTGATTTTACTAATGACTTAGATATGCAAAGAATTTCAAAAGGACTGAACAATTTGAAGTAGCCATGATGTGCTCAACACCAGCTCATACAAGAGTTTATCCAAAACCAGTAAAAATCAATGGCAGATTTTCCATCAACACTAACAGACTTTGGTTTGAGCCCTTTCAGTTCTGGAAATCAGAGTCCACAGAGTTAAAAGCAGATGAAAACCACAGCTAAATCCTGCCTTTTCCACCACGGAGCCATAAGACATTTGAATTTCCATCCAGCAGCAGTGCCCTCGGTTTCACAACTGGTACGTCAGGACTAGATTATTCCATCATTAGCAAGTAACAATGGAACACACCAGCTCATCCAAAGGTCACCAATTCAAATAAACTGGAAGAAGGCTGAGACTAATTTAAGGGTCCTGGGACTAATATGAAGGGTGATTTCATACCAGTTAGCAGAAAAGAAAAAAAAAAGCCTTGTCAGGAAGGAAGTAGGCATACACAGTTTCACAAAACTTTTGTTATTGTACCTTAAACAGCTGTTCTATGAGAAAGCGAAGGGCTACACTTTCCAGTGATTTACTCCAGCTCCTTCACTTTAAAAATGGCTATACATTCATAGAGCTGTGACATTTAGAGCTCGAAGTAAGGCAGAGAACACAAGCCTCTCTGTGAGGCAATGCAACTAACCAATGCAACTGTATTGATTACGGTAAAATCTGAAAATTACACTGTTATTACAGAAATTTCTTCTAAAAGAGCAAACCCTTTGATCTGTTGTTTTGGTTTTTCTTCTCAAATGTTTATTCAGAAGGGAAAACAGGAACCAGAAAATCTAGAAAATTGTTTCAACACACAAGTAGTACTGAACTGTAAAAGGGAAACAAACCATTTTTTATAAAAATATCCAGTCTATCAATTATGTAAGCATATATTTACGACAGACTAAGTTTTGTAAATAAACACTAAATATGTTACTATAACTAGCAGATGGCTCAGTTCGAATGCACGAATTTTGTTAAAAATTAAGTTAAAATACTAAAGGGAACACTGCGTATACTGTAGAAAAAAAATGTCCCGTCTGCCTTCCTGGTCAGACCTGGTATTTATTACAGCATTTTTAACCTGTGTTTCGCCTTCCTCCATCCGGATCACAGGAGGGTAAACAAGGTTTCAGGGGACCACGGGGCTCCTACCACTCACCAGAACAGGTGCGATCCTTCCTTCCTACCGGCACCTCGCTGACAATTTTGCCTTTTCCTTTTTACTCGTACGCTACCTGATCAATCCACCCACCACAAGCCTCCAGCATCTATATTCTGTTAACAATTAACACATTTGGCTTTTTAACTTCGCGGATTTCTGTCGTTGTTGTCGCCGCCGCTTTAGAAAGTCAAATAGAAAACTTCAATGGATAAACTCTTAACGGGGAAATACCACCTATGCTGCAAACATAAATAAATCAGGAAGCGCCGGCAGCCTCGCACGCCGCCGCTCCCCCCGCGGTGATGAATACCGGCGGTGCCGCGGCTCCCTCCCTGCCCTCCCCGCC
>WBNO01012406.1:178699-190675 GCA_013400575.1 Peucedramus taeniatus | reverse complement strand
CGGCAGCGGGCGGCGGGGGAGCCGCTGCGCGGGGACCGCGGCGCTTTTCTGCTTCGGATATTAAAATCCCGTGGCTGCGGATCGTCCTGTCAGAGGGGCACGGGAAAGGAGGAGGATTCCCCGTGGTCTGAGGCCGAAGGCAGCGGCCCCCGCTAACAACTGTGCCGCGCCTCAGCCTCTGGAGTGGGCAGCCAGGGCAGCCGCGGCAGTGCGCAAACACGAAGTTAAAGGGCTTGTTGATGGCACGTCCTGCATCCGGCTGGATTGTCCCGCTGTTGACTCGCATGCTTTTCCCATGGGCTTTGACAGGCACACCCTGCTGCGAGGCCTCTCTCCCAAGGGTGCGGGCAGCCTCGGTGACTGCCGGCGGCTGGCAGTCCCCCGCCTGCAGGGATGCCCAGTGGGGGCTCTCCCCTTGCCCCCACGTCTCTGAGCTTGGGGAACCAAGGGGTCGGGGTGTGAGGGCAGCTGGGAAGCCCAGCCCTGCTGACAGCTGATCCATGCAGGAGTCAGGAATGAAGTGGCTGTAACCAGCACACCGGCTCTGACAGGAAAATGAAGACTGATGGGCCTCTGGGCTACAAAACTGGGGTAAATTTGGTCTCAGAAATATGATCGCCCTACCTCAGGCCAGCACAAATGCTGCTCCTTGCTCTTAGCAAGGCAAGCAGGTCTGGGAGGCTGTAGGTTTCCTGGCCTTCAGTCATGCTCAGAAGAATATTCTCAGAAAAAGATGACAGTACATCCCCACCACCCATCTCTAATTCATGAGGCAGAGAAAGCAAGGAAGAAGTACCCAGAGTCTCATTAGCAGCTATCAGCTTGAGCGAGTAAGATGGCGTCTGAAGTAACAGGCGTGAAAGCAATAGCTACTTGAAAGAATAAGATCAGTTTGTTTTTCCTTAAGGAATTACAGGAATATTAAAGCCTTCTTGCAGTTATAAATCATTTAATGCAAATCATTTAATCCAAACAGAATTTTTACAGGCTCATGAGGCTCACTCATTTTGCCAAGAGTGAGTCATGTACAAATAAAATGAAACCAACAAAGAAAAGAGCTCTCATACCATGTGTATGTGGGTGATCCTTTGAAAAAACTTGTAATTATTTTTTTAACTCTACCACAGCCAGGAAGACAGGTTTGTAAAGCAAGAGCAAACCTTGATAGCTGCAGCCCATCCACATGTACTTTTTCCTTCACCCAGAAAGTAACACAACAGGTCCCTTGTCAGGTTAACGACAGCAGTGGCCATCTAATATACCAGCAGTCCCTCAAACGCTGTGATTTCAAACCCAGTGGTGTGCTGACACACTAAGGCAGCAAAAGACTTTTCAAAAAAATGAAAATAATGTTAAGTGATTAATGCTTAGTAAAAGATTGCAGTAGGCAGTTAATCCCTCAGTTACGGGTTAGTTAAGGACTTGAGTTAGACTTCATTCTTCAGTCCCCATGTCATAAATATGTGCTGCTAAACACAGAGCACAGCATGAGCCAGTGGGGTGGTGATGCACTGCTCTGAAATGACTAAAATGCAGGGACACAAAGCCATGTGACGGTGAGAATGGGAGCCTTAAAATGTGTCATCATCCCCATCGAATGCAACTGACACAGAACGCCATTCACTGAGGGCAAGAGCAAGTATTTGTGGATACTGGAGGGGTACAGCTTCCTTCTATATTCTGATGCCAATTCTCTGCATCTTTTGGAATAGATATGTCAAAGTGTCTCAAAATGTTCCTCTAGGCACCTACTTTGCACGAGGACAGAGGCTCCTGTGTCTTCACATGACCACAGTTTTCCTTCTATCTGCTTAGGCAGAAGATGATACTTGCATATGAACTGTAAGTCCCCAGATTTGGGAAATCCAGGACCCTAAGCCCTCTGTGACTTTCACTGTCAATGCCCCCCTCCCCCCAGTGCCTGAAATACCTCTCCTGTCTGGCAAAAGGAAAGGTCCTGTTGTTCTCTTCAAGTTTCAGGGATGTGCTGTGACTACCATGCATTCACATAAATACTTTTCTTATGCATGGAATAAGGGTTCAGTACAACTGCTGGACATGTCAAAGTGCCTCTCAAACCCAGCAGTATCTGTGCTGCCTGACCTGGAGCAGGCACTAAAGAGGGAGGGAGGAGCAGAGGGAGGCAGCACATAGTTTGTACCAGGACAGTAATGACAGCATTTTCCTCCTCTCTGAGAAGCAAAGTTCAGGTCATGTACAGGCACAATTTCCCTGCATCAGTCATGCATGGCCCATGACTTTGTTCACAAGTGCAGGAGCCAGAAATTTCCCTTCAATCAAAAAGCAACCTAACACTGACCTCATCAAATGCCTGATAGTTGGTCCAGGAGCGCCTAGGATGAAGTCCAGCTCTGAGATGAGCTGGAAGGGAATCTGTACACCTTTCAGGGCATAAAGCTCTTGTCAGTGAACCATATTCTTTCTTTTGCATTTTTACACCACTTAACTTGGTACCTTGGTGGATTTCAGCTTTTTATCCTTTATTGCTCTCAATTTACTTTTCCTCCTAAGTAATTTTTGTCTGGCTTTCACACCTCGGGGCTGGGCAGGCAGGGGAGAGCTTTAGTTTCTTTGGGCCCTCTAATAGTAATGGACATTGTGCATCTGAACGTGAGCTACCAGATTTCCTTGTTACTGGTTGGTTTGTTTTGCTCTACAGATCTTTGATTTTAGAGTGGTTGTTTGGCACATCAGTTCTGATACAAATTACTTTGTGTTTTTCTCAGAAGTACTACATACCTCACCTGTTCCATTTTTAATTTGTTTGTACACAAGCAGGCAGAGAGCACAGGCAATGAAACATGAGCTAAGCTAAGTCACTTGACCACCTAGCACACATTATCTGGTGGACAGGGGACCCTCTAATCACTTTCTGAAGGAGGGTCTTACAAGACATACGGGTTTTATTTGCAATTTCCCAGGCCTCTTACTTCCTGAATACTACAGTGCATGAGGACACAGTGATAAAAGATGAAAACAATCACAGTAAAGCAGTTTAAAAATTACTCCAGTCTGCTGATTAAATTAAAACTTCACCTTTTGGCAGACAAAGAGAATCCAAAACATTTTGTTCTAAAAGTATTAAAAGGAATGTGAAAATCAGGAAGCATACATGCCCCTTTTCATTTTTAGACTACCAGGAGTGAGTCAGCACAGCAGGAAAGCATCCTGTGTGAGTCCCTCTTTAAATGATGGATAAGCAGTGCTTAAACTCACAACAAAACTGATGGACAACAGTGGTACATGACTACAATGACTTTAGATTAATTTCCATTTATTATTAATGCTAACTGAGGCCAATCTTCTCTAAATGCCATGAAACACTTCAAAACACTTTGGTGTTAACTGAAGGTATTTGGCCAACATCCTCTAGTCTTTGTCTGGGGCAAATATCCATTTCCTGAAAAAAAAAAAAAAAGGAAAATAAACCAGTAGTACTATATACTCTTTCTTTTTGTCTTCATTTTCCATTTTCCCATACAGTGTAATGCATGTCTGTTTTGAGATTTCTGAGGAATATAAAAATAACCTAATGTAATAATACTTTGCTTTTGCACATAGATTCAATTCCATGCTACCACCAGACTTCAAGGGGAACCAGAGTGGATGTGTGAGAACAGAAGAGAAATGAATGAAAATTGAGAATAATAGGAAAGAAAAATAAATAACAAGAAGGAAAGCAAAAGAGAGAGAAACAAATCTGGAGGCACACTCTAACCTCCAACGCACAGTTCATATCCATTCTCGATCTGTCATGAAAAAACACAGCAGGGAGTTTTTTTCAAGTTATGCAGGGTTGCACATGACACAGGAAATTAGTGCTCAGTCCACAAAACCAAATGAACACAGGCAAAAAAATCTGAACTGAAAGAAAACAGTAAGACTAAATTATTATCAAAAAATTATTTTTAAGATCTGTGTTTCTAAATTGCAGCAAGAAAGTATTGGGAAAAATAGGTTTCAGCTCTCCTAGAAAGAAGCCAGCTTCCAGACTAAACAGGAATTTGTGTATGTTCTTCTTTTTATTGCAAAAGCTATTTTACTAAAAAAGGCTATTTGGACTGTTATCAAAGGATGATGGGAGGTTCAAGAAAGTTCAAAATAGATCAGACAATTTATGGTCGGCAAGTCCATCAATGGCCAATAAACATGATGATGCAATCCAGTGAAATTTCTGGTTTAGGAAATTCCCTCATCCTCTGACTGCCAGGAGTTAGGAAATCCTACACTTGTTCTATTTCTCCCAGTCTTTCTGCAAGCATCCTCTATTCATCAGTCAAGGGCAACTGGGCTAGATGGGCTACTGGAGTAAACAAAACCAGTAGTTCATTCTTCTTATTCTCTAAACAGATCATCAAGACATCATCTTGTCCTAGTGCCATCTGTGATGATTTTTTTAATGAGTCATGGCTCCAAATTTCATGATAGTGGACCTAGTTTGGATTTTCCAAAAATCCATATCAAAACCAACTTCATTAATAAATTAATATTAATGCAAAAAGTAGATGAGAAATGGCAGGTAGCTCAGTTCTGTAGGTTTTCCTTCATACCAAATGGGATGGTCAAGGAGCACACTAGTAAGGACAGCCCATCAGGCAAGAAGAAATAGCATTTAACTGGCCTGCAGAAAAGCCTCTAGTTTGAAGTGGTTGTGGCAGCACCAAAGGCTTGCCACACAGTTCCCTTTCAGCAGTGGACAAGGGACGTCTCTTTTGAGAAGAATCAAATGAAGAGTGAACACAGCTGGGAGAGAAGGTGGAGTGGGAAGACGTGTGGAGGTCCTATTGAAACCAGATCCCTTGCCCCAAACTGCAGTGGTTTTAGTTAAAAGATTAGGAAAGGCTCCTTCAATTGGAATAATTATAACTGGGTTACTCTGAGGCAAAGCTAAAGCACACTGGGGAGAGTCTTGATTTTGGAGGCCTGACAGAAGCAAGAGCTTTGCAAGTTCTCTCATTCCTAATCTAAGACCATATGGAGCTCAACTACCAGGTGGGTGGGTGTATTAATTGAGGGATCGTGCAGCTCTTCCTATTCTAAACCAACTTGTTCTTCATAAGCAATCATTACTATGGAAAAGAGAGCAAGAAACATAGACATGCTGGGAAACAACCTCCACCTTAGAGTAAAAATAACAAAATCTAGGAACTGAGATTCTACCTTTCTACTAAGTTCAGAACAGAGGGTAGAAGCCTGCTATCTCTACTCTGGAGAAGATGAGGTCATTTACTCATTTCAGTAAGTAAAAACGTGTACAATAATGCTCCATAACCTTCCCATTCATCCTCCACTCATGCTTTAGCAGTATTTTGCTAAGCTTTATTTTAGCAGGCCTAACACATGCAACAAATGAGATCACTTTACCATCTTCATCCTGAGTCCATTCATAGCTGAATTTCTGGAAGATTTTGGAGATATGCACAGTTTTCATGGAAGTATTTTAGTTCCTAAATCCTCTTGAGAGAACTGGAACAGAAATATTACTCTGGTGCTAGCAGAAATGCTATAATGGATAGCACTATAATTCTATTAATTTAGAATGGGTTGCCACTTTTTGCCCCAAGTGTAGCACATAGTGTAGTATATATAGCTGCTCAGTGTAATATGTAGTGCTGGTAGATTTTCAACAGTCATATTTCAGTAAATCCTGAATCAAACTCAGTTTGCCTGACATACAAGGGGAAAACGTCCTCCAACTGTGATTATGGGCTTCATGTTGTGATGTTTATGCTAATAGTGCCTGCAAAAGAAGCAGTTCCTTCGCCTAGGAATCTATCAGGAATCCCAGAAGGTACTTTGGAGGCCAGCTTGAAAAATCTCTCTGTAGGAAGGAAGAAGAAGGAAGGACGAGTTCCATTTTAGTCAAAACTCTGGCTTTTCAAGTGACCTTCAAATACTGCAGCAGAGTGGCAGCATTACCTGGTGTGCATAAAGCTTTGCAGAGGGAAGTGCCTCAGTAAAAGCTCTTGCTTGACTTCTAAAGAGTAAATATAGCAACTCATGGCATAGCTATGCATAGCATAGCATAGCATAGCAGTGCTACACTTTTTTTTAGATACCCGGTCAGCTGAAACCCAATAACATTAGGATTAAAAACTTACTTATGACCCAAATACAATAAGAAGTAGTATGGAAACACCTACAGGTCCTTCCTGATGCGCTCAGACCCACGGCTATGAACTCCTGGAACAAATTAGAAACTGGCACTACCGTAATAGCTGGGTATCTCATTTCTTTAGGATACATCTGAATGAGCAAAACATGAACAAACAAGCAATGGATGAGACAGATAAGTTACTAATTCCAGCACGCAGGAACCTCCTGCTTGTTAACTTATCCACCCTAGTCAGTCCTCTGACTGTAGAAAAAACAATCCACCAAATCTCTACTTGTGTACCAGAGAAACAAACAAATTATAAATGCACAGAGACAGGCTGAACCACTTCCATGTTGCTTTTAAATTATCTTTATGGAAACGAGAACCTGGGGAGGAGCTGGGATGATTAGAAACTGATGATGGCATACACTACCAGCTTTTTCTTACTCCAAACATATCCCTTCATGTCTTTAAATTTACTAGGTCTTCAGACACACCAAGAGCAGTTACCTATTCTTTCTAAAGACTTTTGGAAAGCTGCTACTTAAACTTCAAGCACTGTGAAAAAGAAATAAACATTTCAGGGAATCTTACCTGTTTAAACCACTTTTTATAGTCTAATGATTTTTTAAAAACAACAGTTTGAATTTTGCCAAAAGTATCACTACAAAGCAGAATTAAAGTGCTTCCCCACCCTGATTATAGAATTACTGAAATAACATAATAATAACCTGAAGGGAGGAAATTATCTCAAAAAAAAAGTGCATTTACTGTTCACTATAGCACCATTTTTCACCATTCAACATTGGAAATGTCCATTAATAAAATAGAATTAATTGGTTTTATAACAATTTTGGTGCAAAATCTTCTTTTTGAACCTCTAATTGATCCTCCAAATGAGCTTTATTAATCATTGATGGAAAACTGGCAAAATCCTACCCTGTACTTTGGCAATGTTTCAAAATGTCCAATTAGGTCAAATCAAGAAAGTCCCAGAAACCAATTACAGCAGCACTTCTAAGACAAAAAATCTCATTGTACTCTGCAACAAGTGCAACATTATGGAAAAAAAATAAACCCAAACCAAAACCCCTCTGTGTTGCTCTGGTTATGCACCTGAATTACCACCTCCATAGAAACGTGCCAAACAGACACTCCTTGAATTACATCAATTAATGATATTTGCTCACTAATTTTATTTATCAGTGCCATAAATGTCACCAAGCAGTTCACCACAAGGAACAGTGCCAGCCAGCTCCTTAATCTGTCAAGCAAACACTTGCTCCCCTTCAGCATTTTTGTGTGCATCTCATCTCCAGTGCTCCAATTGCACGTGCATAAAACGTCTCCACCTTTTTTATGAGTTTCGTGTGTTCTGTATCTCACCTGCATGTTTGTACATTAACAACTATGTTAGTTTACAATGTGATAAAAATAATCTTGGCGGCAAGAACAATAGCAACCTTTATCTAACTTCTCAAGAATGTGATCTTTACTTCAGCAGAACTTCTGCACGTACAGCCCTATGGTGCTGGTGGGCTGTTTGAGGTGTGTTTTGCTGCCAATCCTAATCCCACCACCCACAGTTAAGAATTAATTAGGACTTGAAGATGCCAGAGGGAGGCAAAACAAACAAAAATAGCATTTTAATTAACTGCAAACAATAATTAAGATTTTGCATTATATTTAGCATCTGTATATTTCTGGACTTACTGCATGACTCTGAACCTAATGAGATCATCCATCTAAATCCCAGAGGACTGGACATATCTCAGATCCTAAGAACATCTTCTATAATATCTCAAAATAGAAACTCATTCATCCTTACTGTGAAGACCAGTAATTAAAAATTTTAAAAAACATCACTGTAAATGAACTTAAATCCATATAACCTGGCCAGACTAAGGGAGAACAAAATGTGCACACATATAGTAAGTAGAGTCTGGGTTTCCAGTTCCAGATGTATGCCTGTTCTGCCATTTCATAACATGGTGGCCCCTACTTTACTATACTTGGTTATTTAGTTGGTTAATTATTTATTCATTTGCTTACTTACTTATTTACAGTCCCTTTTTACTTTTTAATTTACCTGTCATTATCCCAACAAAATTAGGAAGGCGGTGTTACATGACATATTTTTGCCAAAGTCATAAAAGTTATTTGCAACATTTTCTACTCCAGTGCTCTTTAATTACAATGTTGAGACTCAGAACCCTCTAAAAGTCCTCCTACGTATTTTAGTTACTCGGTTTTCTTTGTCATTTGATCTTCAGCTGGCTAGCTTACAAACAGGATCTCAGCAGTTTACCTCAACACCAAGTATTACATTCCCTCGGCTCGTGCCTGACACAGTTACCTGTCATTCAGAAATCTTAACAAAAATCTTACCTTCACCAGGAGGACAGGTAAAGTTCCTGTAGTTTTACTTTACCATATTTTTGATCAAGGTTAACCACCAGGACCTAGTCATACAGAAGAAAGTCAAGGGCTTGTCTTATGTCTGTCTCTAGAGGAAAACACCTCTCTGGAGTAACCATGTGGCTTTTGTGTTCTGTTGTTTTCCAAAAACAGCTAGACCAAGCCTCTTAACATATATTAATGGTGGCTAAAACCTTAATTCACCAAGGAAGAGGACAGAACTCATAGGACCATTTATATAATGCAGCCCCAATATCTCATTTGAATTATAGCCACTATATGTCAGACAAGTGCAACATTTTAGCTAATATGTTGAAAGCTTTGTGCGGATCGTTTTCTTCCTCCCATTATTGGTTTATTAATTCATTAATATAAAATCCAGGAAATTTTTGGAAGATCCTGCATATCTCTATCTGTCTTTCAGCCTAAGTTCCATAGGTTCCTTAGGTTTCATAGATTCCATGTGTTCTCCCTTACATTTTGCTAAACTTGTAGGGACAGAACTGATTAAGATGATATTATTGTTTTCCCCTCCATAGCACATTTTTTGAAATGCAAATGGAATAATTGTAACAGAAGTGTTAAGAACAACTTAAACACAGTAAAAACAAACTGGTCCATATTCAGAAAGCCAAGGTAAGACCTAAGTGTAAAGTTTATGTCAGAATGTATCCTAATGTAAGATATCTTTTGTTAGAATGACTGCCATTATTTATGACTGATTGCAAATGGGGCTGAATTGCTTTGTTAACCTGGAAAGGTCAGGAATTTTACTCTGTTTTTTTCTCTAATTTTATTTATGTAATACCTTTTCTTTAGCTGTCTATATTCTTGTAACTGCACCACAATGTTACATTTGTTGTTCTACAAAAGCTTTCCTTCCTTTCTATTCATGGTTTGGGTTTTTTTCTGTTATGGTGTCAAACACCCCATTAAAAACGCCACATTTCCTTTGGGTAGATGAATAAATTAGTTGCCCCCTTTCCTTACATAAAATGCTGGTCTGTCATGGCCTAGAGAGCCCAGCCTGTTACAGGATAGCTATTAGGCTGTTCCTGGTCTGCAGGACGTCCTGTAACACAACATACCTCATAGATGTGTACGTGCTGCTGTACAAGAGTGGCTGAACCTCAGCCCTTATCACAGTTGCCCCTTTTAGTTAGTAATACTTTCCAGGAAATCACCTCACAATCTTTTGTCTTTTATTCAGGTGTATATAAAATCTGTATTTTCTGTAAGTAGCTTTAGTTTCCAATGCCCCATTAGGGAGTTTTGGGTCTTCCTTCTTAACTTTCTTGGCCTTGATTCTGACATCACCCTGCCATGGTAGATACATCATCCTATATCAGCTGTTTTCCTGCTTAGTCCTTTTTCTGGTAGTGCAGCCTGTAGTATATTTAAGAATGTCTCAGGTTTCTCCAGAGTATCTCCATGTGCCAAGGAGATAAAATGGTAAAGTCTCAGGGTCTGTGGTTCTAGCTTTATCTGCCATCCACGTAGCAAAATGAGCTTACAATTCCCTAGGATAGCAGTGTGGAGGCTTCCCTCCCATGTAAAAGCCTCCACCTGTAGCAGTTCAGCACTTATGCTCTGTTTCCCATCCTATTCCTAATCCTTTTCCACAATTTTTCTGCAAGCTACCTCTCATTTTGTGTCTTACTCAGGTTGATCTCCAGATTGTGACAATTTGTGTGATGAAAACTAATGTAATTTATCTCCTGCTTTTCAGCTTCCTTCTGAGGAATACTATCCCGTGTCCTTTTTGTTTGTTTCACTTAAGCTAGTCAACTTACTCCAATATTACTTTGCAAAATGTTTGTGTTATCTGGAACACTTCCATTTCTTTTTAATAGGATGTTTCCATCATTATCAAAGACATTTCTTTTGATTTAACTTTTTTCCCTGGCCCTTTTTTTCTCAAAACATTTTCATTGCTGCTTTTTCCATGAAAACAAAGTATTGTTGTATTAGTAGGTTCCCTTTCTTTCTTTCTGTTAGGCCTCATTTTTTAAGAGATTTCCTTTTTAAATCTGAGACAATATGTCTTTCTTCATTTCCCTAATAAATCCTGATACCATTTCCCAAGTCTTTTTTCCTAACAATGCCTTCTCATTTATTCTGTTCAAGTTTTATCTCAACTGCTCAGTATAAATTTATATTAGAATCTGTCTATTTTCAGTTTATGTTTATTGATTCAATGAGAAAGGCCAAGACCTTAAACTTTTGTAGCCAAGCGTGCTTGCTTAATCTTAAGCAAGTTTTACCCCTTTTGGAAACTTTGCCTGCATAGATTGACTCCGAACTTCTTTTAACCATACACAGTATCTCTCTGTTTTCCCTTGCCACTGGTTTAGTGCTTCAGCATCCTTAAGTATTTTCTTTCAGGTATACTTTCTGAGGGGAAAGAAAAATCTTTAATGTGGGAAAGAGCTGTGATTTGATTATCGTATATGTTCAGCAGTGCTTGCTTTTTATTTGTTGAGGCTCTTACGGCTTTTCACTGCCTCCTGATTGCCCCAGGGCACAACTGCTCCATGCTGCATGACCCAGCAGAGCGTCCTCCTGCGACAGCAGCGCTCACTTCGCCACGTGTTTTGTCCCTGTTTTTGTGAGACAAAGCCCTACCCCTGAAGGACGAAGATTGTGCTATGAAAGACTTGCAAGACAGAGAGCCAGGACACGCACTCTCTTCTCAGCTCTGCCACCTGTTGCTGCAAGACTTAAGTTACTCCATATTCCATTTTCCACATAATATTCTGCGTTAGTTTGTTTACATCACTCCCGCAGAAGCATCCCACAGAGCACGCTATGCAATTTTATGTTTTTTTGCATGAAGGGAATTGACTTCACTCGAGTAGGAGGCCAGTAGCACCCATTAAAAAAAATGACTGGTTCATGATCCTTTGCAGTCACAAGTACGATTAACAAACAGCCTTACTACATTCTCAGAGAGGTTCTTACAACTTGTTTCGATTTGTCAGCTGGTCACAGAGTGCAGTCTGGAATGATAACACACGGCCGCTGCCATCTGTGACCCGAACTCCCCTGGGTTTCCCAGCCATCTCCCATGCTGCCATCCCGGCTGAGCTCAGCGCTCCCACACGCGCCGCGCAGGGAAAGCGCCTGAATTCCCTACGGAGCAGCCCGGCCCCTCCTGCGAGGTCTGAGCAGTTCCCAGGGTGGAATTAACTCTGCAGAAGAAGCAAACACGACGTAGCCCTTCCTGGAGCCTATTTTCTTCCCGTGTAGCCAGTAAATACGTCTGACAAAACGCAGGGGCGGGGGACACTCAGCAGCTGACGCTGCCCTTGCAGCCCCAGCCCGGTCCTCGCCGGCGAGGGGAGCCCGGGGCCGGGAGGGGAGCCCCGGCAGGACTGGGAAGGGGAGGGAGCGGCGTTGCCCGGGCGGCGGCACACCGGGGCCTCCCCGCCCCGGCGGCA
>WBNO01012406.1:88210-178526 GCA_013400575.1 Peucedramus taeniatus | reverse complement strand
GAGCGGCGCGGCGGGCGGGGAGCGCTGCGGAGCTGCGCGCCGAGATGGCGCGGAGCGCTGGGCACAGCGCAGGGTCCCGGAGCTCCTCACGCCTCTCCTGAGCGCTTCTGCCGGCTCGGCCGGGGACGGGACATGCAGCGTCCCTGTCGCTCGGCCGCGCCGCGCCAGCTCTCCGCGGGAACGCGCCCCTTCTGCACCGCCAGAAGTGCCGGCGAACGAATTGTGTCGATTCGGGCGAGCTGTAGCGGTGCGGGCGGTGCTGCGGTAGCAGCAAAGTGCCGAGGCAGCGCTCAGGCCTGTCGCCGCTCGGCGCCGAGCCACGCTCCGCAGAGCAGCCGCGGGTTGCGTAAGAGCGGCCGCTGCGCCCGGGCTCGTTGGAGGTGGTTTTGCAAACACTTCGTGGACACTGGACACCGTCTGTTTTACAGATTGCAAAGAAGTTTATTTGTTTTGGGGTTTTAAAAATTATTTTATATTTGGTTTTAAGTTTTTTTTCCTTCGCACCACTGTTCACCAGTGGCCAGGTGTGGAGGCTGACATATGGAGCTGCTAAAACAGACATCAGTTTCGCTTACAGGTTTTCAATGTCTTGCTTCTTTCTGGTTTTCACGTCTCTACGGACAATTTTTACATGTGATAAGGTATAAAAGGAAAGAAAAAGACACAAGGACGTAGTTTAGGTGTCACAGTGCTGCCTGCATTAAAAATGTAGAAATAAGAGAAGTACCCACATGACTCCTATTAGGGGATGCAATAATTTGACTAGACAGCCTCATAATATCACAGCTGAGACAGGAGAGCAGTTCAAAGGCAGTAAAAGGATTAAGCTCCATCCCAGTTAGTATTTAAGCTTCTAGAACACAGTTACTCTATAACATGATTCTGCTCTGAAAATGGGATAGCACTGTGTATTAGTGATTTCTGCATCATGTTTCTGCTCAGCTTTTTTGTAGATGTTGCCAGTGAATTACAATCCTACAAAGCCAGTTGGGGTTTTCTTTTCAAGTAAAAAAACAAGTATTTATGTTCAGCATACTGAAATACATTAAAATATAACTTCTATACACACTTCAGCATTTTCAAGTCTTCACTAAAGGAGAAGTGTACTTTTTACTCCAAAAAAGTATAAGTCCTCATAATCCAGGTGAAACGTGCTATGTATTTTATTTGTATACATATGTATGTAATTTAAACAAACATTAATTTGGTCCTGAGTCCTGGCAGCACACTTGTAGAGGGTCTACCCATATCATGTTTGTGGATCTATCAAATTCAGAACTCACTGTAATGATCAGCTGTCTAGAAAAATTTTGATTTATTCTAGAGACCTAAAGAAGGACCATTCTTACTCTAGAGAGAAAAAAAGAAAGTACTTTAAAATATTTAGGGTTGATGAACTGAATTACCTTTATTCATTTTTATACAAATTTAGAGATTTGCAGCTAGCAAGGATACATAAGGTGTCCTGTGAGTCCAGTTGCTCTGTAGAGTAGGAGGTCTGTAGGCTAGGACTGTAACAAGCCAACAAAAGATGCCGTTCCATGCTTTGTTAATGAGAGAAGGTGAAGGGAGTGATGACAAAAAAATCAAAAAATCAATGACAAAGGGGCAAGGTGAAGGCAGGTAAGGACAAACTTCACCTTAACATAGCAGGTCAGGGAAAGCAAGCTGGATGTTTGGTAGGGGTGCTGTAGACAGGAGCCCAAGGAGGGACAGTGACCACCAGGAAAGAACACTGTCTTCAAGACCTTTCCTGAGATACATTTTAAGTTCCTGGTTTTTTAATGTGGAATCTCTATAGTTCCATCCAGCAGCAAAAGAATGGATCTAAACTATACAGGATTTTACTGTTGATGTGGTTTTATATTTCTCTTTGCTAAAGGACCAGACAGGAGGACACAACTGGCTGGAGCTGGGAAGAAGTGGGACGCATGTTAGAGTAGACAAGGCTCAGTGTAATGAAAAATAATGTCTGAAGCAGGGTCAGCAATTTTGCTATTCATGCTTCCTACTAGACTGTTACACTATTTTCCATAATGATGTTTGTTTTTTTTTTTTTTAAGTATACAAATAAAAATTACTAGAATTGTCTTTCTGTACTTTCCTACAAAAAAATAAGGGGATATCTTCTCCTGCAGATTTTGCCCTTAAAATTTTTAGTAGAGTGAATCTACTAGAAAAAACCCCAAGCAGAGAGTGCAACCAGATGAAGCAGCTGCTTGATGCACAGGCATTGTTTATTTGAGCCATTGCAGTGCTTTTACCCTTCCATCCAGCACACAGTAGCACCTGATTTTGCTGTGTTGTACAAACTCAAAGGAACTCACAAACACCCTCAGTTTTCATGACTTGAATTTCATAGAAACCTGTGTAAAAGACATATACTTACTTTCTGAGATGGTGGTTATTTCTCAGTTTGGAAGCAGCCACCCAGGGCTTCCTCCTGCTCTGGGAGCCCTTGCTGTGGGAGGGGGGCAAGGGGAGGTTGGCCAGAGCTGTCCTTGGTGGGGGCCACCAGGAACCTTCTGGCAGCAGCCAGGTGAGCTCCATACACAGCAACTTTTATGATCTGCATGGTGAGGAGTCCTTCAGAGAGTTCAGCAGAAGGTGTCCTTTTAGCTCTCCCTTTTTGCTTAATCTTCTGTACTTTTACCCAGTGTATTCTTCATGTTTATTACCAACACATATCGCAGATACAGCTGTTGTTTTTGGTTGGGTTTTTTGTTTGTTTTGGTTGTTGTTTTTTTTTTTTGTTGTTTTGTTTTTTTTGGTGGTTTGGTTTTTTTTTTTGGTTTGTTTGTTTGTTTGTTTGTTAATATCTGATAATACATACTGTTAAATTTTGGAAAATTTGTTAGAAATTCACTTTTTTAAAAAATTACTATTTTTCTAAGTTTAAGTTCTCTGAGTGTTTTATCAGACTTCTTAGATGACTGCCTATACTTCTGGTAGATTTCCAGCTTTCCCATCCATCTGTTCAGTTGAAAATAACATGAATTGAATATTCAACTTGTTCTTTAAGTTGTAGATTTTCAAGGACTGAATCTTCTTTAAGCAGATAAATGCAGCTGTTGCCTTGCCAATTTGTGACATGATTTCATTCTGGATATCCCCACTCTCTTGCATATTACTGCCAAGGTATTGAGAATGACTCATCTCTTGCACTCTTTTGCATTCTAAAGCAATGCTCGAAATTTAGGTTTCTTGTTGGAATTATTTTTTTGCATATTATTGTTGTTAACACTATGTTTACCATTATGCTCAGTCATTTTTAAGCTCACCTTTCCAGGTGGTTTTACATGTGTGAGTGGATACTGAAGATCTAAGTCTCTAGCTGAACAAAATTTCAGCATTTTACTCTTGAGCCATTTCATGTCTAGTAGTCTGGCTGCCTAAACTTTTCTGATAGTGAATCAGTAGCAACCCCAGAACATTTAATACTTTGCACTGTCATTTTTTTTGTTGATGTGCATTCATATTAAAAAACTGTGGCATCTCTTTGTTCAATACAACCTGGTTCAATGTTAATCATCAAGCAGAATATTTTATCTCATTTCACTTATGCTTTATCTGTGCATGCTGCACCTGTATATAAAGCTTTGTTGATGTTAATTTCTTTCCTTGATATAAAACATTTCATCAAGATACAACAAAATATATCACAACAGAAAATATCAAATGCTTCTGTGAAATGTGCATGGTTTATATCATTTTTTTTTTGCTATTCAGTTTTACTCTGATGATTGTTTTTAGAGTGTGTTGATACAAAGTCTGGAAAGTTAAAGTAACAAAAAATAATAGAAAAATTATGCATGACAGAAAAAATTATGCATGAACAAGGCCAAGTGCCCTTTTCTACACTGGCAAAAAAATTAAGCCTGTGTTTATATGGAAAACGATGCACTCGAGCTTGCTAAGGTCATGTGCTGATCAGTCAGAGGTGAGATCACCACACTCCAGTGTTTACTGGAGCTAGGAGTAAATTAGTTATCTCTAAGCCAGCAGTGGTCCTGTGAGGGAAATATCAATAAAGTTCACCTGGACCAAAGTTTCTGCCATGAGCCTCAGCCAACTCCCCATATGAAAAGATTTATCCACAAAGAAGAAATAAAGGAGCAGACAAATTTTGTGTGGGTCACTTAATGGACTTTTCTGGTATTGTTACTGAAAGAACATAGGCTTAAGAGTTGAAAAAAATTGGAAAGGGAAAAGCCCTCAGCTGTGCAGTGGCTCTCATCCAGTAAATGTGGGCTGTCTGGACAGCTCCTGTCCTCACACAGTTCTGCCTTGGCCATTGCTTCTATCTTCAGCCTAATAAGCCTCCCTCTCACCTTTCTAGTTACCTCCTTCTCTTCATGTGATCCCAAATGAAATCTGTGAGAGGTGACGTTAAGAGACTAACTAAACCCCTAAGTGATCTGGTTTTTTGCACCTGAAGAAAAGCACAGCTGTTCATGTGTCAAAATATGGACTTCAGATAGTAAAGAAATGTGGGTTTGTGGTGTTTCCAGTAGGAACATATAAAGAAATTTCATTACTTCTTTCTGATCCAAAGCACACTGAAAATTTCCATTGCTATCGTTCTGTTAGGGGCCTCATTGGTTTAAAATCAATATTAGTCATGTGGTGGTTGAAATGGCAATTTTATTTAAGAATTCTTCTGTAGTAATATGCTGTCATACATGTTCTGAGTGCCCACATGGCAGAAGTCCATATGGCATCCCCTTTTAAGCAAATTATATATAGGTATATTTCTTATTATAAAGCCCTGCAGGAATGGTAAGGAGGAAAACCTTTCAGCAGAAACTAATTCTAAGCTCCATGGTTTTACTAGTGGGTAAGGGATCCATTTCCCTTAAGAGAAGACATAGTTTGTTCATTCACACTGGGACCCAGTAGGGAACAGAGTTCTCTGTAATGGGAAGACAGAGGCAAAGCACAGCCACTCCTTGTGCTTGATTCTATTGTCTGCCCATGTTAAATGACCCATGTAATGAGTAAAGAATTGTTTAAATTGAGGAGCACACAGCAGGTTAGGTCAATAACTACTGATAGCTGGCAGTCTGAACTGATGATGAACAAAATTGGTGCTGTCATTTCATAACTTTTTTAAAACCATTGCAGCCATGAAGGTACCTCCTAGAACAGATAAATTCCTTTGCTACCTGATGATTAACACTTTAAAGATCCAGAGAGCCTTAATGTGTTTTTTTTTAAGAGCCCAAATTCCTCTTGGGTTGGCCAATGGAGAACTGACAGCAAATACAAGATTTTAGCAGTAGCACTTAAAGAGTATCAAAAAAAAAAAAAACAAACCAGCACAGAAACAAAAATCAACAACGAACTATTGAGGCTTCTTGAGATGTACTTTTGACCAACCTAGCTATACATGAGCACATTCTTTTGTCCTGCCTCTCTTCCTTACTGCATTGATTTGATGGGAGATTTCAAATTACCTTGCAAATTCCACAGGGTGAGAGCTATGACTGGTTTTGCATCACACCTAGACCAGAAGCATACACTTAGACCTGGAAAATGGCATTTTTACAGAGTGAAAAAGAATGAGACAAAAAAGTGAGAAATGTGACTTATCAAATTTTTCCAACTATGATACAGAATGGATGGCTGTCCTGACTTCTGATTGCAGTCACAGTCCAGCAGCCCCTGTATTTTGAAAGATGTAAGCAGACATCAAGGGACGTGGCTCCTCTTATTCAATGGGAATATGGTCTCTTTAGGTAGGACACCAAGGTGGTCTGTGTGCAAGAGAGTGTCAGGAGAAGAAAAGGCTTTGCTGCACCACACCATGTCTTTCTGTCTTTTCAGAATCTTCTGGTTCAGGTCACGTCTCACAAAGTGTTATTTCTTGACAAATCTTACCTTTTTTTGTTACTATTTTACAGGCTCCACGGACAATTAGTAAATGTTTCCATGGCAATCATCGACAGCTTCTCATGGATGAAGATAGATTTTAGCATTCATAGACAAAGACTCCATTCTTCCTTTCTGGTTTTAAAGTATTTTTAAGGCTAACCAAAGAGGATCATGTAGGAGTGTGCTCTGTTACAGTAACAATACCACTGTGAGGATATTTAGGGAGGTCCAAGTTAAAAGCAGTCTATTAATATCTTAACCAGCCATGCTAAAACCACATTCAGATGAGATCAGAGTCTATGCAAATCACTGGGTTTTCTGCTGTAGAGAGGAAAATGTCTTATGTTCTTCTTTCCTCAATTGAAGCTGCAACCAGAATAAAGTCAAGGCTCCACTGCCTTTGTAGAGCACCCAATTCTCAGTGGTCCCTGATGTCTCCTGGAACCAAATAAAATCTATGACAAAGTAACCTAATAAGGGGGTAAAAGTGCACCAGCAAATAATCTTAGGGTCAGAGACACTGTAAAACTATAATTACCTCAGTCGTTCCAGAAAAAATCCTTGAACTGTTCATATTCTAGGATAGGAAGGCTGACACTGGTCCAACGAGAAAAACTAATGCCTCACAGGTAGAATTTTTTGTCTGTGCCAAGATCAGTGCTCTACTAGGATAGGCATCTGGGATGTGGGAAAATATCCACCTGTGCCCTCCAAAACAGGGTTAAATTTTGGAGCTTTTAAGAGGGCTAACAGTGGTACGGTTATGGATGGACTCAATTAGTGTAAGAGTCAGTAATTTCATTTATTCATTTCATTTCAGACAGACAACATGCAGTGAGACACTGTGCAGATATACTTACTTCTCACTTTTGAAGTGCACTTGAACAGTCCACAGGATATGTCTTGGAAATGAGAGCCACAGAAAAAAACAAACAAAGGAAAAACATGTCAGGTTACTTAACAAGCATCAAAAATAAAAAGCCTGATCATCCCTCTTCCACAGGAAAGTCACTTGATAAGAGCATCCCTTTGTGAGGAGGAGAAAAGGACAAATTGCTGACACTCACTGCAAAGTGAAATTCTGACTGCCTAACCATAATAAGCCTTCCAAACTCAGAATTTTGACTGAGGTGTCAATCATATTCATAATTTGACTGTTTATGTCTAAAAGTATAAGGTTTCTTTATCAACTTACCTTTCTAACTATCTTATTCACTTAGCTTTCTTTTTTTCATTTTGTGATAACTTTTTGCAACTACTGTATATTATAAATAGTCTTCCTTGACTGCCCTGCCAATATTCAGCATATAATCAGGAGGGAAACATAAATTATTTCTGAACTCGTGGTATGGCGTGTTTTCCAGACTGCCTGCATTTTTTACGATTCAGCAGGCTCTGCAAACATGCAGGAGAGTTATTTTGTCTCCCGTGTCATGGGTGAGTTAAACCTTTATGTGAGATCAGTTCATACTTGTTCCACAGGCCCCAGTGTTTGCTGTTCAGGGAAGCTGGAGCACAGCAATTTGCTGTATCTTACCAGCAGTGGCATGGCAGAGACTGGTGTTCTAAAAACATAAATTTTGTTTATTCTTAAAAGTGACTTAAACACAGATGAATCATGCCACACTTTTTAAAAATAGGATTTTTTTTTTCTGTGATAGAATGACTTTTTATTAAGGTTGCAAAACTGGTGAAACCACTTCTTCTTACAGGGACTGCTGCAGTGGACAGACTGCTGTGTAGTCACGAGCACCTACCTGAAGCTTTCCAACAAAAAACTGAAGAGTCTTAAATTTGGTTGCACAGGCTGTTTGGCTTCTTAGACCAGTTTGTGTCCTTACTCAGAGCTGATTATGAGAACTAAGTCTTTATATACATGTATATATACTTATATTCTTTTGAAAAAGCACGTGAAACTCTCTAAAATGTACTAAATGTATACATGTACACATATATATATATATTTGTGTTTTTCATGAAATATGTTTCATCTTCTTCCCAGAGCAGTTTACATAGTTTACAGGTAGACCTCTGTATTGAGAGGGACTTAATGTTCTAGAAATATAAATTAATGGATGTTGTAGGAAATTTACTGTGGAGCAGAATATTAGCCCTCTACCAGCATGTTAAAGCAAAACTGCTTATTTACTGTTCAGCATCCTCCCATGTGTGTACTGGAAAGTTTGCCTTGAAAGATAAGTCTTCAAACCTGCATCACTTCCAGCCCAGTTTACAGTAGGAGGTGCCTGTAGTTCTCTTGAGCTCCCAAATGGCAACACAATGAAGGGCAGAGGCAAGAGACTCAGCACCAAGGGACTGCAGTAATATTACTAGAACTGCCATCACCTTCCTCTGTGTCCTTCCACAGGCTTTTCATTCACTCTGTTTCTTGTTTTCCCTGAGAAAGAAAGGGAAACCATGTAAAGGCAACATACAAAACCCAATAAATGCTACCACTTTAATAAATTTAGGTGCATTTTCAGTTTGATGCCAGAATCTAATATGCAGATAAATCAGTGAATTAAAAGAGCAACCAAATGCACCACCTTTTTTGCACAGCAAAGACAGTTGAAACAATTTGAATTTTTGGAAGTTAACCCTACTTATAATCCTACATAGAGATGTGGAACCAAGGTGAAGTCAGCTCTGGCATCTATTACCTTACTAGACAATAAACAAACAAGGCCTTGTAAACAATCTTATAAACACTTTAAAACAAAATACACAGAAACAGTCATAGAACATCTGAACAGGGTGGAAACAAAAGAATTACGTAATAATTTCAACACATAATTCTCAAATTAGATCTGCATGACATGCTACTGTGGTTTTTTCACAGTAATAAACAAAGGTTAATACTGAAAGCAAATGCTTTTCCACCATACTCAAATTAGTATTACAATATACTGTTGCTACATTTCCAAATCATTAAGAGTATTACTGAGAAGACTGCTATAGAAAAAGAGAAAAAGACCAAAGGAATAATATTATTTCTGTGCTATGCCCTTTTGGAGGCAGCTTGTATAATTGTAACTAAGGATACAAACAATTTAGCAGTTTCTACCATTCAATTCCCTCAACCAATGTTTATTCTAAACAAATAATTCTTTGGTGTCTGTGTGTGTTTTCTTCTCGAGTGTGGGCTAAACAGAGGCGTAGTGAAAAAATAGCTCCCACATTGACTGCAACAGGCTTGAATTTCACCCGAGTGATCTTAACCCAAGTGTGCATCTCCCTGTCTGTAAAAGCACTGCTGAAATTCCAGTTCCTTCATTTAATATTACAAGCAGAAATGTAGATAGTGGGTTAAATTTCAACCCCACTGAAGTTAGCAGCAAGCCTCCTGCTAGCTTCACTTATATGTACAAAACACAAACATATGGCTGAATTAGGAACAGAGGAAAATAAGGAGGAACAGAGGAAATGCTGTCACTGACTGAAAGCAGAGTGGGTGGGCAGCACCCAACCTTGTCCATGCAGGTTTCCATTGTAATTTTCTGATGGACTGGAAGAGCTATTCCTTCTTCCACCAAAAACAATAGTTTGTGTCTGACAGAGCTAGCAATTACTAGCTGCCAACAGGTCAAGAGAGTAAAGACTTGGAACAGCTGAGAGATACTCCTGCCTGTACTGAAGGCTGTGAGAGACCATAAGAAGGTGAGATGGAGAAAACCAGTGAGGTTCCTGCCTGGAATGAGACAAACTCAGAATGACAAAGCTCAGCTGATTTCCATGTTGCTGTATCCACCCACTGCAGCAATGGCATTATCCCTAAAACTGCACACAGCTTTGACAGTTATGAGAGGAGCAGCCTCTTCTTCTTCTGCAGGCTTGTAAGACACACAAATATGCTATGAGAAGTCCAGTTAGAGGAATGGGTAGATAGATTTTTAATATTGCTGGTTTTAGATTATGTAAGAGCTAGGGCTTCTTGGGACTCTGCTATTTTAAACAAATGGTAGATTGCTTCTTTCTCTTGCATGCATAAAGCTGTGTCATGACGGAAAAATAAACACATGGTTGAGAGATTCCTTGAACTCCTGTATGGTGGTTAATTTTTCAACAGTTCTTTTAATGGCTTTGAGAGCATAATACAGCAGAATCCACGAAGAGTCAACTCTCACTGTCAGTTCTTCATCACACTGTTGAAGGAAATCCCATCTGTCTTCCAATGTTTTGATTTTTAGCTCTGTTATTTCCTCATCTCTCTGGTCAGCTTTTGATGAACTGCAAATTTTGAATCTGTTTTTTGAAACCATCTACAAAAGCGTGGCTTTTTAAACCATGTTTGCATAACTCTCCATCTGACTAACCTGCTAAATTCCTTGTCCCAAAAGACATACAGAAATGACCCATTTTCAGTGGTGTGCCAACTGTATACTTAAGGACTGCATAAATTTGCCTGACAAA
Organism: Peucedramus taeniatus; assembly: GCA_013400575.1. NCBI lineage: Eukaryota > Metazoa > Chordata > Aves > Passeriformes > Fringillidae > Peucedramus > Peucedramus taeniatus. Next base: position 168,242 of record WBNO01012406.1, on the reverse strand, counting down.
CCACAAACAATCCCTGAACTGCCTCTTGATAACCCCTGGATTTTTTTATTGCGTTGGAGCGAAGCCTTTTTTTTTTCTTTCTCTCCCAAAGCAATGGAAAGGAAAAAAAAGTAATTGTAGTAGATTGGAAGGCTTGATGTCTTAGGATTTAAAATTCAAAACCAGCTCAGTTACATGTGGTGAATCATTTTTGGTTTATGATGGGCTATGGATAACAATAAAGTTTTCATACTGTTCCCAGTGGCCAACTATTCATATCCCAGACCCACCAGTGCATCTGAATTACTAGCGTGCTTTTTGGCAACCAGGGAAGAAAGACTGCAGGCTGAATGGGCGCCAAGATGGATGTATAATCTGGGCCAGTTCTCCAGGAAAGTCTGCTCCAACCTCACTGAGTGGACCAGACATTCAGCAGTGCAATTTGAGGAGCTGCAAGGGGGTGAGGGGGAGACTGCCCATGCCTTAGGCAGAGCTTCCCATTGCTTTCAAAGGCAGGGCAGCTTCCTATAGGATCCTGCAAAAGTTTGGCCATTGTTGCTGCAGCCTCCCTGTGTGTTCATGTTATTTGTTTGCCTGGAGGCTTGGCAGTTTGTTTTGACTCCTGCTAGCTCTGCATAGACCAGAGGAAGTGAAATGGTTTCTGTTATTTCTCTTGTACAGTGTCAGAATCCATTGTATGTGTGCAAAGCTACTGAAGACAATCTGATTGCCAAGTGTTTCTGGTGGCGGAACTGGCCTGCTTGTTGCAACACACTGGAAAAACAAGAGAAAGAATCCAAAATGACATTCAGCTTCTTAGCAAGTTGATACAGCCAAGTATTGGCAAGTTAATACATTAGGACTGAAAAGGGAGATAGCTTTCCTTTCCACTTGTAAATTTGATATGTTTTGTCTGGAACAAATTAGAGCAATATAAAAATATAACTTGGTTGTATCATTTTTCTAGCATCACTTTTTGGAAAATAGATTTGTAATTTAAGGTGCTTTGTAGTGTCTGGGAGCACCAGGAGCTTGCCAGTTCACCATAGTTCACCATCGGGTTGCTTCACCACAACCAAAAGCTGAGGAACACAAAGTCTTGCTGATCGGGTTACCTTTTGAAGCTTTATTTATTAATCTCATTATGCAGGCTTGTGAGAACATGGTGGGAGAAGATTTAGATAGGGAGGAAGCTTTTATCTGTGTAGTAAATACAAATAAGAAGATAACATTAAGCCTCTCAATGGGTCCTGCTGGGCAGGAGGGATGCTGCACCACCCCTCAATAACAGCACAGGCTATGGTTGCTCTTGTGAATAGAAGCTTTGTGTTCAAAGAAAAACTGTATTTAAAACAAACTAGTCAGACCCAAACAAATTATTTTACTAAACAGAGTTGTTTTGTCCTTTGTATTCTGAGGGAAATGGATCCATAGTGACTGGTTTTCATAAAACTGTTTCTCAACAAAAATAAAAAGTGTAATTCCAAAAATGTTATAATTTCATCATCTTCCCTGCTACAGTGCTCTTCTGGACACTGGTTACTTTGGTTTGCCAGCAGATCAGTGAGCTGGACAAACTACTGGACAATGACCCAAAGGAGAAATTTAACTGAGTTAATAAAGACAGTGATTGAGAAGTTCTGGCAATAATTTATCTGGCAAGAATAAATTAATGGAAATACAAACTACTCCTGACACTAGTTTTCCAATGAGAAGCTATCAGAATGATATCAGATAGAAGACAAACAAAAAGTAAATTAAAACTTTAAAACTTTAAATTTCTTTGAAACTAGTATTTCCTACAGAGATTAAGTCTCTTGGGTTTAATGAATTTAACAGTGAAGAAAGAGGGTCATCCTTTTTAATGAATTTTAAAGCATAACAGACTCAGGAACAGACCATGGAAGGCTATTATTATAATAGGAAACATAAGAGGACATTTTGTAGCAAAAAGAAGTTTACTGGTCAGAGTCAAGCTCGAAAAAAACCCCACACAAAATCCAAATCTGTTTCTGTTCCATAATGGGAATACGATTAAAGAAATTAAATTCTACAATGTGTTGCATGTCCTCCTGCAAAGCTGTTGTGCATCCAGTACTTAGAAAAAATACCTCAGTTGCCTGTTAAATGACTTAGGAGGGCTTTTCATTGTTTTACTTTTTCATTTGTAGGGGGCTTTGAGGTTTCTTTCTTTTGCTTTAAAAGCTTTGGAAAGTTTGGGGGTGGACTGGAACTTTCCCAACAGGAGCAGACTGATGGCTGCTCACAATGACCATAACCTGTACTGATTTCAGCTGGCTGATAGCCAGGACAAAATCTGTTCCTGCATGTATCAGACAGCACAGGGAAGGGATGAAACATTCCCTGGTAGTTTGATGTCATCTCCTTAGCAGATTAACTGGCACAGTGTCATTGCACCAGGACTGTGGGCAGTTCCATGGTTATCCTTGAAACACAGACCTGTCTGGTCTGCATAAAGACAGTGCAGGGCACACAGCTTCCAGAAGGGATGTGCATAAGAGTGTTGGCTCCAGAGAGATGATTCTAAAATGAGGCACCACTTAAATTTACCAAAAGTAGCAGATTATGGACTTTTGTGCCTTCCCTCAATAATCTAGGGCAGGTTTGGCAAGCATATTCTGTATGACATGTACTGTAAGAAATGGGAGCTCTCACATGCTTGAATTGCTATGTGGCTGTAGAATTAGACACTAGGTACCACCAAAGGGCTGAACACTTCCAGAACTCCCCAATTATTCGCCGAAGGCGTCAAAATTGGATTAGAGTCAGGCTGTGTCCCTCTGTGTCCATGGGAAGCTTTGCTGTATAAGGGATTCTTGCAATGGGCTTTATCTCCTAAAAAATAGTACAAACAGGATTTGCCTCTGTGTTTTCCAGAGTGAGTACTAAATTTGCAAATTAAGAACAATACAATTAATACAGCAATTAAATACAGTTAATTGCTGACAATTCTTTTAATTTGGTTCCACTGTTTATATTTGCTCAGTCATATATTTATTTATGCTTTACATCAGAGCAGATGAAAAGAAAACCCATGAATAAACCAACAATCAAAAGAACTGGAAGAAAATATTTCAATATATGGTCTTTCTCCTTTGTGAATTTTACAAAATGGATCTGTCCTAATCTTAGGCATCTCAAGTGCTTTAAAATTGGCTTTTACATTATTTTATCCTTCTTGCTTCTGAAGCAAGAAATTTTTGTGACACTCTGCAGTGAGTCTGTGCCTAGGGACAGAGAGAATGACTTGGAAACTATCCAAAACAGGACCTCGTTCCACAAGAGATGGGTCACTATTAATTATAAATTTCATTTCTCATACAATGACTTGGCAAGGGCTATGATAGCTATTATCTGTGTCATGCTACATTTATGTTATTCCTACATTTTGTAACAGGACAAGTTGCAGAAATCATGTGCTGAAATTCATTAAACAACAAACTTTTATTCTGATATTTTTCTGCATTTACAGCTATGAGTGTTTAAATCCTAAGAACATCTGATTCCCCAGAAGCATGATTCATTTGACAGAGCTAATAACCAAGAAGTGTAAGATTTCACCAGACCTTGTAATTTTGTTTGTGGGACTTGGCAGGAAAGCTTCATGCACTGAATTTGGAGTGTATTGGTTATTCCACTTTAATAATTAAATCCTAATATGACAGAGGAGAAATAAAAAAGTTTTAAGGAAAAAGCACAAGTCAAGGCGTTAGCCAAGGAAGACCATGGTGGATTTGTCAGGAGGTTAATAGCCTTCATACTGCCCCACACAAAAATCCATCTTGGATTGCTTACAGAGGGACCAGCCTTCACAGCTTCCCCATGCCATGGATTGCAGGCAGCCTTAGCCAAAATCTCAGAGGCAGCAGCTTGGGCCTCTCCACACCCATCCTACTGCCCTGAGGGATAACCCCAGGACACTAAGGTATGAGGAGCTGAGGAAAAATGCTTACTGCTTTTCTCTAACAGGAAAGAAAAATATGTCAGGGCTTTGTTTGCTTGTGACTTTTTCCCCTCCTTTATTAAAAGAGCCAATAGGTCTTATCCTGACACCCATATTCATGGGAGCTTTGCCTAAATAAAGTTTAAATATTGGCAAGTACTTCAATCTTACAGAAGGATAGCAAAACATACTTTGCTAGGGAAAAAAAAAGTAAAACAAACTTTCCTCAGTATCATCATGAGCTCATCTCTGTCTGAGGGGAATTAAAAGTTATTCTGTTGATTTAAACAGAAGCAGGGTCAGGTCCTTTTTACCAGGGACTGATTCACAGCCTAGGGAAAAAAAAACAACTAGAGAATCATATGAATATTTTAAGATTTCTGCTGAAATGTGTACCTATGAGTAAAATGAGATGTTTCAGTGTAGAAGGAACTCATTAACTAAATTAAAAATAGATGGATCATTTATAAATGCAAAAGCAAATATAAGGCAATCAAATTATTACATAAGAAAATCCTGCAAGGAATACTTGAGCACCAAAGAACATATTTCATACAACGTGACTTGGCAGCAGCATGAGAATTTAAAGAAGCTGGGGAAAGGAGAGAGATGCATTTCTCACACAACACTGTGCCTGAAACCCAGAGTTTGGGTTCTCCAGTCTCCCAAATCAGAGGTGGGACTCAGGAGCACAGTAGCATTTTTCCATTTGGTGAACCTCCATTCTTTTTTCACAGAAACCTGGGCCCTGAGGCCAGGAACCATGTGGCTGCACATTGGCAGCTTTTCTGAAAACTGGTCATGGATGTACCCCAGGAGACTGAAAACTTTCAACCAGTACATAGCGGAAGAGGAGAGGATCCTAAAATTCTTTTTTTTATTCACTGACTAATGTGAATCATCCTCCACAGATATCAATGCCTGATTAATCTCTCCACATAATGGAAAAAGTAAAATGACACTCTAGAAAAACAGACAAATTCAGACTTGATGCCCAGTTTTGGACTCATATAGACTTGATGATCTTAAAGGTCCTCTTCAACCTAAGTGATTCTATCATTCTACGATTCTGTTCTAAGGGACTTCCCCAATAGCATAGTCTTAGATTGCTTTGTAAAAACTAGCATCAAACCACCACCAGCATGAAATTTGTGAGTTTCCTATTCAGATGTTCCTAAGGCAAGCACAAAGTTTCTTTCTTGTGAGAAAATACCAGTTTGGTTCAGGGATTTTAAATGCACAGACACATGGGTTAGTAGATGGTTCAATCACACAGACAGCAACCTATCACTTCAGCATTTACAAACTCTTCTTGCAAAGCTGAAAAATATGGTATTTAAAATACTTCCTACATAAATAGTTGAGGGAGTTATTATTTCTATTTGGTTGTGGGGAATATCTAGTCCCCTTAGGAATTGGTAGAAATTACTCCACAGAATTACAATTACATGTTTAAAAGTGAGGATGAACGGTAACTGCCGAGAAATTTTGAGAGCTGGCAATGATTCAGTGCTCCACAAAGTCTGGCCTCGTGCTCAGCAAAGGGAATTCTCTCAGCATTACTTCTTCACATGTGATGTGGTGGAAGGAGCTGCAATTTCTGAGTCTGCATTGAAACTCCTTCCAGCACAACTTTTTCAAACATATGAAACTACCTAAATGATTTTATGAAACAAAGCCTCTTTTTATTCCAGCTGTCCAAAGCATTTACTACAACCAACTGAAATGATGAAATTCTAAATTATAATGAGAAACCCTGAGAAAAGACTAAGCTAGGTGTAATAGTATTAGAAGGATCTTCTCAGAAATTGGCACAAAGTGTATAAATGTAACAGTCTGGAATGGGAACTGTTAGAATCCAGTAAGTTTAGTGTAGGACAGTGTCATTATGGATTGTTTAAATCAACTTCAAAAGCAGTTAAAGCCTTAATGAATCTGAAAATGATATTTATTTTTCGTTTTTGAAGGTTTAATCCTATTACATGCCACATAATGAACCCACAGATGTTTCTGGCTTCCACCTTCGTAAGTTTTAATTGAAAAAGGGAAATAGCCAAAAATGTAGCTTGCAATTATACACTGTTCAAACACATGAAATTTCACTAGAAGAGTGGGAAAGAAAGTAATCTTTCTATATCCCTTCCCAATCCTTCAGAAATACCATGCACTTATTCAATCATGGGCTATCACATAACACAATCTGGAGCTGTAACTAGTGGGTAGCAAATCGTACTACATCTTCCCTGGGCCACATTTGCAAAGGATAAATTGAAGACTGAATTCAGCAAATCTTACTGATGCAAGTAATTCTTATTTTTGAATGTCTTCTTACTAATTTCAAAACCTTATTTATAGAAATCTTTCCATTGCCCCAGTAGTACTTACTGGGAGAGTAAGAGTTTCCAGTACTAATTTTAAAATTATTTGGGGGGATTTTTCATGAACAGATGTCATAAATTCTACTGACTAAATTAGCAGTTATGTATTGTTTAAAGGATATTTGTCAAATGATTTGTTGTTGGCACCAGAATTATTTCTTATTGTTCTTTTGTGGGGGAGAGGGGGAAAGGGAGGGGGAAAGTGGGAAGGGGGGGGACTTCTCCATGTCCCTTCTCTAAAGAGCTTGAAATTTATGTGTAGGAAAAAAAACAACTGAAACCAGAACATATGTCTACAATAAATAAGATTATGTATAGTTACCACAGACAAGATAGACAAAGAAACAACAGGACTGTTTCAATCAAGACAGGAAATCCAATGTGGATGCCAGAAGTGAGATTTAGCTCACCTAACCTTAGCTTTATAAAAGTAAGGCATTTGGTCTTAGACACCTGGGCTGTTGCCATAGTCCATGGAGAGTGACAGATCCATGAAATGGGCCATTCATCCAACATATTTTAGGATGTGATGAATCACTTTCTGCATGTGGTTGTGTCCATTGACTGCAGTAGGCACCTAGGTAACTGGGCTATATTTAGTGCTTAAATGCCTTTTAGATGACTAAATTAGGTAAGAGAACCCAGCCCAGCTGCCTTGCAAAGGTCAGGATATACATCAGGGCGGAGGTGAGTTTTAAGGAAGGATTTACGGACAATAAATTCTCTTAGATCATCAGCACAGAAACAAGTCATGGAATGGGAATGTTCTATCTTGGGTCAATAGATCAGAGATCAAATATATCAAGTATGTATTCCCACACTCCCTGCTTCCCCTTCCATTTTTGCCATTTCAAACATACATTTAGGTTTTTAAAAGTGTTTTGCTTTGCCTTGCTGCTGTGTGAAAGGGAATAGAAACTGGGCTTTATACTGAGACAGTGAAACCAGTGAGAAGGTGCTGCCAAATTATCAGAGCAGAAAGCTGCAGAATGTTTATTTTCTCTTTAGGCACAGTTTTATTGGAGACAATGCACAACAACAGTAGGAAGATAACGTTCAAAAATATTTCAAGTGGAAGTGAAAATCAGATATAGTGGGAAAACAGTGAAAAGCAGAAAATACCAGAACTACAGTAGATAAACATTATCTCTGACAGGCAACAATTTTCCGAAATGGCTATTGATTTCACAGTCTCCACACAGCTAACAAAATAATCACTGTATGTTTGTGAAATTTTTGATCAAAAATAATTCTTTTATGAGGTCTTGCAGTCATAAGTTTTATGGAAGAAAAGTCTAGATAAACACAGGAAAGGTATGTGTAATCTGTTTTATATTTACAGGAAAAGAAAATAATACCCTAAGTTATATGTTGTTTTGTCAGCTGAGATTTATTTGTATTTTAATTATTTTGTTTTGTTTTTCTGTCGCCGGTGCAGTTAAGAAATCTCTAGAAAAGGTAATCTAAAAAAAATGTAGATAAAAGGAAAAAATTATTAATAACTACTGCTATAATGTTATTATATAAAATACAATTTAATAATAAAATAATATTTTGTGAAAATATTATATAAATTGTTCTCCCATAGTTCTCCCACTAGTTTACAGCAAGTGAAATCCATAATGCAATGATAATAAGCAAGGAGCCAGTCCTAGAGACTGTGGATTCAGTAAGAGAGCAGATAAATCAAAGCAAAAAGGACTGCCAAACTTGTACATGACATTGAAATGAGCCTGGATACCCTTTGGGTCTTAAATCTATTTTTGTGTTTGCAGAAGCGTCTTGATATTAGAACGGCTCCAATAAATCTCTCTTTCCACGTCAACCCATTAATATTGCTAAACAATAATAAACCTTATGTCAATCCATAAAATGCGACAGACACAAGCCTCATAATTTTTTCCACTTTGGCTTTCCTCCTAGTGCTGATAAAAACATCTATCACCCAAGCACTAAAGCCTGGATCCCTGGTAACAAACTTTCAGACAGAAGTTGATGAGGAAAAAGCTTTGGTAGTCTGTACTTTCTTGATTTTGTGTCACATTCAATTCAGTTTCTAGATATGATTTCAAATTAGACATAACAACTGAATATAATCTTCACAGCATTTATTTAGTCTCTGAAATTGTACGGACCAGTATTACAGTCAAGTTTGCCTAAGTTACTTGTGGAGTACTTTATCATGAAGTCCTCTGGTAGTTTCAGAACAGTGCTGGCACAGCTTAGAAAAAATTACTATAATGACCCTTGAAAACGAGCCCATCCTCTTGAAGTTTCATTCCAGTCCATGTGCTTGTGGCATGAATGGGGAATCTGAACTCCTTCTCCATACCAGCAGTGCTGCAAAATTAACGAAGAGCTCAGACTTTAGAGAAAGGATGCCTTGATCTGTTATGTATACTGTCACCCATGAAAAAATGGGAACAAAGCAAAACCTATCCTTTATCCCCACAAATTCATCAGTTCAGGGAAAAGTAATCTTTGTTGTTCTTCTTGTTCAGATTAAAAATACTTGGAAAGAATAAGTTTCACAAGCAGCACTTTGATTTTAACTCACCCTGCAGTAGCCTTGGACACAGCCACCTCAAGGAATAGGCTGGAAAACACCCTGCTCCAAGCCCAGCTCTGCTGAATGCTGTGATTTGTAATGATCTGTCCTGCAGTTTGGAGAGTTCAGTTGAGATACTCATGGTAGCTTTAGACAAAATAGACCAGGTATCAGATATAGTCTGATATATATATTTAAGGCAGAGCTAATCAACAGAAGCTGATTTCACATAGCACCAGCAGCCTTCTCTATGCCTTGATTTGCTCTTCAGCTGGCAGATAAAGTCTGCAATGGCTTTTAAAAGTGCTCAGTTTGGACTTATATTTGTTGGTACTTGGTTTTGACTGTGCTATGTATTGCTATGTAAATAAGTGAGAAAAAGTGAAGAGTAATAAAACTGCAAGCAAAGTTTTTAGCATTATCAAAATCTTATAACTACATAAAAGCAACAGGAAATAGAGTGATACAGGTACATTATAATTTCTTTCCCCTAATGGTGACAGTATATTTCCTCAAGATCATCTTTCTGCATGATGCAGGGATGTGATTATGGAAGCCATGCCTGCATTTCCTTTTCCTTACCTGAGTTCATCTTCAGAGCTGAGCAATATATTTCCGAGGTGCTACCCAGAAGTATGTCCACTGAGGCAGCAATTCTCATCCATGTCCCAGATCTCCCAGTTCCAGTTAGCATTCCAGCAAGATTGCTAACCTCCTCTTTCATCCCTTTTCTTTCATCCCAAACCTTTGTTATAAAGTCTCTACGGATGTCTACTACCAAAGCAAAAGCAGCTGATGGATCAGTGCCAGATGAGTTAGCCATAGTCTTCCTGGCTGGAAGAAAAGCTGTTCCTTTTTGGGTTTCACTCAGTTCTAGGTTCCTTGGTAACCCTGAAGAAAGGGGCTGAAATGCAGCAGGGCTTCACGAACTCCTCCTATGTTAAAAGCAAGAGCAGAGTCAGTGTAACTGATTGGGACCCTAGGTTCACCAGGTAAGCCCAGGGAGATTTTCTTCTTGCCCACCCAGCCCCATCATGAGGTGGTTTTCTCTGTACCACAGAGCTGATCTCTAAAGCAGGCCTTGGTAACCGGTGTGCTGGCGGCATCACCAAGTGTGGAAGAAATTTCACAGCCATGGCAGCAGCAGTGCCAAAACCTGGGCTCCATTCACACCATACAGTTTGCATTAGGATCAAAAAAAAAACCAAACCCAACCAGCCAACCAACCAGCCAAAAAACAAAAACAAAACAAAACAAAAACAAAACAAAAAAAAAGAAAATAAAAAAAACCCCCACCATCCTCTTTAGGAGGTTCAGGACTTGCTAACTCATGCATAAGTAATTATAAAGCCATACTTTATTGAGATTCGTGAGAAGAAACGAAATACAAGTTGTAACATATGCCAAACATACTCGTTTCTGCCTACATATAGATAATGAATAAAATATAGTTACCTCTATTCAATTCCTTTTTAGCTGCCTCCTAGAGATTTCCTACAATATTTTCTATACACCACATCAGATTTGTCCTAAACAGGAATACAGGACTGAGTCATCTAGTCCAGTTCTCTGTTATCACAGGCAACTACACTTGGCAGGGCCAGTCAGTCTTCATTGTTCGATAGAGTTTGAAGTTTTTGCCTCTTTTCCTCCCAGGAAAAAAAACCCTTCATAGAGATATATATATATATATGATGGCAAAGTTTTGATTTCCCTGCATAAGCAAAGTTCTATTTTTTGTGTGCGGGCTTGTTGCCACAATATCTGATTGCTCTGGAATACTGTGGGTTAGGTACAAGTGTTCAGAAAAAACATGAGGAAAAACCATATGTACTCATTAGTGAAAAAGATCATACTGACAGATTGCTCTCCATATGTGGAACTTCTGTATTGTAACCTTGCTATTTACATGACACATGAAAAATGTGTCATTTTCTAATGAAAATTTCACTTTATATAATATCTTACTAGTCATAAGACATGAAGAACTTCATTTCATTTATATCTATTCCATTGGAAGGGACCTGCCATAAATTTAATGCTTTAGCTTTAACATATTTATTGATATAATTGCAAAACATGGACACTGCAATAGGGGGGGAACCAACAGAAATTAAATAGCTGAAAATAATTAGCCTATAATTGATGTAATGAGGCTCAGACACTTCTCCATACTTCAAAAGTTTACCTCCAGCAGTTTTCTAATCTACTGTATGTGAGAAAAAGGAAGTATTTATTAGTCAAAGAAGTCAATTAAATCTTGCAATGCAAATGCCCGAATTTACTTATACTTAATTCAAATTTCCTGAGTATTTTAATTAAATTAATAATTTGCAAAATATCAGTAATATTGAAATATTAGTCAAATAATTCCATCAGTTTTCTTCCTTGAAATTTGAATATTTTTGGATGCTAAATATTTATGAAGAAAAGTGTCATTTAGAATAAAATAAAAAGGAGATAGAGGAGAGGAGATTGCCATCCAGTAAGCAGATTACTCTTCCTTTAGCTCTGTTGTTGTTTTGTTTTTTTTTTTTTAGTTTTGTTTAAGTACTGGGTTGTCCAGCAAAAAAATGTTAAATGAAAATCTCTTTAAATAGGCATTTTCTTAAATTCTCAGAATAGAATCGTATTCCTGTAATCTTTCCTTAGGCAGAACCTTAACCAGCTCGAATACAATCTGTTCAAAACTCATGTAATCAGTGGAAACATTTCCACTTACTTCAGTGAATTTTGGAACAGGGAATATCACAAAAAGTAGTAGGCTGCTATTTCATGTTTTCAGACAGTAAGTACATGACATTTTGTAACTATGTCTGAACTATTTTAAACTCCAGCACAGACTAATGCACATGATATTCAGAGTCCTAAAATTTCTTTTTGAGGAGAAACTGAGACAGACTTTAAAAAAAAGAATTTTCTTTTTCAGTTACTTTTTTATGAGAAAAGGCAAAGTGAAATTTCATTGCTTTGTGGAACTGCCATGTAGAACTGCTTATCTTCTGGTAGTGATTTTCCTTCATGGAGAACTCAAATATACCATAGGGACATGGAAAAATACATCTGTTTCCACACTGCAACTATTGGCAGTGATAAATTATTAAGTTTTTTTGGGAAAAGCACAGAATATAATGGACATATTACAGTATTTTTCCATAATGACGAAATCAGAAATGTAAATGGCCTATGTATTTGATTATCAGTTCAAGTCTTTTAAAGTCTAGACCTAGCTTCCTTTAAATGGACAACAATTTTGCAGTTTGTGCATTTTTAGTTTTCTTTTCTTTGAATTTAATGTCCCCAGATAATAATAATTATATTGACAACAACTGCACTGAAAGGTGATTTTGTGTAACTTTCTTTAGGGTTCTCAGATTAACATCTGAAGAGCATCAAGGATAATTTTGCCGCATTACTTCATCCAACACGGTGTGCATCCAATGCAAGATTTTTTTTTTCTGAATGAATGCATGTATCTGTGGTAATAAATATTGTTCTGATATTAATGAATAAGATTTTGTGGTGCCATTAATTATGTAGTTCAGCTGGAGGCACTTTTGCGTGAGTTCTAGAGAGATCTGTGGCAACAGTGAGTAATTCTATTAATCATATGCAGATATTATTTGTAAGGAACATGCTTGCAATTCCAAATTCTATATGTAACACTCCAGAAGTGCCTGACACATACTTTTACTTGCAGCCTCTTCCTTTTCTTTAATTAATATTCCGTAACAATAGCAAGAGTTCTCTGCATGAAACTAAGCCAAAGGAACTCTGTTTGGGAATTACTACACCCCATTTATCACTTCTATCAATGTACCTTAACTGGTATTTACTGATTTAAAAATAAGGTTGGTTCTTAGCAAAAACATCTTCATTGAGCACAGGGAGAGCAATAACTACAGCAGCAGAGAGCAAAAGTGTTATCATAGTTCACTTGCAGAAGTCACAGAACACCTCATCAAATTGGAAGACTCAGGTCTTGGTTTTTTGTTTGTTTGTTTTTAAATTTTACTTCTGAACAGTTAGTACTTTAAGGCCAAGAAGACCCCCCCTCTCTTTCATGCTTAGTTATCTGACTCTACTCCAAAGCTGGCCTTGAGAAGCTATTGATGTCTTACTAGATGCTATTGACATCTTACCATTTGATAACAACAAAATACCAACTAAACATATTCAAAAGGCTTTCTGATCTTATTAGTTATGAAATAACTTTTAAGTTCTTTATGCAGCCTCATGATAATTTACTGGGGTTTTATTTGAATATGGATATTCATTTCTCGGATCGAGACAAAAAGAGGTTGGGGTGTCACAAGGAATTTCATCTGTTTTGGCGTAAGAACTGCTCTTATTTTAAGAGGACAACACTGAAACCACACTCAGGCTTTTTGGCACAGAAATCAAAAGGAAAAAACAAAACAAAACAAAAAAAACACAGAAATAAAATAATTCTTGTAGATTAATTCTTTTCTATGTGCATCAAAGAAAGGCAAAGAATTAAGTGTGAGAGTCCAGTCAGAATTTCTACTCCTGCTGCTATTTGAAAGAGGAAATGGACACTTGGATGAGAGGTGACCAAAAGAGTGGTTCTGAAAACAGGGGTCACCATTATCATCATAATCATATGCGACTCATATTGCTCCATAACATCGGTAGCCTGGGTGATATTACCCTGGGAAAGCAGGCAGGCAGGGAGGGTAAGAGTATTTCACACAAGCTGACTGCTTTTGCATGTCTTTTATCTTGCCCATGATCAGCTCTCAAGTGTCTGATATGTATGTGTGGGTTTTTTAACATCCTCTTTTGTAGCTAGTACTAATTCCGTCTTAGTAATGTTTTGTTTGGCTGTAATTCTCTTTGAACAAAGGCTTTCAGGAAACCCCTCCAAGCAGCTGCTGTGCTCTAAAACTGTCTGCTAACAGCCTCAAAATCCCAGACGAAGTCCCTTTATTTAATTATTTTAAAATAATTATGAAAATCTGGTATCTGACAAAGTTGTATATATTGTGGGCTTGAGATAAGAACATGACTCAATGTGTCTGATGACGTTCAACAGTTAAATTTTTACTGAGAAGTTTATTTCTTGGGTAATTCCAAGGTTATAAAAGTCAAGGACTCTGTCTGTCATCTTTTACTTGGTACCACTGAAGTTGAGAGAAAAAGTTTGTGACCTTACTTGGCTCTACATGTTACAATGAAGACTCATGAGATACTTGGTTTCTCACACATTTCTGTGCTTTTGGATGATCCAGGGCTCAAAGTTTCTGTTCTGACTCTGAGTTACTGGATCTTAGCTATTCAGTCCAGATCCCTAAGAGTTCTGAAGGCACTCATTATTTCAAAGAAGGTTTTTATCCACTTGTAAATATGTATGCTAATCTAAACAAATGTAAATACTGGTGAGTATGTGTTAGCACATAACACAGGAAGTACAGTGGGTGTTGCTTAGTGATAAAATTCAATATAGACAATATTTCTCCCACAGACACCCAGACAAAGGAAAAAGTCTGCATAACAGTGTCAAGCTTATATGAACCAGAGGAAATACATGGGTTTAGATCTGCATTAAAAACAATCACAAAAGATCCATTTTTAAAACCACAAGGTATATGCTTCAAAAAGCAAGATCTTGGCATATAGGCATTAGAAAGGTCCATTGAATGATAAGAAGGTCATTTTCTGGAGAATGGTGTCTTGCAACATGTACAGTTACCACAGTAACATTTCAGTCTTGCTCAGAGTCGCAGCATAGTAAAAAAAGGGCAAAAAATTGATTTTTACCCATGTTGGTTTTTTTTCATGAAAAAGAGACCTTTCAGACCCTAACCATATTTCTCAGCATTCAGTTGAATTATTTTTGGAAAACCAGCAGGATTTTTTCATTGCTTTCAGTGAAAGGGCAAACAAGAAACTGTTTTTCTTCTTATTATTATATTATCTACATTGTATATCTGTAAGGAAGACTCATATTCTTTTGAAAACATGAGACATTGAACAGAATATATATATTGCCAGCAGTCAATCATATTGATTGCTATCAACTGCACTTATGACTGAATTAATTTACCATCTCAATGTGACCATTACGGAGAAGCATAAGCTATTACTCCAGACTAGATTGAAGAAACTTTTCATTATTGGCTTGAATTTGAAATTCCCCCTATATCCCTCCCCCTAATTTTTGAATTTTTGGCTGCTTAGTTTTATTGAAGGAATAGGGCTAGTATTTGAGGGTAAAAGTAATAGCTGTCTGCCTGGAGAAATTCAGACAAGGACCAGATCTTCATCTGGTGTTAATGAATCTAGAGGTTTCAGTTTCACAGGGAAAAAAAGTTATGTTAACCAGATGAGGATTTGGCTCATGGAGTTTTGTACATTACTTGTCATCCATTTTCTGAAACTTCCCCAAATGTTTCTGTCAATCCACAAGATCTCCACAATTGGCTTCTTCTAGCCTATTTAAATTTGCTTGCTCCTTTGGCTTTACTTGAGAGAAAGATCTGTAATAAGCTAGGGACAGTACCCCTAGATCTAATAGTATCATGAACTTAAGAATCATGCTAAGCATCAACAGACAACTTTGTGGAAGAGTAGCCTCTACTCTTAACAACACACACTTAATGCTTATGCAGAAGGGAAAGGGAGAAAATAGATGTGCAGCAACTTTGTTCCTTTTCTTTTTCCTCTAACCCTGTTGAAGGCTCTCTCCCCAAAGCCAGAACTGTTACAGACTTCCAATGTGTTTTGACTGCAGCAATTCCCAGCAGATCTCTCATGCAGCCAAAGCATATCTAGAGCCCAGTAATGCTCCAGCCTGATTTGTTCGCCCCGTGTTTCAAAGTGAGGAGGTAGAAGAGATGCCACAAACCCATTAAGCAGCTCTCCTCCTCTATGGATCTCTCTGAAAACCAGTAAAGTCCCCAGTAACATTGTGTTATAAACTCTGTACTTCTGAAGTAATGTAACCTGGACCACTGAATATCCAGCTCACAAAGGCTACAGTGGTGACAAATGGTAAATGTCAGCAAAGAATCATGACTCCAACCATGAATTCACGAGGTATTTATGAAACAACTTCTTCTCAGTGGCTTTATCGCTGACTTACAAGCTCCACATCAAAGTTTTCAAGCTAGTAGCACAGGACTGGATGACAATGATGAATTCAAGAAATTTATCATGGTGAGATTATGTTTGGTGAAACACTTATTCAGATAATTTTAAAAATAGATGGAACCTTAAAATAATTGTAGAAATCAAAACCAGGAAATGTATAATTTTAGATTCTAAAATGCAGATTAGTCAGAATTTACAAGGTACTTATTGATTTTCTGTTTTATGTATTTTTAATATCTTTATTAAATATCTTCAGAACCATATGTTTCTGGAGGAATATGCTGTGTCTGCATAGTTTCTGTGAAAAGCACATGATTAGGTAACCTTTTTAAGTACTGACGTTAATAATGCTATAAACAATTTCCAATCCATGCCAAAGCATAACACAGAGAAAGGTGCAGAATAGTCTAGATTTCTT
This sequence comes from Peucedramus taeniatus, assembly GCA_013400575.1. Classification (NCBI taxonomy): domain Eukaryota; kingdom Metazoa; phylum Chordata; class Aves; order Passeriformes; family Fringillidae; genus Peucedramus; species Peucedramus taeniatus. Next base: position 151,842 of record WBNO01012406.1, on the reverse strand, counting down.
CTTTCCAAAACATGGATGATTATTTTTAATCTCTCACAAAGAGCGCTTACAGAAAAAAAATACACCAGCAGTTACTTTTTGGCAGGAAAGTACTGAAAAATTAGGGGAGAGAAAGAAAAATGCAAATGTCTGGAAAAAAAAGGAGGAAGAAAGCAGTCCATCTTTCTCTTGAAAAATGGAGTAGCCACAGACAAGAAGCGTCTGAGAGGAAGGAGGCATTTTCCTTTAAATGGCAAATCAGCTTGTTGAATAAAACAAACTGGCAAGATGTTGTGTTCATTCCTTCCGCTGGAGTCCCTTTTCCAGGGACCGTTTGTGTGAGTACAAACAGATTCCTACAGCACACATTGAAAAATCTGGTGATCTACTGCTTCGTTCCGTCGACTGCAGCAGCGGACAGCAGCTTCTGCATGAGGGTGGTGATCTGGACCACAGCCAGCTCCTGTGAAGGTTCCTCTGCCATCTCTGAGGGAGGACTCTGGTCCTTCCATCAGCAGCAGGCATTGCAGCCTCACAGGCATCACTGCCCAGCCTGCAGGGCTGCCAAACAGATACCTCAGACACTACATGGCTGTCCACATACCTACCCATAGCCCGAGTGGCTTAATAAAACAAACAACTGGGGTAACAAAGAGGTTGCAAGCAAAACAAACACAAATGCCTTTCAGTTATACTCAACAGCATTATTTAACCATGGGGGCTTTTGGTGTCTCCTACCTACAGTTCTTTTAAGTGTCCTGCATATACAAATAGAGCCCCAGATCTCACAGCGAAGTCAGATGCTCTCCACCTGCCCTGTGCTTTGGGTTACTTCCATTTGTATTCCCTTGGGCACAGTCTTTGTGACACCAATGTAGATTGTTCTCTCTGGACAGCATCTTGAGCACATCAGTGTTATTCCTCTTCTCTGCCCCAAAACCACCAGTGGCCGTGTGAACCGCCTATGTGGTGATCTAATTGCCATTGCCTGCTTCTGCTGGGGCTAGGTCCTTCCATTGTGTGAAAGCAACTCCCTCTCTTCCTCTCAGACCAACTAACTGCTGGGTGGCTACCCCCTCATTTCTTACCACTGAGGATAAGTCAGGGCTGCTGGAACACTGAGAAGATTGCATAAAGCAACTGTTATAAAACATATTTTCTTTGGAATGCTTTCTGGTGTCTCTTTCAGTGGAAAACATGGCACTAAGGCAAATTACAGACTTGGGCAGAAGGGCCACTTCAAACCCAAAAAGTCCAGTAACTCTCCAGTCACTGCTTATCTGGGGACCAAAGGCATCTACAGCCCCAGCACACCCATGGTGGCTGAGCACCTGCAGCTAGACTGGATGACTTCAGGCCTCGTTGCTCAGCCTACACAAATCTACAACAGCAACTTCTTCATCTCCAGCTTTTGACAGTGTTTCTGTTGGACCTCAGAGATCTCAAAACACATTGTAGAAGTTTTTATAGTAGGAATAGAATTTTAGAGAGAAAGCTGGAGCAAAAGGTGGACTATTAAAGCATGTGAAAGGTCTCTCTCCCAGTTCCATACCCTACACCAGTGTCCTGCCCTCTTTGCTTCACTCAAGAAGCACATGGAGCCCCAAAGGAGGTGACCCTCCCTCTCCCATGGGGTTATCCCAAGTGGAGAACACCTGCATTAGACTCCATGTGGGGCTTTCCTCCTCCCTTGGGAAAAACACACCTTCTCTTTTACCTTTATTTTGCCTTGTGCACAGATGCCACAAAAATGGAATCTCAACCTATCTGTCAGAAAATGCTCCATCATCCAGGAGGGCACTTGTGCAGAGGGATAGAGGAGGGCAAAGGCTCTTTTGGTCTGTTAGGTGATGGGCTGGCTTAGTTCTGGCAACAGCAGATATTACAGTCTGTGCCTTATTCTGACCACTAAGCATCATTGCTTTTGGCCAAGTGCTAAAAGCAGCCAGAACCTTTAACCAAATCTTTTATTTCTTCCCAAGGTTCCCATGAAAGGGGTTTACACGTCTTTTGCTCATTTCAAAGGGTGGAGTAAATTCCTCACTGCAGTCAGCAATCCTGCTAGCACAGGCTGGTGCCATTTGCACACTGTATTGCCAACAGCAAGCCCTGAGAGTGATGAATAAGAGCCCAAACATCACAAGACCGCCTAAACATTTTTAAAATAACAATAAAATTTAAAATAACATTTTAAAATAACAAAAGGAAGCTCTTTTCATTGCAGTTCAGTTGCTGGAAATTTAGATTCATTTTTTTTCCACTCCTTTTCCACTGTCTTACAGCCTGGAAATATTTTGTAGACATGAAAGCTGAGATTTACACACTTCTTAGTGCCAGTACATTGCAGTTTCTACCAAATATCATGATAAGACCCTGAGAGCTGGTAACATCATGCAAATTTCACTCAAAAAATTACTTGGAGTTGGCAAATAAAGCTAAGGTAATTAACTCAACAGAGCATTTCTTACTATTTCTAAATAATTTAAGTATTTGACATACATAATAGACCATGTTTTAAGTGATGCAAGGCTTAACATGATTGCTAGAGTGTCTGAAAGTGGAAACATGGTTGATTTGAACCTGAATCTCTTGCTTTGTGTGTTATCAAGTGGCTAATACATATCCAAACCTTGTTTTCATGTGAAACATAAATTGTACGCCCATAAAAATGCAGTAGCAAATCATGAGATTGTTTCAGAAAGCGAGGTTGGTTTCCTCAGTGTTGTAAATCAACTGGACCTTTTTCACTTCTTAGCTAATATATTCACATTTGTAAACAGCATTACATACAGAAAAGTGTTCTTTTTCTGTATAATTCTATAACTGAAAATTGCTGTTCTTATTAGAAGCAGTACTTTTTTGTGCCTAAATTTGATTATGTGTTTTTTGTCTTCTCTTTATTCACACTTTCCACAAACACAGATTTCCCATCACTACTTCAAATTTGCTTTATTTTGCGCCATGTTTTGGATCACTCCAAAAAAAAAAACAAAACAAAACAAAACAAAACTAAACAGAACAAAACTAAACAAAACAAAACAAAACAAAACCCACACAAACAACAAAACACTAAAAACACCACCACAAAATGCTCATTTTTTTAAACTCTGTTCTGGAAAAGTCCCAGAAAAAAATCTTGTTATCACCTTCTTAATTTTAAACAATCTGTTTCAGGGTTGATCCAAATCAAACAAGTTTCCATTAAGTGGCACCAGCTTCTATTAAAATGCCATTAGCAGAATCTTCACGCCTGTTCCATCGCAAGACTTGTCAGTTTTTTAAAAAATTCATCTGAATTTCAAGTTTCCAGTTTTAATGGTTTCATTGTGGCTCTCGTTTGAATCTTTGTCACCCTCTAGTGTCACGACAATGGAAGCCATCAGCAAAGAAGGGCAAGTTCCAGCGCGCAGAGCGCCCGAGAGCGCTCCACAGGGAGCGAGGGTTGGGGAGCAGCCGGGGCACAGCCCTGGGCGCAGCGAGGAGCCCGCGCTCGGCTGGTGGCGCGGATTAGCGGGTGACAATCACTGTCCCCAGCGAGGCCGCGGGGACGTGGCTGCGAGCTTTGTGCGGCTGTGTCACAGCGCGGGCGGCCGGGACGCTCCTGTCACATCTCTTCGCCCGGGCTCGTCGGTGGCTCTCAACCACAGTTTTGAAAAAGAAATGTTTTTTGTTTGAAAGGCAGTGGCATCACATCCGCCTCCTGAGGTGGTATCCAACACAAGATCTGCTGGATGCCACTGACTGCAACTTTTTCCATGGCTGAACATTCCCCTCCCAGTACAGGATAATGCTGCTTAGTTTATTTTTGGTGAAAGCAAATGAAACATGACTCCTACTACCCTTTCCTCACGGTTTTCCACAATTACAAGAAGGAAACAACCTTCCTGATGTGCATTAGCAAGTTTGTCTCCTTCCCTCCATTCCTTACTTTCAACTCTGCCCCCATCAAAATAACCTGAACTCTCAGTCTTTGATACCACCACTATCTTCTCTCAGGCCCTGAAGCTCCATCTCTTCCCTTCCCATGCTGACTAGACCCATGTTCTCTGTTTGGTTTGGTTTGGGTTTTTTTTTTTGTCCTTTGTTCTTTTTCACAGTTCCTCCTGCCTTCTTTTGTGTCGCAGTGGGATTACTCCTATGCCCTTTTTGTGACCAGAATACATTTTCTAGTACTGCTCTCAGAGAGGAGTCCAGGGAAGCACATCTGGAACCTGTTCTTGTGAAATGCTGTCAGAAGAAGGGATGAGTCTTGCTTGGTGGGCAGGAAGGAGGGAATAGGTGGGCATGGCTTAGATAGGCCACCATCCTTAGGTGGTCATGGCAGTGAAGAAGAGGCTAAAGGAATGTGGGAGGTAGGGGACTAGCAGCAGCTGGATGGACAGAGCAGGAGGAGTGGCAGGCTAGGGCAGGAGAGTTAGGCAGGGACAGGGCAAAGGCTAAACAGAGCAGGGAGCTCCTCACTGGGGCCCTGTGGCTGCTGCGGGGCTGCCGGATGAATGCTGGGAAGCAAGAAGGAACAGGAGGCTTTCCAGTGGAAAATGGAGTTGGGTGTCAAAACATCAGGATGAAAGGAGCAGAAGGTTTTGTATTACTTGCAGGCTTTGGCAGTGGGATCCAGAAGGAATGGGAAGCTCAGGAGTCTTGGTCAGGAATCAGAGATTGGCATCAGCATTGTCTCCTGGGAGCTCACCTATACAGGCTCTTAGTTCAGCAGAGATATGCACAAGGTTATCTGCAGCAAAACTGCCTGGTGCCACCAGAAATGTGATAGAGGTGCTGCACTGCTGTGTCAAGAGCCATTCCAGTGTCTTGTCCACAGCACCCCTCTTTCCTCCCTGAAAACCCTTCTCAAAGCAGATGACAGATGGGTGACAGCCCCATAAAGGGACAGACTCTGTCTTCATCACAGTTACATCCATTTGATTTTGAGAGCCTGCATGGAAATAAATGTATTTCAATTTGTATTTTGTAAAGCCCCATTCAGCCAATAATAATTGTCAAACAGAGGGAATAATAATTTTATTTTCTGCAAGGTGATTATGCACATTGCAAAACTACCCACAACTGAGCTCACCTAGCAGCCTCTGCCATAAATAAAATCAGGAGCAAGGGGCACAAGCAGAGCTTGTAGGGAACCTGGACTCCCCAGTGCAAACCTGTCCTTTTTGTAATCAAACTTAATTCTTCAGTTAAAATATTAGAATGGTACAAGGTGAGTCAAAGATTCACATCCAGGGAGATAACCATCCCAATAGTTTCAATCTGATCCTGGGTTGGTGTGTGGGTTTTTTTTTTGTTGTTTTTTAAATCTCTCTCTAAATGGCACACAGATTTCCTCTTTGTCACTATTTGTCATATTTCCCCACAGAAATGTTCTACTGCTCAATGTTTGTCTAGCACTTTGTGATACTCCAGATGAAAGAAAAAAAAAAAAAGAAAAACCTTATGCCATTTAAAATAAGCACCTTGGGAAATCTGAAAAATATGGATTATCTCACACAGACTGATTTACCATATAAAAACCATGTTTCTCTGGTCTGGAAAAGGGTTGATTAAATATATCCCACAGTAAAATAGCTTAAGGTTGATTAAATAGATATTCAATGATTAAGTATAAGTACATTTTTGGATTTTGATTTCTAGGAACACAAGCACCATTTCGTTCATCCACAACTGGTATGCAGTCCAAAATGCTGCACACTTTATTCGGGGTCATGCCAAAGTTTTGAGTGACCAACAGAAACAGTGTCTGCAAGCCGAATGTACAAGAGCGTAAATTATAATGACAAAAGACAGGGGTTTTAAGAGACCAAACACAGCATCCACAAAAAATTGGTATATTGAAGTTTAATGCTCCAGGAGCTGAGTATCTGATCCAGAATGTTTTGACAGATTTTGGGGCATCATATGAGGCATTTGATATTTTGCAGACTCAGGGCTACAGAGAAAGAAGTGTCAATTATTTTAAAGATGCAGATGAAGCTTCTGCCTTTAAAAGTTTGATGAAACCTTGGCACATGACTGGGTTAGAATTTCCCACAGTATTATATTAAAACCTCTGTTGTTTACACAGCACTTATTTTAAAATGGTAAACTGATATGTGAATCGCAAGGATCAACAGCAATATTTTTTTGGCCATAAGCATTCAAGAAAAATATCACCCTACAATGTGTTTCAGAGACATAAAATCTAACTATGACAGAAAAAGTATGAGTTTACTATGTGTGAATTGCAGTAAGAGGTGGTGTTGATAGCATCAGCTATGAGAAAGTTTGTCTGACACTTTCTGGGATAATACCCTATATTGTCTTGCTATAACTTCACAGTGCTTTAGCAGTTTGCTCTTTTACCATTACCACAGGTTTGTGTCTGATCACAACCTTTTCTCCGAACAGCTGCAGCCCTTCACATCTTGGAAAATGTGAAATTTGTAAGGGCACAATTTCTGTGCAATGAATATGTCCATTCCTGTGTTCAGTGAAAAGCACACCAAATTTGACCCAGGTCCAAGTCTTTGGAAAATCTCTTCATCAGTGCTCAGAAGGGACTCACTTGCACTTTTCACATGAAAATCCAAAGGGTGCAACAATATTCTCAGCTTTTCCTAACTACAGTTGATGCTTTGGGATTTTACCTATCATGACCAAGAGATTGTTTTTCCTGGGGTTTTATTTCAATTTTTTTTTCTTTTTGTTACAGATAGAGGACAAAGCTGCCTGACAGAAATTCAAGGTAATAATGGGTGTGAAGTTAAGCATAAGGTAATTGATGAGAAAACATGGTAGAAAAAGAAATTGTAAGCTTGTGGAAAGAGACAGAACCTGGGTCAAGAATTTAGAATGGGCAGACTATAGAATTTAGAGGTCAGGGAGGAGAGAGGGAAGTCAGAATGATCAGACAAGGAACTTAGTGGGGAAATCAGGACTGGAGAGAGGGATTGTGTTGGGATGTGCCATGGAAATCGCTGAACAAATTACAAATATCTGAAAAACAATTATTTGTAAGTGCATTGCAGTACTTGTTAGCCACTTCCTCATTTTTCAGAATGTATCAGTACTCATCACATTCTCCCACATTCCTCTGCATCTCTGAAATTATGTCTCTCCTAGGTCACGTATTCAACTCTGAAATTCAAGTAACCATGGACACATTTAAACTTTTTATGTCTATTTTACACTCAAATTTACCCTTTGGCCAAAGGAAAAGTAGACTGGGTCAGGGTCCAGGAACTGTTAGTTCTAGCTTCATGTGGGACTAATGCATGACTTTTTACACTTTACTGTCTTTGTTACTGTGTCTTTTCATCAGCAACTTAGCCATGGTAGAGCTAGTATTGTTTTGTATATTTACCATGTGCAAATACACCCTTGCAGAGATGTGTCACAGGATTTATGTTACTGCAGCATATATTAACACTCAAAAAATGCAATACCGAATAGGACAATGCATCTTATTGGAACCAGATTCTCAAATAACTACTTTTAAAACTTTTAGTCTGCATACATAATGCTTTTATCCTAGAAACAATACACCACAAAGTGTCTGCCTCTAGCTTGCAAGAGAGGAGCATTTTGAATGGTATTTATAGTCCAAATGTTTGGCTAAAGCAGGTGAATATGAAAAGACTATACAATAATATCCTGAATAGACAAAAGCCTAAGTGAGAAGACATTTAGTACCTGGCATGACTGTGTTTTCAGTGTGTAACTTGGACAACACTGGAAATCAAGGCATTCTGGTTCCCATCCCTCTGCTGTAATAACTAATTACATCACATGGCCCTCTCTATTTTTTTTACGATGCATCCCCTCACGAGTTTTGGCTATTTTCTGGTTTATGTTAGCAGAGTTGCCAGCTTCACTTGGCTTTCTATCACCTTTGCACCACAGCCAAGTATTTCCCCCCATCATCAAGCATCACAGTACTGCATGAGGCAGACATGGTGTGTCTCTGCTGCTTGGTCTTCCAGCTTTCTCCCCTCCAGTAAGGAAATTACTGTGTTTAAACTCTAACATGTTTAAAATCCCACTAGTATTGTCTGATTTTTTTTTTTTTTTTTTTTTTGGTAGCAGACTAAGTTTAAAATAAGACAAGTAAATTAATTTTTACTAGTTAAATTAAAAATAGTGGCTCTGCTGTGACAATAGCAGCAGGGGAAATCCCAGTTGGTCTTCTGGAATATTTCAGGCTTCCTGCTTCACTGTCTCTGCTGCAGTATCCTCCCTTACATAATCCAGCAGGCAGTACTAACACACTCATCTAAGCAGGCACATTGCCAAAAATATTTGGTCTATTGAACACTCATGGTACACAGACTGAAGACTTTTGTGACTCTCCTCCCACATGAACTTCAGCTTTAAATGGCAAAGGAGTGTCTGCACTCTTCTCTCCCTTGAGAAACCCAAATTTACTTTTATGAGGCCATCAATATTAATGTTCATGCAGCATTCCAAAAAGCTATTTTCCCCTTCCTCTTCCACTGCCAAACATGAACAATGAAGCAACTTTGTAATCAATGTCATATTTAAACTATTTATTGTTTCTTTCTCCTCCTTGCCTCTTTTCTTTTCCTATGATTTTGAGGGGTGTACTTTTTCTTTTTTTCTGGCTGCTGAACCCTATATTTACTTTTCTTTCTAATATTTCCCTTGTTTATGTAGCCTTTTTTGCTCTGGGCCTTGGTTCCTCTGTAGCATGCAATCACATAGTTGTACAATGTTCCCATAATGCTGAAATTGTTACATACACACCAGATAAAATGCCTCGGGTTTTGAGAAGAGAGATGGGGGAGGAGCAGAGCAGGCTGATCTGAATGCACTCAAGAGCTGGGGATTTGGGAAGGTGCACATTCCCTGTAATGCCTTCCAGTGACACAATACTTACTGAGTGTGACACAGCCACTCACCAGAGCGGAGTTCCTGCTGGATGGTCCTTCTCCAATGAGCTATAGGTGCTCCTCAGACAATGATGGGTTTTTCAGGGAAGAGCTCCTAAATTTTATTCAAGCACAGTTTATGTTTTACTTGAGATTGACTGATCTGTAGGGCTATCTGTAGGACAGGAACTTCTGCCTCTTTTGTGTCTTCAGTTTTAACTGCAATCGTTTTCCAGACAATCCTTATTTTAAGGCAGCAAGAAAGCAGAGAGAGCTTTTTACTTTCACACAACACTTTTTAAGGAGCCTACATAATTGAAAAACAAATCTATGTGTTCTTGAGTGCTCATTTAATGCCCATCTAATGACTTTCCTGTAAATATAGATATTGAACTCATCGTGCTGCAACTGCCTCACATCAGCTGGGAAGTAAAAGCAGTTGACAGCCAACTTGTGTCAGCAAGCTGGGTAAGGGCCTTGGTCCAAGCTGTATTATGAAGGCATGTCTCTGTAGTCAGGTGGAGACAGTTGTGGAATAGCTTAGCTCATTTTCTAAGGTGCAAAATGGAAGATACATTCAATCCAAAAGCTGTTTGGACACGCTGTTGTGGAACTGTGCCCAAGCTAATACGTTCTGCTCAGAGGCAGGTTATTCTTTTACATAAGTTGGCTGGTCCCTCTTTTGGTGAGGTATATATGCTAAAACTTGAAATAACACAGTTCAGCCTTTAATATGAATGTTGGTTTCTAGACAAAGACTGCTTAGAAAGACAGTCTTTCTTTTTCTTTTTCATGTTCATCCTTCTGAAGTTCCCAGGAAACTAGTACAGAATATATTATGACAGAAGTAAAGGAGAAGTTAAGCAGCTAAACCTCTTACTGGTTTGTTTCTCTTTCATATTCATAGCATCTTTCACTCTGAAGAAACAAGTGAAAGGAGACAGAACTACCATTCCATTAATCAAAAGAACACCCCCCTTTTTCTCTTGTAACTATGTAATGTATACATTAATTTTAATTTATAGTGGTAATATATGCCACAATACATTTGGGGCATATAATTTTACAAGTTAAATATAACAGTTAAATAATTTTTCCATTGAAAGTCTCATTATAGCTATCAAATGTATTATTAGAAGATGTTAACCTTAAATTAAAATGCTTGGTGTCAGCATATCATGACCTTATAAAAGTCTTTTCAGAGATTTTGATGATATTGCACTTCTATTTCCCATTCTGCACACACTACAGTTTAACAGATTCATATGTAATAAGGTTTATGGCCTTACTGTGTCATTAACAAAACCAGATAACCTCTCTGACACTTACCTCTGTGTCAGAGGTAAGCCATTTCATATACCATCCTACTCTTACTCTGCTATCATAACTAAGTACTTAATTAGCTAGAAGTCTCAGCAATAACTTCCTAATCCTTACAAATTGCTGAAAATCTGTAAAATTATAAGTAACCCCCAGGACTTAGCTTGGACAGAGTTCTGAACTACTGTATCTAAAATGATTTCTGCATCGGCTGGAACTTCATGGTCACCTGCACTGATTGTGCAGACATTTATCTTAATTAGTCATTGCAACCTGTGCCTAGCATTTCTTTTGTCCACAGTAGAGGTTTACTCTGCAAAAGAGGAAAAGCTATGCAGAAATACACATTGGGAAAACACTGATACTTAGTTGTAGGAGCTGTTTTCACTGAAGAGTTAAACTGTATTCTACATTAACTCCTTTCATGCTGTCTTGAACAAAAAATGCACAGACATATCCCTTTAATTCAAGTTAGCTCTGCAGCAAAGACAACAGGACTGCAGTGCTGATAAGAGCTGGATGCTCCCTGTCTCTCGTGAGATTCCCATTGGAAGTTGATAAGTCACACATCTGGCTCATAGTCCAGGATAGAAGAGATCCTGTGGCAGGGCCTATTTGTGCTTCTTGCATGTAGCAGGCATGCTCTTCTGTCTGTTGGGTTATTGAAGCTACCTCAGGCCAGATCCACTGACTTAGAAAACACAAAACCTAGCTGGAACGTGTCCCATTCAGAAGTAACAGTCAAGATTGTAGTGAAAAAATTCTCCATGTTTTCTTAGGATAATCATAACTTCTAACTGAGATTTGACTACTCTAAATGAGAGGGGTAAAACTGAACAGGACAAGCAATAGACTCCTTTCTTAGATGAGCCCAGGACAGCATTTTCTCAAGCCTACAGATTTCAGTCCCCTCTCACAACAGAGCTCCTTGAGCTAGTGTCTATCTCTCATAAACACTTGACAACCACGTTTGTTTATACTTGACTGAGGTACAGTTTAGCTCTTTATCTAATGTTTTTTTTGTCTCTGTGGGCTTTTTCAAATCTCTGTAGAGCAGGAGTTGCTGCTGAGACAGCGGCTACTGTTCCATGGCAACTAAAACCAAAAAACTGCTCCATTGTTTTGATTTCAAACCTACTATATCTGCAAGAGGCATTTCAGGGACCTCAGTTTTTACACTGTGACAGAAAGAGAATCCCTCCCTATTCATTTTTTCCACGCCACTAATGATTTCATAACCTCTGTTATTTCATATCCCAAGTAGATGTTTCTCATCCAGGTTAAAGTGTGGGACTATTAAGTCTCATTTTTTTGGTAGCTATACTTTATCTTTGGTCACACTTATTGCCATCATTACTATATATTTTAGTTCTACAGTATTTTTTAAATAAGTCCAACTAGAACAATGTACAGTCTTCAAAATATGGGTCAGATTTATAACTCTGGATCTGCAAATTGTATTATGCTTATAATTGTATCCTGATTTCTGCTTTATTCATAATTTCCTTCTGCTGATACTTTGGGGTTTTGTTTGTTTGCCATTGCTGAATATTAATCTGACATTTGCATGCAGTATCCATCAAAGAACTCAGATACCTCCTTCTGTAGTTGTTATAACCTATTTAAAGCTGCACTTGCATAAGCATAAGAAGGCTTTTCTTCTCCCCATGGGTATTTTCCAGTATTTAACATTGAATTTCTTTCACCATTATTTCTCAATTGCTCTGTCTTGAGAGAACGCCCTGTATCCCATGACAAGTGGCTCTTGGTTTGCATCATCTGCTGATCTTATGACCTTTCTATTTACTTCTTTTCTAAAACATTCAAAATATATAGTAGCCCAGGAGTAGGCATCAAATCTTAGAGAACATCTACAAGTAAACCCCTGCCATTGTGGAAATGGAAAGCTACCTGTTCATTCCCTATCCTGATTTCTGAAGATTTTCTTTTAATTGTGTATGGACACTTGAGAAAACCTACTGTATCTCATGCTTGCTTTCCTCAGCATGCTTTAATGAAGAATCTTTGCTTAAAGGTTTAGGAAATCCATCTATGATGTATCATTCATAATGTATCATCCAAATCATTCTCATTCTCTTGCATGCTGAATTTTTCAATAAACTCTAATCATTTGTGCCTTATACCCTTTTTTTGAAAAAGCTTTATCAGTTTGGTACAGGAGGTCAGGCTTATTGGGCTGTAATTCCTGAGGTCCCACTGAATTTAAGAACAAAATGAACATCATATTTGCCACGTTCCATTCCTTTGGAAAAGAGGCCAATCTACATGTCGAGTTACATTGGATTAATAATTTGTCACATATATCAGACTTCCTTTAGAACTGTTTTGAAAACCTGATATAATCTACTTGATTTGTTACCATTTGGTCCTGTCTAATCTAAAATTTCTTCCCTGACACTTCATATTGAGTTAATTTCTTTGACTTGGACCCAAAAAAGCATTCTGCTGTTGAAACCTGCCTAAGCCTGTCCATGGAGAACATTATTGTGAAAAATTCATTTAGCATTTCAGCTCTGGGCTTATCTCCTTTAAATACTTCTTTTATAGCCCAAACATTATAGAATGCCTATAAACTGTCTGGCACAATTCATGCTTCTGATGTGTTTCGAGCAAGTTTTATTATTCACTCTTATGCTTATCACAAGTTATTCCTCAAAATATTTTTGGCCCACTTTATAAGGCTTTATATTAAACATATAAGAGTTTATGTTCTTTTCTATTTTCCTCATTTCAACACAATTTCCACTTTTTGAAGGCTGACTGTTACTTCTAACAACTACTTTCACATTTCTGTTTTGTCATGCCAGCTTTCTGTGTGCGTGTGGTCCTTTTAATGTCTTTTTTGATAAGCAGTAAATGTTTGCTGTTAGTCTCTGGTGCAGCATCTTGAAACAATCGGCATGCCACCTGCAAACTTTCTACTCCTTTGGCTGCTTCTTTGAATTTCTCCTTAATAGCCATGATTTGCATATTTCAATAATACATAATAGTCTAATAATATACAGCAGAGACATATGCTTTGATACTGCCTTTTGGTTCCTAGGCAAATCCTCATAACGTAGGAATTTCTTTTTAATTACAATTTCTAATAACATCTGCACGTTGTTAGTTTCTGCCAGAATCCTGCTTTGTTTCTTGGGGAATTTAACCAACTTGTCAATGAAGTGAGACTCAATCAGACCTCAGGTAAGACAGCACAGAGTGAGTGAATCTCTCCAGCTGGCCTGAATGCTGCTGAGCAGGTCAGCAGTGCTAGGACTGGTGGGCTCCCCTCCTGGATTTAAGCTGCAAACTACATGAATATGTGCAAAAAATGAAAAAAATTAGGAGAACCAGCGGTGCTGACAGCTGCAATTTAGAGGGGTTTCTTTTGAAAACAAATAAATTAAAAGAATGTGAAACCAGAACTGACCACAGAGATTAAACTGTGACATAGTGAATGTCACAGTTGGGGGTTTTCTAAGCAAAATGAAACTCCTCTAGTAGCTCTTTATCTAATGCGCCCTTCTGCTGAATGTGAGTCACAGACTTTACAACATTATTTTCTCTCCTCAATATCTTTCAAGAGCATTAAAATTAATAACTCATGATATAGACGTTTCATACAAGAAGGCTGCATGTGCACTAGGAGGTGAAACACTATTTCAGCGAGGCGCGAGTCCGGAATGATGAAAATTGGTGTTTCTGGTCCTCGGCCAGGGGCCGGGAGAACATTTCCTTTTTCTCTCCTGCAGCGGCACCCGGCGGCGCCGCTCGGGAAGAGCCGGGGCCGGCCAGGGCGGAGTGAGCCGCTCTCCAGCCAGCGAGGATCACAACTTTGCTCTGCCTCTCACAAGCTCGCCGTGGCCACGTGTCCTGAGCAATTTGGTTGCTGTTGCCACAGACACAGACTTTTTTAATTTTAGTGCACACTAAGTCTTACTTACTTTCATTTCCCCCATGGCTTAGTCTTTCTTTAGACACGCAATTACTACAATTAATAATTATTTTAGGAGAATATGTGAAACCTTTTTTCCCCAGAGGTAGTAATCTTTTTTTTTTTTTTTTTTTTTTTTTTTTTTTTAATCCAACAAAAGGAAGCTGCATATTTCAATTTGTAGGAGGAAATCCCAGTCATGCTGGAACTTCTGTAAAAAATAATTTGGTTTTTGGGGACAAGAGCATGGCCCAAAGTTTTTTATCCTTCTGGTGGAAACAGGAAAGGAAGTGTTTGTCTTTCACGCTGTGGAGGAAAATGTATTACATCTCCAAAAGCAACTTACACCTGCCATCTTGTCTCTGCATGACTCTCACTCCAGATGTACAGCAGCAAACAAGAAGAGAGCCTGAAGAACTCTCACGAGACCTATAAAGTCAACAAAATGGCTTATGACCTCTTTTTTGTTCAATATTTCATGAAGTATAAAAAAAGTAAAGCACTGAGGTTTTCTATTTGATTTTCCATTTAAAAGACAGATCTTTTAAGAGTGTAAGGTTTATCACATCAGGGAAATGGGAAAAGTGCAATTCAGTTGAGATGTTTTTTCAGCTCAGGCTGTTTTCAGCTGTTTGGTTTGTTACTTTTATTTTTGAAAAACTAATTCCCATACCTGGAATGGAAAGTTTGGTATCTCTATCTCTCTCAAACACAAGAATAGAGAATACTCTCACCTCATATTTCTGAGTAATCCTGATGTGAAAATAAAGAAAAACAAGCCTTGAAAATGTCTGGTATTCAATGTAAATAATTAGATAGGTGAGAGCATACAAATACAATGATACTACTTCAATAAAAGCTTTTGTTGTTTTGGTAAAAAATCTGAGTGATCAGACTAATCACATTATCTCCTACCATTCTCACATTTAGAGTCCCTGTTTTATTATCAGTCAAAATGCTGCAGGGAAGTAAGGGGTTTGTACAGCCTCAGCCTAAATCAACTTCTCTTTCAGATTAAGAATTACCCAAGAGGTGAGCTACTTATCCTTTTTTTTAGTTTCATTTCCATTCCATTCAACATATATTTTGAACAGGATGTTCTGCTTCTGCCTCTTGTATTTGTAATGCTTTTGTACTCCTAATCCTTTTGTGGGCACTGCTCTGTGTGTCTCTTCAGCCTAATTTAACCATAGTTTATAAGGCTATAAGATAAAGATATTTTATACCTCACTAGTCAAGTGTAAACTATTACAGTAAATCGTGTTACTTTCACAAGTTTGGTAACAAGTGCTAGCTGGCATTATAAGTGTGGAAATAACACTTTTATTTCCACATTCCTGCTTTCATCATTCACATTTATTTCTTCAGGGGAAGAACGATGCTTGATGTCACATTGAGGAGTGCCTCTCTTTACTATATTCAGTTCCTGGGCTGAGAAAAGATATTGCCTTAACACAAAAGGTCACAATTAAACTCTGGGGTATAAATGTACCACTCCCGATTTCTGTTTTCTTAAACCTTAACAGCATCTGACCATAACAGAATGGTGTCCTGAGGCCACGGGGAACATTTTCTCAAGCACTGCTTAACTCTGTTTTCCTTTGTTTTTCCTCTGTTTGTTTCTGAGCTGCTGCAGCAACCAGGAGAGGAGCTGTTGTGCCTGTACTCAGCTCTCACTTGCATTGAGGCAATGTTCTAGTTCCACAGTGATTTAGGTGGAAGCTGGGTAATTTCGATGCACATTTAGACCTAGCTGTGTGTTTTCAGGCCAGAGAGGCGTCTTCAAGTACACAAAAATCAGAATGCAGATTTTAATTAGGAAAAGAAACAGAAGAGACTCTGTGCAAGGAAAGGGAAGGCTTTTCTATCAGTTTTCTTCCCCATTCCCCATTCAGATATAATTTCTTCAGCAAAAACACAAAAGGGATAAATGATATTTGTTGTCTAAAATGTGCTTCCCCAAACATCAGTGAGCTTTTTCCTATCTGTTTGCTAGGTTCCTTTTCTTTTCCTACCAGAAGCCAAGAGCTGACCACTCTTCAAGTGGAATATTTGCTCACTTTTGGGATGTTCCAGAATTGCTCAGCACAAAAGTTCTGCATATATTATCAGGAATATCTGAAAATTAAAAACAGTGCCAATGGGATTTGCTTCAGTGGAATATGGAGTACACAGCCTGTAGTCAGAGTGGAGGGTAAATAAGATACAGACTGTTGTGTCACAACATTTGTTTTGTTCTTAAAACACTATTTTAAGGTTCAGACATTGCTGTATAAACATCACTCAGAAAAGAATCTTCTTAAGTACATTTTGAGAAAACCACTCATTAGATTAATATCCTTCTATTACTAAATTTCAAACAGCATGCTCCATCTTTTCAAAGGCTCCACAGCTCTGTTGTTCTCCAAACACAAAGAGAATGCAGTGACTAAAAAGCTATCAGACCGAAGCACAGACAGTGAATGCAGCATATTTGTGGAGTGCTTGGAGACAAATGAGGTTTTGGCGTAGTGGTGACTCATTTAATTGCACAGCTATCACAAGATAATGTGATAGTATTAACATAAGTAACTATGTGCTGCAATTATTCCTCTCAGAGTGTTATATGCTAGCATTTATAACAGTGTTCACTGCTTCTAGCTCGTAAAAAAAAAATCCTGAAAGTATTCTCATCGAGATTACTGTGCAAGCATTCTGAATAAGATATTGGGTTATGTGTGCCTGTGGCACTGTTAGTGCCTCTGCCCAGCACAAGTGGCACTGGATGGCACAATTACTCTCAAAGGCAGGAGTGGGCAGCTCAGGGCTCGGAGCTGAAGGGCTGTCACTGAAGGCAGTGCCAGTCCAGCGAGGGGGAAGCCTTTAACCAGGCATTCCCCAGCTACAGCACACCCCACTGCTGATGCACAAACACTGCCAGAGTGGCAAAATGTCTCCCCCTATGCAGACAGCACCAAAAAGCCAGGAGAGACCACTGAAAAATTAATCATGGAACACTCTTCATAGACCCATTAACTGAAGACAAGTGGCCAAACTGAACTGAGCAGAACTATTTGATTCTGGAAAGAAAATGGGTATGAGAAATGGGGGCCTATAATGACCTTTGTTAAATTCGCATTCTCTGCTGATATATGTTATTTCTGACCCTAAAATTGCCAAGGGTCCATAAAAACAGGCGCAGTAAAGAACACCCAGGCAAATAATTTCTAAGCCCAAGTGGTAGGAACAGGACCCTGGAAACTAATTTATTTTAAAAGTGATTGTTGTGGGGGTCAGCCTTATTTTGACAATGTATACATTCAAATAATGTTTATTAAACTATGTTCATTTACTCCTTGAATTATGGTTGCCCTAAACGAGGTCTTCACCTTTCCAAAATGCCATCTGAATGGTGATATTACAAATTTAAACAATCAGTCATATGTAAATCAGAGTTAATAGAGCATCCCCTTTGGTAGTTGGACATGCATTATTCAGCTCTGGGTATCTTCTTTTTTCCCCACAGGCTGAAGCCATGATTAAAATGTTACTTTAAAATAAATGTCTCCACAGAGACAAAGACAGATTTAAAACGTAATGGATTCTCTCCCACCATGCTATTAAGGAAGAAAGTTACCTCAGCATAAAGATTTCATTACACCTCACCAAAGACTTCAGATACTCCACTGCAATCTCAAAGATTTCACAAGGCCAAGATGGGTTAAAGCACAGGATGTCTTTAAAGAACATTTTCTTTCTTTCTTTTCTTTTTTTTTTTAATACAGAGATGTAACATTTCCTGTGAAGATGGCTTTCAAAGTACCTGCATGTCAATTCTTTTTTAAAAACACAGTCTATTATTCTTAGAAAAGTGGCCTGGCATGGTGTAAAGCCTGCAAGACCAGTATGCATAGTACAGTTCAACACCGAGTTTTCTCCATCATCATTTATTTAGGAGGTCATTGTGGTTCACTGGGAACAGAGCCAGTTTCCCTTTAGGAGAACCAGATGATTCAAAGCCCTGTGGTCAGCACCACACAGCATTTGCAAGAGGTAGGATTTGGAGCAGATCACTTTGGATCAAAACTTGTATTTCAGTACCTTCTGCACAAACAATAATGTATGCTCCAGCAGTGCTCCCCATGGACACTGCCTAGAGAGATGGTCCAAATAGACCACAATACAATTAACTAAGATCCAAGCTGTGGGAGTCTGAGGTTAATCAGAAATGGCATCTCCATATGTATAGAGCCTTTCAGGTTTATGCACAGCTATTTTCCTAAACTAACCAAAGGAAAAGTAAGTCCATGGCCATATTCCTTCCATCTTTCACAGAGCTTAGCTGCTCTTATATGCTACTAGACAATCACAAATAGATCAGCCTGCAAGCCTTAGGAATTGCCTGTCCCAAATGGCAGACACTCCTCAGCTCTTTCCTCTCTGAAGGAGCTCATCCCTGCCCTATCACTTGAGTCTGCACTTCACTGACACTGATTTTGCTTCAGTATCAGAAGTCAAGGCCTTTCTCTCCAGATATCATCACTTCAAACAAGCCTAGATTAGAGCAAGAAAATGCAAGTATGACACTCTGCTGAAATTTATTTCCTTGAAATCCAGGCTGCTGCCTGACTCTTCTGGTAGTTCTTGCTGCAGTGCAATCATAGCAAATTCACCGTGTCTGCAGTTTTGACATGAAATTATAACATAGCTGATTATTTAAAAATACTTTCTTTTTTTGGGCAATGGTCACACAGAAATTCTCTAGGACTGCTCTTTAAAAACCCTAGTCTGTGACAGGATTGCTGGAGTCTGTAGAGCTCATATGTAACAGCAAAATTACATGAAACCAAAGCATTGTTAAAGTAACTTCCTTGCATTTGTTTTCACATCTTGTAACCTGAAAACTCTGAAGAACAATCTTGAATTATTATTGGAGAAGTGCTTATTTTGTCCTGATATGTCCTGATATGTCCTGGTATGTCCTGATAGCATACGGGATCAAATGATTCTATTGTGGGTTTTTTGAGCAGAAAGCTATGTAAGTAAAATTATCAGCCTCCAAAATAGCAAAGTTTAATAATAAAAGGCTTAAGATATTTGCAAATAAATAATTTGATCAAATAAAGACTGGAATACAGCTGTGTTTATTTTTGTTTTTCATTCTTTATTAAATATGAGACTTTTCCATCTTATATTTGAAGTTAAAAGGCTGTGAATGGAGCCAAGCTAATACCTCTGATGATTTTTTAACTACTGAATATGCTTTTATCTGGGTTTGCTTTCTACTGGCTTCTGCCAGTGCCCTGATGAACAAAGGTACTGGCAAAGCACAGAGGAACATTCTTACCTCAGAATGTAAAATTTGCACTTATATCTCACTTCCACTTAGAAGAGACAATAGAAAACCACATGAATGATGCAGCCAGTCAAAATAAGCAAATCTCACTTCAAATACATAAAACTTGCCATGATCTGCAGGTGAGGAAGCAATGAGAGCAGCAGTGCATGGCTCTGCTCTACAACCATCTATTTATATGCAGCTAATGTGTATGGGTATGAAGACAAGAGCAATGTTCAGCATTGTATAGGTGTAGAAATAGATCTTTAAAGAAAATGAGTTAGCCAAAAAAGTTAAGCTTCTGATGAAACACAGACCAGTCCTTTACCCACAGTTACACTGCCAGGGATGTTGCAGAGGCTTGTGAGCAGAGCAGAAGTGCCCCCCCCAAATGAGTGAGAGACCCAGATTAGTTAGCCACCATGCAATTAGCAAACAGCATGCATGACATGACTGAAAGATGAGCAACGCGTGAGACCAGAACAAATGGCCTGTGGGACAATCTGGGGCAGCTGGGGAAGGAAGCCAGGACTTCAGGGCTGAGGCAGGTTGTGGCATCCCTCCTTCTGGGAGGGAAAAATGGATGGAACATAAAGGAAAGAGTGATCTATAGAGGAACAGCAGTGAATGCACATAGATATCTGAATATGAATACATCCTTTATTCATTCTGTTTAGCTGTAAAAGAAGAGTATGTCTAAGGATAAGTGAGTATTGTTGTTATAAATTTTTTCTGACACATATTCTCTACCATGGCCAGAGAGAAAACGGATCAATAACCCTAAGTACTTATTTCCGGAGCTCCAACGAGACAGTCCTTTCAGAAGAGTAAAAACTGCAACCAAGATTCTTGAACACTATCTAGAAATAGTTTGCACTAATCTGATGCCTCCCAAAAATGACAAAGTTTTGTTTTCACTTACAAAACAGGAATTCTGCATGGTTGAGGTAACATGATTGACCAGCAATACCCTAATTCTCATCACATTTTGTTTTGCTGTAAATGTTGCTAAAAAAAAAAAAAAAAAGTCAAGCAGTCTTTATCTGAAATTACATTAAACCCAAAATCTTCCATGTGTCACAATTACTGACAGCACCAGCAGCCCAGCTGGATTCCTTCTGCTCCCAGAGGAAGATCAGAATTAGGATGAATTAGATCCCTTCCATACTATTATACCACTTTGCTTGTCTCAAAATGTGGGAGGAAAACTGTTAACGCTGAGGCCAATTTGTTGTTTATGTCATCTATTTGCATACTTAATTAATGTAAATTACCAGCCGCTACAGAAGTTTCAGACAATGACAACATTTACGCTCCAGTTTTTCAAGTTAAAACCTCCAGGAGGAAAACATGGCTGGTTTATATTCTCCCTACATCAATGACAGCAATTTCCAGGTTTTATTATTTGATTCTACTTTTGGAATTAAGAGCCAGGGAGTAATTACTTAAGCAGGGAAAAAGAGATTATAATGAGGCTCAGGACTGGGCAGATGAGAACTACCAAAGGGAAACACTCTTTTTTCCCATAGAGCAAAATAAGTAGTAGTAGCTCTGGGCATGACTTGGAAAACAGTACTGTACTGTACTGTGCAAAAAAGTTGTTTCTGTGGTGTCGACTTTTTCTGCCTTTTTTTTCCCTCTCCTTTTCTGAAAACAGTGTGATGTGAAAGAATTTCATAGTACTAAAACGATAATGGAAGTAGTGAGAGGGCTTTGCAAAACAAGCTCAGTGTGAGTGCTGCTAGAATGAAGCCTACAATGATTAGACTTCTGAATAATCAGGCAAACAGCCCATATTGTAACAAGCACTGTTTATGGGGCTGAAGCAAACACAGACAAGTTTGATTCACATGCCTCAGTGAGCGCAAAAACACTTGTAACAAGGAGCCTTGCAAAGCAAGCAATTAGGGCTATGGAAACAGTCTCTGCCCTACCAAGATCACAAGCTCAGGGAGAGGTGGGAAGCACTCAGCTAAGCTGGGATGCTCCAGAGAGACGGGCTCTCAGCTCCCAGATAGGCGACAATGGCAAAACCAGCCCCTGACTGGGACTCTGTTCCCTGTACAGCTGCATCAGCAAAACATTGCTGAAAAATGTCTGAGCAGAATGATATAAAAATCAACCAAAATAAAGCCCTATTAAAAAAAGCACTATAAATTTTTGAGAATTTCTAAAACCACTGCAAAAGGTGTGATTTTGGTAAGCAGCACTTTGTTGGCTTTATTTTTAAAATGTAGTATAAGCAATTCCAGCTGCAGCAGCTGAGACACGGTTTTCTGCTTGTCATAAACATGAATGCACAGGATTGCCTGGGTCTAAAAGTACCTCACAGATGTATTTACTCTACATGAATATGATATTCCAAATGGATGGGGCTGCTCCAAAGCCCCAAGCCTTTTCATGCCATGATTTGGGCCAGTTGTGATTGTTACTACGATTCTCCAAGGGAGAGACTCGCCCTGCTTCAAGTATGGATCACCAGGGTTTTGGGCTGCCCTGTAACAAAGAACATGTAGGGGTGGGAGTGCCCAGCAGTCAGAGGCATCCACTTTGTTTTCCCATCCAGTTTTGCTGTCCAGAAAGACACCCTACTGCTGGGTGCAATTAAAGGTAGCTCTTTAACCACTACTGCTTCAGTGTTTGACTGCAACTTCCATGTCTGACAACAGGAAAATGCTCATTTTATAGGCCATGGAATTAATTGGCTGCAAATGATGTAGGATACTCTTTGAGCATCAACATTTTTTAATCACCTACTTTCTTATCCTTTAACAGAAGAAACAATGGCAATGCATTGCATTAAATACACTGGAGAAGCTTCAGCAAGATTAAACTCACTGTCCTAAAATGTGTGTAGCTTTTAATTTTCTCCTTGTCTAAACTGTAGTAATGTTGATCTGGTACCCAATGTCAGCTTTTTTCGACTAGTTCATTTTTTTCCTGAAGCCCCAGGGGTCCTGACATCTAAGAACCTCTTTGCAGCCTATTTCTGACCTCCTTACTTTTACCAGTTTGGTGTCTCATATGAATCTGTCTGTATCAAAAATCACAAAACACAGGATGGTACAAACAGAGACACAGAGCAAAGAGACACCTACTCTTAGTTCCTTACTTCAGTGTCACAAAGTCCAAAAGGACTTGGAAATACAAAATGATCACAGATTACAGTTAGCTGGAAGATTCACCACTATTGTTTTTGCTTCAGCTTTGTGAAAGCAGCAGGGCCACAGACCCCACGGAGATGCTCTGCTGAGCGCCAGGCAATCTGTTGGTGTAATAAAGCAGATCACTGCATGTCAGAACCTCATTTCCATGAGCTTGTTGTGTGGCCTTATCATACTTGTTTGCCACTTAGGGATGCTTCTGAAATTCAATAATTATTCATGAAATGCAATAAAATATTCTAAATACGTCCAAGTCAAATCAGACTGGTTTGCATTTTACTCACTTGAACTCTGTTTTTTTTTCCATGTTACTGTACTAGATTTCTCTGCTAGTCAAGACGTGTCTCTTTAAAATCATTACAATTTGATTCCTATTTCTTCTGTATATAATTAGACAAGAATTTGAAGATAAGTTTACAAACCCCCTCTTGAATCCTAAAGTTGCTCTCTTTCCAACTGTATCAGGCAGTTCAAGAGAAAAAAAATAACCCCTACCTGTAAACTTTGTCATTTTAAGAATTCTAGATTTTTTTAAATATGTATTTAAATGTATTTCATATGCATTTAAACTTTTATGCAGTTCTTTACTACGAGACCATTAGGAACTGTCAAATGCAAATCAGAACATTTAACTGATGTCCCTGAACAGTTAATGCTTTTATGAAACTCCAAGGACATAATAGCTTGCTTTCACATTGAGCATATTTCAAAAATAGTTAAAAATCAGTTCCTGCATGTAAGCTGTGTAAGATTAGTACTACTTTCTGAAAACTATATTGCCAGGAGATGGCATCTGCTATACATATTTGATGCTGCCAAAACAACAAAGATGTACAGGCTGCTGTAGAAGAAAGCAGATACATAATTGATTTCACCCACTCTGTTCCAGGGTCTAGACATTGGGGGATATATACATTATATAATGACACTCAGTTACTTCAATAAAAGCAGAATGCAGTCTCAATCTTAAGTACAATCACAAGAAAAAAACCCCACTTTTTGTTGCACAGTAAATATGTTTTACAGAACTATCATTTCCTCTAAGCCATGATTATCCAGAATTGATGAAGTTCCAACTTAAAATTTTATGTTTGCATCCTCTTCCCCACAAATTGAAATGATGTGCTTGTTCTCAACACCAAAAACTTCAACAGGAATATTTTGCCTTCTTAGGTAAAGCAGGTGGTTTATTTAAAACTGAAACTTTGAATTCTTAAATATTAGGATTTTGCCTTTTCCTCTTTTGTTCTCTTTCTGTCCATTCTTTAGGTCAGAAAATCTTTAATTTTCCCTTTCTTTGTAGCATTTTGAAACATTTATTGCTTCATAGCAATCATAGGGACAAAAAGGGGATTGAAATTATTAAAAAATTGTCAGAAACCTGGGCACTATTTGTTTTATCTCTCAATCACACAAAACAAGTGGGGGATTCTCTAGAATGGATCTTTCTCTGCTCAGAGACTCAGTTATCCCCACAGGCTGGTGGTGATTGTGGATCTTCATAAAAACATTCCCACCTCAGCACTCATTTTTTACAAATGTTCAGGGTATCCTTAAACTTTGAGACAGAAGTTTTTATTGTAAAGGATGACAAATTTCCTGTGTCTGGAGAAGTCTGAGTCAGCAGTGGGGCAGAAGTTCCAGGACATCAGCATCTGTGAAACCTGAAGTGAAACTACAGTAATTAATGATGTTCCTGTTCACTTGGATATGTCCTGCATACTGGCAAGAGCTTTCAGTAAAACAGAGGGCCATGGGCAGGTCAGAAGGCTTTGGAAAATATGATTCTGGCTAAGTGCTATCAGGAGGAGAAGAGGAACCATAAGTAAGTCCTTTGGGAATACCTTAAGACCTGTGAGGTTTTTCTTGCACAGATTCAAATGCTTGAATGACTTTCTGTGAAGTAGAAAGGCACTGTCCACTTCTAACATTTTTTAACCTATTATTTTCTCAGTATAAGTGTTTCATATAGTATTACATTCATAGAAGGATAACAAACCCTGGTGGGGAGAAAGAAAGACTTTCAGGGACCTTTTTGGACAGTGCAATTTAAATTTAGATTGTGCACCAAGAAGTGCAAGGTCTGGAAGGACCTGTTAAACTGAAGGCTCCAGAATAGAGGCAAGGCAAGATCTCTTTGCCAGATGTGACTTTTTTTTTTAATGAGAGGAACCTAAAAGAAATACTTGTTTGCTGCTTCCTGTTGTTGCTCTCCAAAATCAGTAACTCCACCTCCCCACTTCCAAACCATTGCTCTCCCAAGTCCAGATGCTAGATTTTGCCCTCTAAATTACTGCTCTCTCCAGGAATCTGAAATCTCTACGTGTATTCTTGATTTCTGTATAGTCTATAGTCTAAGATTTGATGCGACTTCTTATATTTACTGGGTTTTAGCAGTACTGCTTAAAAAAAGTTTTGTAAAATCAGAATTAGTATCCTATCTTATTTTCATTCAAATTGTAATTCATTCCTTTTAAGTCACTACTTCTAGATGCTGGCATTTTCTCACCATATTAGGAAAATTACTTCAATGGAAAAAACCTCAGGCTCTTTTTAATGCAAGGAAAATCTGTGAACTAACAGTCAAAAGAGTTTTCATTAAAATCCATGTAGATTAAAAGGCTAAAACATTCAAATTAGTAGACAAGGCAATCTTCCTAGGGGGAAAACAACAAGGCAAACATTGATGCTCTGAACGGCACACAAAAATGAGAAAACATTGGAGGTTTAATTCTGACAATGTACTGAAAATAAACTAGCTCAAAATGTCAAATAGTGAACAAACTTCCCTTTCAAGCCCTTCACTAAAACACGCTATAGGCCTAGCTACAGGATGAGAAGAGTACAGAGCACTGAGGTGTGCAGTTCAACACCCTGTTAAGAAGGTCTCTCATGCAATTCCTACCAAGATCACCAGCCAATTAGCAATAAGGCCAGAAAAGTAGTTTAGCTATTTTGATTTCCTATCCCCCAAGCTTTTTGTTCAATCACAGGTATGTCTCAGCCCAGTGGTATTTTGTGTTTATCTCTTCCAATTTCACGCCTTCGAGCATTTTTTACAGTATCTATAGGTAGAACCTGTCTGTTATTTCCACTTTGCCCATGGAGAAATTGAAGATATTTGTCTCAAACAATAGAATGGCTCATGAACAGTTCAAAAAGTAACACTGAATCCCCATTTACAGTTGGTTTCCAGATGCAGATTAAATGATCATTGATACAGGCAGGAATCTTGACACAGACCTGCTATTTTTTTATTGTGGCAACAAATGCAAATATCGGAGCAAATTCTTTTACCTTTTTTTTAAGTATAAATCTGCATCCAGATACTCTTTTTTTGGGTTTGAGGATCAATCTCCTTAAGAAAACCAATTCCCAAAGCTCCCATATAAGGGAGTATTTAATCAGTAACTTAATCTCAAGTACTAATAAGGATACTTATTTGATAATTGATTATTAAAACTATAACTACATCTTTATTGTCATTATAATTGAGGGTTTAATTCTATAGCAAACAGACATACAATTTGCATGTGCATAAAACTCAGTGGGTTCTCTTTTAAAAGTCAACTAAATTTAATATACTTAACAAAAACTAGGTTATTAAATACAAATTAAAGCTGGAGACACACGAACTTAATGTCACCCTGTTTTATACTCTTGGGTTACTGCAACAAGGATCATTTTTCAAAACAAGTTCACAAGACTTTTAAACAACCATCCCAGCATGTGATAGGGAAATAAGAACACCAGAGTGATAATCACTGTGCAACTTATTAGTAAAGCTCTGTGGAGTAGCTCACTTATAGCTATAATAAACCAAATTTGCTTCTTGGAGACACTGGTGCAGCTAGCTCCATACTTCAGGAGCTCCCAATAGAATAACAGATTTTTAAATAAAGGAAATCTATATATATTTGGAGTACTAGAGTTTATTACTTGGTAAGAGGGAAGATCCTCTCATGGATTAAAGTCAAATTAAATATTAATATCTAAAAAATATCAGGAATAAATTACAGATGCCCAGTGGAAGAAGGCTACATGTGAGATCTGTACTATACATAAATTATTTGCAAACCATTGTAAGTCTGGAATGAATAAAGATGCAGACGATTCCGCTTTATTCAAAGTAGCTAATCCTAAAGGTGAGCATGAAATTTATAGAAAAGGTTTTGCTGTCCTGAGTGACTGGAAAACAACACTGCCAAATAATCATTTCTGTTTCTGATAAGATCAGAACAAGCAGGCATGGAATGAAATTATCAGGTAAGAAACAGAAAACAAAGTGAAGTGCTTTTTCACAAAGGATGAAAGAAAAATAAGGAATCCCATGCTGCAGTAAAATCCAGACAGCAAAAATACAAAAGGTGTTGAAGAGGAGTCTTTTAAATTATGGCAGATAAGCACTTTAGTAAATAATAGATGTGATAGTCCAACACAATTCTGAATTGTTTATGCTAGTAGGAAGCAGCAGGATTTTTATGAAATACTAGATTATGAAATAAACTGAGTAAGCTTCAGATACAGACTCAAGGTATCCATCTCTACTTTGCTGAAGGTGTTTGAGCCAGACACCATACTAGCCCTGGGACTGGGCCAAGTTCCCCTCAAAATTACATGATGGACATGCTTTTTGCTTAAAATGCAAAACGAATCAGCACTTCTCCTATTCATTATTGGCTTTGAGTTTAAAAAAACAAAGAACTGCCATGCAAATTGTACACCCCAAACTGCCCATATTCCTCTTATACCTCACAGATAAAATAAAGGTAGATGCTCTAGAACACCACCCTGCAGTGTAGAGGCTGCAGCAACAGATCCTATTTAACAACCTAGGTTAGAGACCAAGCTGCACAGGAGGTAAAGGAGATTAACTCACATCAGGCTCCTAAATCCCTAAAAATAGCATTCTGTATGTTTGCTTTTCACAGTCACATAAAATACACATTGGTTTTCATTTATTCACTAGAACTTGGGTAGGATTTTATGCTAAGAGGCTGCTTACTTCCTGAAACAGCCTCTGGTTTGAATCACAGGGGCCTTTTTTCCTCTCAGTTGATGTTTTTGGGGCCTTCATTATTGTTTCCATCCCACTCTCAGATGTGTTGCAGAAAGGCAGGTTGCTGCATACTCTCTTTAGTGCAGGGGGTTGTATGCAGCAGGCTCTGCACTAGAGGTGTCCCATGAGCTCATCCCCTGAGAGGGGCTTCTTGCCTGTCCTGGGACCATGACCTGGGGTCTGTCCCTGTCACACAGCTGCACGTGCCCCATGCTGTCCTCTGAGCCATCATGCTGGCCTGTGGGGCAGCTTTTAAAGCAAGAGCATTGTGCAAACTTGACATGTGACACACTCAGAAAGCTATAATTTTCATATTGTATCTTCTTACCAATTGTAAATCAGTCATTTTAAGGATGCTTTCCATTCTTGCTTCCCTTCAGGCACCTCTTATTTCTCTCTGGAAAAAGAAAAGATGTAGTTTATGGCTAACTGCAGGACTGAAATGACATATGTAATAGCAACAGCAGGCAACAAATGTGTCCCTAAAGTGGCAATATGGTGCCTTTTGTTTTGTTTTAAGACTTAGGAGTGATAGACAATTTATCTTTTCGAGCTCCTATTTGAATAGTTACCGGGAATTTAGAAGACAATGTTATGCATGTTCAGTAATAAGGACTGCATAGTCTGACTTAGACCCTTTGAACGGTAGGAAAAGACAATCAGGAGGACAAAATGCAGATTACTATGCACAGGGTTATTAGCAATAAAGCTTAATAGTAGTGTTTGGGTTTTTTTTAAAATTTCCATGCAGTCTTCTTTTGTTTTCAGTTAAAAAAGACAAAACAAACATTTTCTGATCACCAGATATTTTTACACAAAAGTGAACTCTGGCCCCTTTGTGGGAATAAAAAAAGCCTGCATGGAACACTTTTGCTATAAGAAAAAGAGATGTTTCATATTTAAATATAGTGGTTTACATATATGAGAAACTCAAACTCGCCCTTATAACTATTGACTGATATTGCCACTATTCACATGAGTAATCCAGCTTGCATCTCTCTGAAGGGATGCTAAGGACAAAATATGTCCCTGACCATGTCTCAGTGCCCAGACATAGACAGGTACAGCACAATCTCCTCATCACACACAGGACAAACACCATTCCACCATTCCAGGCTCAGGAATGCAGCAGGACGGGAGATATGGAAGCCACAACGTGTCTGGAGCTTTTCAGTTCTCTTTTCTTTCACTCAGACTGAACTCTCAGAGCACCTTGCTGGGGCAGGTGCATGGAAAAGGAACAGGATAGGGGATGAGACAGCTGAGCACCTGCAGCAGTCACTGACTTCAGCTGCAGTTGTATGAGCTCACATTTCTAAAACCACTGGGCCAGGAAAACTGATGCCACAATGCAGATCTTGGTGTTGACTGATCTGAAGAAGGGATCTCTGTCTGAATTCTGAGGTATTCACCTCCTGGTTAAGAAATTAAGAGCGAGAAACAACAGGCACACAACAGAGATCCCCTGGCAGGGGGATGGGGCTAGAGGTGCTTCAAGCAGCATCAGTAGCTGGTAGCTGAGAGCCACCCACCCATGTCTTTGTGGCTCTAGCTCATTACTCACTTGGCAGCCCCTCTACTTCTTACTTCCCTTCTGCCAATGACTTCAATTTCACTTTTATCACTGTATCATTTGCTTTCTCTCTCTCTCTTTCCCTCTCCCTCTTTTAAAATTTCTGTGATGTCTCCTTATACTTCCCTTTGCTTATTGAAAGGAAAACCTGGGATGATGATGCCAGTATATTATTTGATCTTTTGAAACATCTACCAAAATTTCAGCACTGTCATGGGTGACATTTTATCAAAATTATTTAGTAAGATGATTTGTTTCTCTTTCTAAATGTGTTCTTAAGGGGACAAAGCTCATTAAACAAAACACAAAAATTAAAATTAAAGCAATAAAATCTATATTAAAACCTCATTGAAATTAATCCCTGAATACAACATTTTCTAGATAAGAACATTTCAACTTTTGTCATTATTCCAGGCTCTATGTATTTTCTAATCTAAAATACACTAAGGTGTGGTCGATGTTAAGAATATAGATCAGTATTATTAGATGAAGGTTATTTCGGTAGATTATATGTTATCCTTGCACTGGGGGATCCTAAATGAGAAAAATTAAGCTTAAGGATTACAGTGACACATTTTAAGGATGAAAATGCCTGTCCTCCTTTGCTTCACAATGCCACTCAATGTCTACCATAAAAATGCTTCTGTATGCAGTCCTAAATTAGACTAAACTGTCTTTTCCACGCAGATTACGCTCTAATTCTTTATGATTATTTTGTCAATATAAAAGCTGTGTTTATCTTCTGAATTTTCCTATTCTCACATGCTGGTGGGGGGAGCTGAAAATCTACCACAGATCAGTTTGTCTCTCTTGGATCTCGCTCTTTTCAGATAGGTGGGGTGAGTGTCTGGCTGCCACAGGGCCACAGGCGACAAGGCAGCAGGGGACCAAGTGTCTCCAGCTGAGGGCAAAGAGCGGGAGCTCCTCTCGTGGTTGCCATGGCAGCCAGAGCCATCCCCACACCGGGCTCGGGTAAGGGGAACACCGTGATTCCACCCTCTACATCCCACCCTCTGCCTTCCACTTGCCTCTCATCCAGTGATGCGCTGCTTGCTTGAGGTGCAACCAAGAGAAATCAGTCTCCCCTTAAAGCTACTGTGGCTCTTATACTTCCATTCAAATTCCACAGCGTGTACCATGGTGTGCAATATATTCTGTGTTTACTACTGGAATGAAGTTCAAGCATTTCCATTTCCAACATTCAGTACAAACTGCGTTGCCGGTGGTTTTACAAGGCTTGGCTGTGATCCTGAGCAAACTCTTTTTACTTAAAACTCCTTCACTAGATTCCATCACGATCCCTTATTTTACTCAAGCTTTCTCACAGGCTCAGGGAGATGATAATGACATTCTGGTATAAATACATTGATAATGTGCTAATCCTTTGCTGGAATTTCACACAAGAGTGTAAACTGTTTTACTGACCTTTGTGAAGTAAATAAGAGACTGCAAAATATGGTAGCATCAGAATTCCTGAAATTCTTCTGTTTTCTGTATAAATGTACCAGTAGTCACTTGCTTAGTTTGTAGGCTGTGCACTACCTTGTGCATAAGAAATCACAAAAATATTAATGTAAAACTACTGCTGTCTCTCTTACTGCATTATCATCACATTATGAAGCTTTCAATTGATGATCTTTCTCATGTTCTTAGACAACCTTGACCTTCAGTTTTTAGTGAGGTGAATAATATTACATCACATCTAAAGAGAACAGTGTAATCATCTTTTCTATTTGCAGCCAAAGACAGTCAACACTATTTGATACAATCAGCATGTGTCTTGATACTGAAGGCACATGGTGACAAGTCTAACTGAATGTAGTTATTTGGCTGTCATGAAATGCACCTTATGGTGATAAACTTCAGCCATAAAATTGGAAGACTATCACATAAACATGTTTCATGAAGAAATACACTAACAGAATTCACTGCTGGTTTATAGTTGGAAAACTGTGTTCTATTTATTATGCTACAATTTTTACAGTAAGCCAGGTTCCAAAGCTCATTATGTTTTACAATGAAGTAATTACGGGGAGTTGATTCTTCTCCTTCAACCAACAGGTCTATCTAATTAGTGTACAATAAACTGAAATACCACAATTAAGGATGTGTAAAAGGATACTAAGACTGGATGCAGCTGCAGTGTACTTTAGAGACAGAGGGAACTGCACAGCTAGACCCCCACCATGTGCCTGGGTCAGGTACCTCACAGGGCACTGCTCATGGGGAAACCTCCTCTGCCTTTGCACCCTCTCCTCTGCAAACATATCCTAGTGCAGACACTACAATAAGCATATCAAGGCAGTTCACATCTGTATGCATTAAATCTTGAACCTGATACAAAACCTGCGTTTTCTTTTCATTACTTATCAGGCATTTTATCTTTTAGATAAATTTCTTCTCCCTGTAATCTTAAAGGATATGGTGCTCATAACACTTACTGAAGGTTAAGCTATAAAACTACCCAAAACAATAGCTTCAATAAACTCAGAAACATTGTCTTATCTTCAGCATGAGTCAACCTCACTGCAGTGCAATGTTTTTAGCTTGGCATTTTATTGGTTATGGAAGATGTTCTGAGCCACATGAAGTCTCAGTCCTGGAAGTCAAAAAGAATTTGAGACTTACCCTCCATTTGTGCTTTTGAAGATTCCCACTGTGAGTTTGAATGGTTGCCTGTGAATAATATTTGAAATATGGGGTCACTCTTCTACTGAATTAACCAGTAGCTGGATGTGGGTATTACTGTGCATATAAAACATTCACCCAAAGAAAATTACTTTGTCTAAGAGAGGCTGTGATCATGGGGTGGTCTTAGGCTGCCCAGGTAAACAGTGGAGCACAAATGGTATTTCAGGAGTATTCTCAAAGCAAGGGGTTTCTTGGTACATATTTCCCCTGCTCCACCTTGAAATGTGTAAATTGGACAACATGCAGAGGTGCCCTGGAATGGCAGAAAGAGAAAAAGATTGATGAAAGGTATGCTTTAACTATTCAAGAAGAAAAGCAGCCCCCTTTGGGCCATTGCAACTCAGAAAAAATGTAAACTACATAAATCTCAGCTGCAGTTCACGTATCTGCTAGAAGAAGAGGAAATAATTAAAATAGTCCTGACTTTTTTTTTAGATCAGAAAGGTTAGCCTTCTCTCAAAATTATTTAATCTTTTCAGACCTCTTGCAGCCATCACGACATTAGACAGCCTTATAATGATAAAGAAAAAATTAATGTCTCACTTTTATGTAAGACTTATCAGGCCAACATTAATCACTACTTGGTTAATTCAGCAGACAAAGAAAAATAATCACCAAGTCTCAAAGAAATAGGGAATGTTTTTACAGGCCCATTACATCTACACGTTTGCTAACCTTGCTAGAGCTACTGAAGCACAGCAGAGGTGATTAATACAACCAAAATACCAAAAGCATATTATTCTTTGCTAAAAAAAGCAGTAGATGAAGTAAAGTTTCTGATTTCAGAGAGGCCAAGCAGGGGCTTTTGTGGTCAAGTTAGGAAAAAAACTGAATCTTCATGTTAGCAATAAAATAGAAAATTTAAATAATTCTGATGAAGAACTAATTAAAAGAAGGTAATTTCAAGATTTCTAGGAAGATTATTTTTCTCCTTTTTCTTCCTTTCCTTTTTTTATTGATTCATTTCCTGATATTCATAGAATCATAAAACAGTTTGGGTTGGAAGGGCTCTTTTAACAGTCATTCAGTCCAGCCCTCCTACAATGTACAGGATCATCCTCAGCTAGATCAAATTGCTCAGAGCCCTATCCAACCAAACCCTGATGGTTTCCACACCTCTTTGGGCAACCTGTTCAAAGAATGTTTTACCACACTCTTTGTCAAAAACTTCCTTATACTCCACCTTTTATACACCACATTTTAGTTCAAAACCATTGCCCCTTTCTCTATTGCAACAGACAGTTTTTTAAAAAGCTTTTTCACCCACCTTTCTCACCGGCCCCTTTAGGTATTGAAAAGCTGCAATGAGGTCTGCCTGGAGCCTTCTCTTCTCCAGGCTGAACAACCCCAACTCCCTCAGCCTGGCTTCCCTTGTCCCTGAGGGCAGTTTCTCAGGAGACAGAAGAATAACTGGAAGATGCATCCATTCTGAGATGCTGTTTTGCCTTTTGTCTACCCACTTTTGAAAAATTTGTATCAGTTTACATTTAAAAAACCATAAAATCAGAAATGTCATTGTTCACAAAGTAGGCAAAACCAGCAGTTTCATTTGTATCCTATAACGTACAACAACAAAAAAATCAGATGGGAAAATTGTATGAAAAATTACAGTACAAGACAGTCTGACTATAGATAAGAGTTTTAGAAATATGAGATTGCCCTAATAGAACTGGGTATATTCACATGAAGAAAGTAATTAGAAAATGACAGATAAACATCAGGGCAGAGATCACTGGGGAATTATGATAAATTTCTTGTTCCTCTAATCATTAATCAAGAGATATAGGTGTTGTTGATCTCTTGAGATAGGGGAATCCTGGATTTCTGTCTCTGCTCCACGAATTATTTATGTTCTCATGTTATCCACCTTTTAGTTCTACAATAGATTTGAAGCATTCCATTTAGTTAGTTAGAACAAATGAAATGTTAAGTGATTAAAAAAAAGCAGAAATTAGAACAGTAGATGGACAAGGCAGCATAAAACCCTGTATCTGGCAAAGGAATATTTTAATCAGCAGAAAGTATTTTTTGTACAGTTCCTACCTCACCAGTGTAACAGGCTTAACCAGGTAATAACACAGCAGGCTGACCATTTGGTAGGGTGCTTTTCAAAGTGGGCTTTAGAATTTTAGAGATATTTTTGAATTTTGGCTTTCAATTATACTTAGTCCTTGGGGAATTAATTATAAATATGAAATAAATGTACATTAACAGATAGGTCAGGACACAGTTTGAACCTTTTAAATAGAAGATTTTAAGATTGCTGCAGTCTAGACCTGATTAGAGATGAAAAACAAGTAAGATTAAATGACCAGATCCCATCACAGTGGTGGATTAATTGCCCCAGGTGCTCCTTATGATGTGCCATGATGTTTAATGAGTTCATTAATGACTTGGAAAGGTGAAAGGATTGCATTTTAACAAAGTCTTTTGAGGGGACTAAGTTGTATACCTGTACAGGACCTGAGGCGACTGTAGAGAATATCAAAGAAACTTAAATAAAATGGGTGAAAAGTCAGAGTGATAACAAAGAGCATCAAAATCCAGCTGCAAAGAAAAATAATCTGTTGAACCTGGAAAGCTTTAAGCTGATTATATCATCTAAAGGAGACCCAGGACTTCACTGTACATAGATCAATGTGCAACTGCAGTTGAGAAAGCAAATCAGCTACAGGACTGTGCGATGGGTAGTGGCAACCATGACCATGAAGAGCAGTGGAGTGGCACCACAGGAACACAGATGTAACATGGTGGGCTGTGTCACCCAGCATCCACGTGGATGCTGAGGGAGAAAGAAAGGAAAGTCCCTAGAGATGCTAAAGGTTGCTTCCTCTACATGAGTCTGTACAAGACTGCGTGTTCTGGAGCAGGCAGTCAGGGACCCACAGCTTGAGCTTGTTTGTAAAGTGAAGGAGCTGTTTGGTGCAAGAAAGCAGCAGAAAGCTCAAGACTTTTTCAGTTTTTCAGGTGTGAAATTCACTACTATTAGAAATCATTGAGACTAAGAATTCTGTAAGATAAAAAAGGACTGAACAATCATATAGATATCCAGACTATATAGATCTATCATAAATTGTGGTTTTTAAAAATGGTAAATAGCTACCATGTAGCACTCATTGGCTGTGAGGTTTGTATAACTTCCTCTGAAGCTCAGTGTGCTAGATGTATTATTTGGACAGCAGAAGTTGAAGATAACTTACATTTCTGAGCCAAATACAGAAAAAGTATTTATAGTCCTACCATAACGTATTAATAAAGACAACAAATATATACCAAGATACTCTTCAACATCACTGACTTGATCTTTAAAAATCCACTTATTTGCTTATGCCCATGTAAACTCAGACAACTGCAAACAGAACACCACCTTTCCTCAGCAGAAATCTCTCTCAAATGTCAGTTCAGTTGAAAGCTAAGACATGTAATGTTTTCTTTTATGACTTCTTGTTTTCTATACTTATATTTGGTCAAGGACAATCCCTTTCCCTCATCAAAGTCAACATTTGACAAAATATAAAAAAGTGCTTTGGAATAGTAATAAAACCCCACCTCTGCATAACCCTGTCCTGATATGAGTAGATATTTGCATGACTTCCAGCCTCACAACCTCCTCCTTGAGCATTGACCAGTAGTTCCAGCAGGCTGCCAGCCACCAGGTCTCCTCACAAAACTTACAGCTGGGTCAGACAGAGACACTGATCGAGAAACCTTGGCAAAATCTAGTCTTTCTTGAACAGGAACCAATAAACACTTCCATGTGTGTGAGAGCAGGGGAGTGGTGGCCTTGGGGGAGCCAGAGGAGTGGTGGCTCCTGGGGAGAAAGGCACAGTGTGTCACCTCTCCTCCCAGTCACAGCCTGACTGTGGCACTGCCATGCTTCCAAATCCAGATAAAGGTTTCCAGTGCCAGTATGTCCCATGAACACTGAGGTGAGGAGAGAGGATNGTTTTTTCAGATGCAGCCTGATTGTATTATTGGTTTGGTTTTTTTTTTTTTTTTTTTTTTTTTTTTGACATAGCTATTTCCTTAAGTGGCTCCAACTTGTCAGAATGCTGAAAATTTCTTCTGTTTTCATCTCAGGGAAAGATGCACAGCTGAATCTAGGAATGGCTACATAAGTGATGTTTGATTCTATGATTTGAGCCCTGAAAAGTTTTAAACAACCAGATTTATTGTCTTTCCAATTTTATGACTCTTAGTTGTATTTATTCTCAGATGTTTACCCTCAAATGTCTCTACGTGCGCTTTGGTTTGTAGGCTTTCATATTGCTAAATAATTTTTTAAGCTTGAGATGTAGCTTCTGTTGAACATCAATCCCTTGAGATACACCATTAACATGAATCATTTCTGAAAGTACCTCGTGCAATATGAACTTCATCTGGAGTCAATCATTCACTGTGATTGAAAGAAGAGATGACCTTCACAAAAGCAACATATCACAGCTGAATATCCCAAGACCCTCTTCTCTACTGTCAGTCGTGGCTGCTTTTGGAGCTCATGCAGACTTAATCATTTCACAAAAATAGGTTGAAGAGTATTTTCCTTTACGTGGTTAGGTCAGTGGAGCCTTAAATAAAGGATTGATGAAAACTGAGGCCTTAACTGAGTCACAGAGACCACTTTATTTCTTCAATGCAGCTTTCCCAGTGGACTTAAGGATAAGTGTTGAGTTGTACTTGGGTTAGTTTGTTTCCTTTTCCTCGATGTCCATTAAGTAAAATCTCTTTTAAAAGTCCTGACAGCAGATTTTTTTTTGTCTTCTTCTTAAACAGGCCTAGATTTGCTGAGGCACTGGGGCATCTCCCCTGCCAGCTGTGGATCCAGACCCGAGCATGCCTGAGCTTGTGGTGAGGGAAGAAGGCATACACTTGATCACCCTGTTAATTTGACAAATGCTTCTAGTTGGCCAGTACTTTAGAACAACTCCCTTTGTAGGAGGAGATGGTATTTTACATTAGCACCCATTCCTGCACAACTACTGCAAAAGTGGATTGGGTGAAAAATAGATTTGTTGTTAAAAGGCATAGGTTTTATAATTGATTCTGGTTTGGGGGTCCTTTGGGATCTTGAATTTGTCACTCACCCTTCCAGTACATCAGCTCTTTCTCCTGTAAATTAGCCTAATTATATGTTCCTGCTTTATAAAATCAGTGGGAGGCCTGGTTCAGCCTGGCTCAGCCTGGTTCATTCATTAATGATTTAAAAGAGCCCGGAGATTACTGGGTGTAAAGGGGCATAAAAGGGAAGTTAAATGCAAAGGAGAGATTAAAAAGGAAAAAACCAAAACTGTGTCAGTTCCATCCACTTTCAGAAAATTAGTTTTTCCCACTCCTCACGTGCTTCATTCTGCAATATGAAATATTACAGATATTTTCTTTTTCTTTTGGTAAGCAGCCAGAGTTTGGGGATACTCTTCTCATTTGTGAATATGTCATTTTATTCTGAAGATCATCTGATTTATAAGAGTAATTATCTGCTTCCTAAGCAGTATTTCCTCTGCTGAAATACCATATTTCAACAAATATAAGTACCTCAACAAGACTAAATATGCAGCTTGTATTTGTCTAAGTTCACATTTGCTCTTTATTTTAAAATTAATCAGTTACAGCAATTACTTCCTAAGTATTTGATTGAAAAAAATCAGCATTTGCATAAAAGATTTGGCCAATACATACAGGATACTCTTAACAGTAGTAAGACTTTTTGACCCCACAGTATTCTCTTCAATGAATTATGGCCAGCATTAAATATTGATCATGTAATTTGAAATAATTCAAAAGGAGGTGCAAAAAACTCTAAAAAGGCAATTACTGAGTACATTCCCCACACAAAAAGTTTCATCTCAGCTTCTTCTGTTGAATAATGTGACACAACATAAGAATTTTGTAGCTCCAAAATTGAGAAAATATATTATTAACATGATTCTGACTAATCCTAATAGTTGCATAGCTGGATAAAATCGAAAAAATCATGCAAATCTTGCTGCTGACAATTAGGCAAACACTAATATGTTAGGACTGCATTTGGGAAAATATTTTTGTATAGTGTGTTTAATGTACTACTGAGAAAAAAAGTGAGATGGATCATTGACATTGTGCTTAAAGAGTAATGAATTGAGGGTTGTTTGCAGCAAGAAATGCCATGCCTAAAGATGGTGATTTCAAATTCAGAGTGTTATCCTGATCATTGCTCACTGTGCAGGGTGACCCAATGTGTAGATATGTCCCACTATCATACATATTGCTTATACTCAAAAGCAATTTAATTTTTTCCTAGTAGATATTGAAATGGAGGAATATTCTTTGTACATCATCACTTAGGACTGTGGCATTTAAAGGTCATAATGAAAAACATCTTCCAAGCAATTTCTATCAACATTTGAGTATTGACTGATAATGATTATGTATTGTTAAAAGTATTTTCTCTCAAACAGAAATAAATGTTTTCATATTGTTTCCTGCTTCTCAGAGAAACAGAAAAAGATAAGATTTTCAGTATTTATTCTACTGTCTGCTCATGGATGTGAACAACCCCTTCAGAGTTTAATCTTTATAGCAATTTTCTTTATAGATATTACAACCTTGAGTTGAGATTTTAACATCAAATACAGTAAATTTTAGTGTTCAGAACTGACAACAGTGGTAATAACAAAACATCCCTAAGGCAGTGTGCCAGCAAAGAAGAGTTCTAAAAGTAACAAAATACATAGCATATCATCAAACTCAATTGTCCCCTTTCATTTCTTGAGCCTCTGCCATGATATTTTCAGATTGCCCATAGAAATTGAGAAGAAAGACACGATAGCTAATTGATAGCAACTAGGTTTAGGTGCAAGCAAAAGCTGAAACACAGTCCAATGCAGCGAGATGCAGCTCTATTAGAGGTGGGCTGGTTCCCAGAGAACATCTGGGATCTTTGGCCATCACAAGCCTCGTGGAACCTGTAAGTATAATTGCTACTTTCAAGCAGGTTAAATCAGGTAAGAGTCACATTCCTCTTTATTTCGGAACAAGATCAGAGTGTGTCCCAGTCACAAACCAGTACACAAGGTTGGGATAAACACTGAGCTATGAGGGCTGTGGGTGTGTTTTGGTATTGCTTTTATTTTTTTTCCAGCACAGACAAAATAACCCTTTGCTCCTGCTTGTTTCTGCTCTTCCTCGCCTTCTACCATTGCAAGCTGGACGGTAAGGTTGTGGGCTAAGGCAAATCCATGAAAAAATCCACTTGTGGTGCTTTTAAATTTTTTTGAAGGTTTTTAAATATAAGAAAAGGAATGATTACCTTGTCAGTGATCAAGCACACACTATAATCTCATAAACATTTGCACTGGTAATTCAGAGAGGACTTAATGCAGCGTAGAGGGGCTAAAACAGGATAGAAACAAGTAAAAAGTGGAGGGATCCTTTTAAACTATATTTTTTGCTGGAGAACATGTTTATAGACCTACATAGTTACGAGTTTTCCCTGGAGTCTGAATGGAAATACAGAGACTGAGTGTTGTTCTGATTTATTTGTAGTATATTTGAGTCAGATTCCACCACTAAGGCAGTAGGAAAGCTCAGAAGATAGCAAAGGAATCATGGTAGTGTGGCTAAGGGACAGTGTTTCAGGACTAGGTAGAAAAATTTGAAATGGTGATTAGGGATTATGAGCAGTCTCCTTTTGACTGATTCCTAATGTGTTCAGACAAGCAAGAACTGATGATGAATTCTCTGAGGATAAATAGAAATATGAGGCAAATTTGTAATGATATTTAATTTTTTCTGCTGCTGGAAACAACTCACCAAACTCAAAGAATTTAATAGCTACTTAGCCTAAAAGATTAGCACCATTACATGCAGCAGAACTGACACAGAAAGCATGAGTAGCCCAAGGAAGTAGCTTCAGTATTAATTACAGTAATTATTTATGATGTATTTGTTAAGCAGTGACAGTGCTCTTAGGACTGTATACAGCTGAACCAATGCCTGAAGCAAGCAGGTGCTGACCATCTGCATCTTGGGTCTTTGGTGGATATTGAAAGTGTTGACAAGGGACTCTGAGCTGGAAAGGAAAACGTTCATATACTCATAGAAGACGTTTAATCTCTTGAAATGTTTGTATTGTTATAATATCTAATTGGTTTAAAGTTTAAATGCTTTCTAATCATTTATTCTTACAAAGAAGCAACAAAAAAAATAACTGTATTAATAAATGGGACACTGAGGTTTGCATGACTAGGGCATGATCATCCTCGTGTACTCAGCCTGAATC
Organism: Peucedramus taeniatus; assembly: GCA_013400575.1. Classification (NCBI taxonomy): domain Eukaryota; kingdom Metazoa; phylum Chordata; class Aves; order Passeriformes; family Fringillidae; genus Peucedramus; species Peucedramus taeniatus. The sequence continues at coordinate 111,669 of WBNO01012406.1, read as the reverse complement.
CTGTTCAGTTCTGGGCCCTTCACTAAAATAAAGACACTGAGGGGCCAGGGCATGTCCAGAGGAGGGCAATGAAGCTGGTGAGGGGTCTGGAGCACAAGTCTGATGAGGAGTGGCTGAAGGAGCTGGGGTTTATCACTCCCTACAACTGCCTGAAGGAAGGTTGTAGCAAGGTGGTCTCTTGGATTGGTCTCTTTTCTCAGGTAACAAACAACAGGACAAGAGAGAACGGCCTCAAGTTGCACCAGGGGCAATTTATTTTGGATATAGGGAAAATTTTCTTGAGTGAAAGGGTTGTCAAGCATTGGAAAAGGCGGCTCAGGGAAGTAGTTGAGTACCTGCCTGGAGGTATTTAAAAGACATGCAGACATGGCACATGGTTTAGTGGTGGCTTGGCTTGGTAGTGTTACTTTAGTGGTTGGAGTTGATAATTTTAAAGGACTGTTCCAACCTAAATGGTCCTATGATTCAAAGGAATGAGATACCTAAGGTCTAAACCCAGCTTCCCACAGTTTTAACAATTTCAGTCCAGTTTACTTCTTTTAGCTGAGATCTACTCATTTGTTTTCCCTCCCCTTCCAATCTTGCTCCTTCCCCACAGTCCCTTTCAAAAAGCTATCCATCTGCTTGATCAGGATTTTTATTGTTGCTGGGCTGTAACTCACCTCTAGCACTGATGTGTAAGGAACTGCTCTTCATTTATTGAAAACTAGTGGTACATCCAATAAATTTACTGACCTCCTCTTCATTTAGGGTACTCCTCAGGTACTAGGGTGCCTGTATTTTTCTGAACACTAGGGTTGTGACAACATTTTTTATCTTAATGGATTAACATAGGTAAGCTTTTTGGAAGACTTGATAGTGAAGGAGGGATTTGAAAGACCAGAGGATCAGAACTGGAAGGAAATTCCACACTTATATGTAGAATGCAAGATAAAGTATGATTGTGGATGATGTAAAAGAGTATAAAAGTGGTATTTAGACAGGTCTGTGAAGCATAAAGGTAGGAAGATTATATTGATTTTCAACTGGCAATGAATGAATGAATGACACAGTAGAATAAATAATATGATAATAAAATAAACATCCTGTCCACGGGCTCAGATCTACAGCTGAATTATCCCAGCTTTGTTTGGGATATTACATCTCAGTTGAGCTATGGTAACTGACTATCTACAAAGTTTTCACTTATGAAGTAAGTGAAATGTGCATGAAGTAAAATGTGCAGGTTTCAACCTCTGCTAGAGATTTTCAGCAGGCTCAGGAGATGCATCTGGTGTGGGTATTTGGCAGTGGTTTAAGTCACATTATAACTCAATTGTTCGTCCAAGTTCTTAGATATGCAGGTATGGACACATCAAATTTTGCTATTTGCTATGTTCAGAATAGGAGAGTTTGCAGAGTCACTGTTCTTCTGCATAAATGCTTAAAAAGACACATTTTTGATCAGTGATTTATTAAAACAGAAACGTAGTCCAGACATCCCCAGACAAATATCTGGAGCCGAAGCAAATGTAGTGAGTCCTAAACAGAGAGCTCCCTGATGTGTCAGAATGTCCTGCAGAGACAAAAAGCCTCAGAGCTCTTCTGTTCACTTTCTGTGATGGTTTCACACCACCAAACTAATCCGGGGAGGAGCCAGCCCCAACATTTTCACTGGCATCAGTACATTCCACATGCTTATTTACTCTGACTGTCATCAAACTAAAGATAAATCCAGCATCAATATTGCTTTTTTGAAAGGCCTACCAGACAAGATAAATTAAATACAAGCTGCAGCATTCTTTCTGAGTTCACAAAATGGGGGAATTTCAAAAAAAGTAACACTGCTCTCTTACCAACGATTTGTAATCCATAATTACATTGATACATGTGCCATGTCAGCAACAGCAGTGAAATTCATAGTATTTTTTATGTGAAATGTACTGTTTTATTGCATTAATTCACATTTAATGTGTACACAGTAATAACCATAAAATATGATAACCAAAGTTATGTATTTTCTTCAGAACCTTCATTTAGAGAGCTTTCAAAAGAGTCCAAGGAAATTAAAATATCAGTCAGTTTACCTGCAGGATATAGAGGAAAAGCACTATGCACTATAATTTCTTTACAAGCAGTTCCTTCCTCTCATAATATCCTATCTCTGATAAAATACAGTAGTCATAATACTTGTACATATTGTTAAAACTGCTGTGCACAAACCTAAGATTTTAGAACTAGAGGAGCCTGCATCACTGGAGAGAAACTGTGTCACCCCTAGTGGCTCAAGGAAAGGAGAGCTGTAATGAAGGTTTGAAATTCAACAATTTCTTGTCAATAGCATCCATAAAGCAAAGATGTCACATTTAGTAAGGAAACAGCTCTTCCTAATAAGGTGCATAAACAAATGAGGACTAAATGGAGCCAAAGTCTTCAACTCCCCTCTCTTGAAAAGAGAAACAGCAATAACAGGGTCTATGGAAGATAAAAAAAAACCAATATATTTTTGTCTTTCCTTTCTCTTATTTTATCAGCTGCAAGGGCTAAATTACACTAATGTAATGTCATGCCATGATCTAAATTGAACACAAATCCCCTCTTCATTACAAAAACAAGACCAAAAAAAAAACAAAAACAAAAACAAAACAAAAAAAACAAAAACAAAAACAAAAACCAAAAGACACAATACAGTCCAAGAAATACACCCTCATTCAAGAAAGAAGTAAAAATAGTTACGTCTTTTTCTGACATTGGACAAAACTTCTGGTAGAGATAACAAAACAATTAACTTTTCTTTACAGAAGTGAAAAAAAAAAGTCAGGAACATTTTTATTTGTTAGTAATTTAATTTGAATTACACATGTGAAAACCAAGCAAGCAGTTGAATAGTTAAATAATAATTGCACATAAGATTTATACTAGGTATAAGAGCAGGAACCAGAAGTACAGAATAGATATCACTGGAATCTGAAAGATAAAAGCAACCTCTGATAGATTATGATTCATGAGTTGGATGGATTTACTTGGAATGACAGAAGCATGCAACGTTTGATGGCAAGAAACTGGCATAATCAGAGCTGGCTTTTATCAGCTTTGGATTGCCAGAACTTTGTGCCAGTACCTGTCACAGATCAGAAAGAATTTCTCTCTACTGCAACAAAATATTCAGTAAAAAACACATCTTTTTGCCTTCCAACTCCTGAACATTTAAGATTGGTGTAAAGAGAGAAGCTTGGCACAGAAACTTAAGAGTTGCCCCCATGACTCTGAGCAATATCAATTCTAGTGCAGGAAGGAGGTTCCACAGCAACCTCTTCTTGGGTTTTTGATACCAGCTAACTAAATATTCTTAGCTCTATAAGAAAATCTCTTTCACATTACACAAGAAACTAAATGACAGAAACAGTACCAGAATTAAATATGCATTTAATTTGGAGCAAAGTTCCATTTGTTACTACCAATCACAACTTTTCACTCCATGGAATCTATTTTTTTTAAACTATTTCTTCTTATTATTTATGCCCACCCCGTAAAACTGTTTTAGTTTGAAATTTCTCTGTTAACTCCATAGGGTTCAAAACTTTTATTGGGTGGAAATCCACGGTACTGTGATAGCTGTTATGACTGAATGGGATTCCTGGTAAAGCGTGCAGGTGGAGGTTCATGTCCACTGGTGCAAAATATCACAAGAAAGCACTTAGTACAGGACTGTGGGGCAGTGACACAGATAAACTCCAAAGCAAAGCACTGAGATCTCTTCTCTTTCCAGAGAAGTCTTTTGATTCTCTTTGGAATTTGTTAGTCATCCTTGTGTTCAGCTGATTAAATTTGTAGATGTCCTGAAGATTATATTGACAGCTATTCCTGCTTACATCTTAAGTGGCAAGATGTTGAAGAGTATGAGTTGACATGATATGACAAATGGAAAAAGGAAATGCACTGTTGTGTAGCACTTACACTTGTCTCCTGATCACCCCGTGGCATTTTGGCTGTGTTGGGACCGGAAGTCAAGGGAATGGATGACATTTGGTTTTGCTAAAATAGCTGTGTTATTGCTGATTTATGGCTAAATTCCTTCATAAGTACACAGATTAGCAGGGAAGGTGAAAGTCAGCTAGTCAGAAGATTTGTAGAGTTCTTAAGTCTCATTGGTAATTTCACTGGAAAATACATCATGTAAGCCATAAATTTAAAACAATTATTAAGAAAGAAAGCAGATGGAAGAAAAGCTTGATTGAAAATGACCACACAATGCATATGTCTACAACTATTACAAATTAAAGTATCCCTTTTAGGTGTATCTGCAGATTTAAGACCTGATATTACTTCTACTTCAGTATAAATCAGAAAAGTAGATCCACTGAAATTATCAGACTTACATTGGGCTAAGGAAAAAGTAAATTTTGCAGAGTAAAATCAAGCTAAGAATTGAAATGTTATACTTACATAGCAGACAGTATGATCCACATCATATAAATCTATTGCAATTTTAGGTGGAAGAGGTCCAAATCTGTGTAGCATCTTCTTTCCCCCCAGCAACTGTATTTCTATTGCAAATGAAAGTAGACTTTCTGAAAACAAATTAATTTATCTAAAAAATATTATTTCTAGGCATGCTTGTTTCTGAGAGAACATTTTTAGGTATCAGAGATGACTGGTTTATGGAGCAGCTACTGAGGGAACAGATATCTGCCCATACAAAGCCCCCAAATAGTGACCACATTCATTGTCCTCATTACTCGAAGGGGAAAGGTCCCAAATGTGCCAAAATACCAAAATCTATAAAAATACAAACACTATAAAATGGTGAAAGAGTGAAATAAAAAGGAAAAGCAGCCATCAGTGGACTAAAGTATTTTCAGGAAGACAATTTAGAGAGGTTCTATATTAGAAATACAGAGAAAATATATGCAATTGTTAAAAATATAAATTAGAAACAAAAAAAAATCTCCTGGCCTATGTTAAATACTAAAGCAGAGAAAGCTGTCAGAAGTGAAGATTGGGAGCTGCATCCAAACAAACAGAAGAGAAAGGAGTATAAATCTCAGAAAGCTGAATACAGAGATGCTGTATGACAGGCCAGAAGGGATTTGAAGGAGTAACAGTAAGGACAGGTAAACTATTAATAAAACTATTTTCAAACATACCATTACCAGAAAGCCTGACAGAGATTCAGATGGGACCAATAGGCAATCAAGGTATGAAAGGAACGTTCAAGGAAGATGAGGCTATTGCTGGAAAGCTATATTAATTTATTGCATCAGTGTTCATTACAAAAGAGAATGAGGTCCTGATATCAGTCATTCCTTATGGGAGATAAGGCTGAGGAATTGGCTCAAATTCAAGTGTCAATAGAAAAGGCTTTAGAGCAAATTGACACACTGAGCAGTAAGAAATCTCCAGGAACAGATGGTATTCACTGAAGATTTATAACAGAGCCCAAATATAAAATCACTAAACTACTAGCAGTGGTGTCTAACCTATTGCCAGAGGAACAGAAGGTGGGAAATGTGACACCAATCTTTATGAAGGACTCCAGAGAGATCTTGGGTCCATAGACTGCAAGTCTGCTTTCTGTACAGGCAAAATGTTAAAACTGTAATATAGGATGAGATTAACAGACATCTGGACAAACAAAGTATATTGCATAATACATTGTTCTAGTGAGGGAAGATATTTCTTACAAATGTATTTGAATTTTTAAAAACAATCAACAAGCATGTGGATTGCAGTGATCCTAATGCTATAGAGTACTTGGATTTTGAAAAAGGCTTTTGATGTATTTCTTCATTAAAGGTTTCTACAAAATAAATTACCATGGAACAAATGGGAAGCTGTTGTCATGGATTAGTAATGACTTAAAGGCAAATGACAAAGAATAGCTGAAAGTGGTCAACTTTCTCAACCAACAAGTTCCCTAAATATCTGTAGTTGGAGCTGTATGGTTCAGCATTCTCCTGTGCTACCTGGCAGAGTGACTTTTTGAGATGTAAGACAGCAGGGACTTCCAGAGCTCACTGGAAAGAACAGTGAAGTAAAATGGCAAATAATGCTCATTATCAATAAGTGCAGGATAATGCATTTGGAGTAAATCAGTCTTGAATGGGCTCTGAAAGAACTATTTCTATCCTGGACAGAGAACCCAGGTTTACTGGGGTTCATTCTATAAGACAATCTGCAAGTTGATGGCATAACTGGTGTTAACTACAGTGTTAGGATTTCTCAGGAAAGGAACTGAGAGCAAAACAGAAAACAACTTAATAAAACTCATATGTGTAACACATTTAATGCTGCATACAAGTCCAATTACCCTGTTTCAAAAACCTTCCAGTAGAACTAAACAGAGGTAAAGGTGGCAATAATCTTGGCAAAAAAAAACAAAAGCACATTTTATGTTAAAAACATGACAGACATTTATAAAGCAAAAAATTATTTCAAAAATGTAGGTAGTCAATTGTTATTCACTGTTTTTCATCATGTTAAGAAATGGAGCACATTCAGATCACCGCAGTTTTAAAGCAAACAAAAGAAAATGCTTTTATACATCATATAACTGTGGAATTCATTGCTTCAGGGTGGAGACCAAAATTAAAATGAATCAAGAAAAGGATTAGATGAGTCCCTGGGGAAGAGGTTCATTAATGAATTTAAACACAATTCTACAGATGTTGCCTCTGTTTCAGGAAATCCAAACAACGAACAAAAGCTGGAATAGAATAGAAGGGGAAAAGATGCCTCTACATGCTTTGTTTCCTAAGTACCTGTCTTTGCCTTCTGTTGGAAACCTTCATGTCACTAGGAAGGCAAGGTCTTCTACAATTAAGAATTAATCAGTAGCAGTGTACACTGTAAAGCTTTTTTGTCCTATGTTGTTAGCAGGGTGACATTAATAGTAAGCTGAAATACAACTTTAAGTCATGAATACTTGCTCTGCTGCTTTTCAAAATGTAAATTTAGCCTGTACATAACAGAATAAACTTTTAACTTTTTTTTTTTTACTTTTACGACTTGCTCTCACTTATGCAGAAATGTAGACCAAGTAAGAGCTCTTCTGCTCTTGGATTTGGTTTAGATCTCGTCTTTTTTTCTACAGAAATGTTTAAAAGAAGAAAAACTATTGATGAGCACATTGTTTAAAAAGGTCTAAAACAGGTTGGAGGGGTAAATACATTGCAGGACCTGCATCTATTCACAAACAGACATTGACACAATGCACAGATAAAACCAGAGATGCCAACACAACAGATAAAAGTGCCAATTAATTTATTGGAGTTCCTCAAGTCTGAAAAAAGGGCAAAGAAAATGTACTTTCTGCACTTCCTAATAAGAACTTCTAATGAGCAAGAAATGAAGCGGAAAAATTTGTTGTCTTGTGTGAGTTTTATTTCCAAATTCAAACTTGAGGAATGAGCAAAATTCTTTTGTTTTCCACCATTTGTCTCAGAAGTATGCAATTTTCCCCTCAGCCCAAAGGTCATCTTTTAATTAGACAGCCAGGAGACTTCCTATGCAGCACCTCCTTTCTTGAGAGCTCCTGCCTAAGCCATGCCTCTATAAGTGAATAAAAGATATGCTCCAGCTTTTCCTCTTTCCATAATGGAGATGAGAGGATATAAAGAGACTCTGTCAACTTCAGTCAAAAACCTGAGATGCTTTGGCATAACACAGACACAAATGCACAACTGCAGAGACAGCAAATTCCTCTAAGTGTGCATCATGGATGCAAACAGCTAGTAGAAAGCCTGCTCAAGCAATATCTTACTCAAAGAGCTCCAGATCCTGTAGGGTTATGCTGGAAAAAAAAAGGTTTTCTACTGTTTCATGTAACTCATATGAAAGCTATTTACACACTCATGAATCAAGTTCTTAATTTTAGGCAGACGCAGCAGATCAGGTAAACGAAGCTACTTCCCTGAATGAAATCTCACTTGCACAGCTGGGGTAAATTGTGCCACATGCACACAACCCCCGTGTGCTCTGTAGTTAAGGGCAGCTGTGCTGGGGGGATGGCTGCTGCACAGACACTAAAAGGGACACAGCTGGCTGCACTCATCTCCCTTCACACTACCCTATTAGAAAAAGTATTTCTACTCTAAGGAAACCTTTTAGGCTGCCTCTAGAGTCTGCACACCCTCCACAGGGAGCTTCATCCTCTTTTCTCAGGTAGTATTTAGGATGGGATTAATTGGTTTGTTTTTCTCCATTGGGTATTAGAGGAAGCTTAGCTGAGGGGTTTACATTGGGTATGTTTTTCTTGATTAGGTGAGAAGAATCCTATCCACGATTTTTAAAAGGCAAGCATAACTTGTGTCATGGAAATTGCTGTGTGAGTGGAGTTGATACAGTTTGTACCTCAGACTTTGGCTTCCTCAGAAGATACTAAACAAAAGATAAATGGTCCTTCTTGAACAATACTTGTAACCTTATAGTGTAAATGTTAAATAGAAACTGCACAGTCTCAATAAAGCTAGAGGCTGTTATAACGAGCAATTCAATTCAGCACAGAGCCCAAAGGTAGCAATCACAGTGCAAGCTGTGCTTTTAGTCCCACTGCTAGTAGCCACTGCTATGTAACAGCATCAGTACTGAGTTGCCATCAGCATGTGAATGATGTTCTTCTCTCCTTATCTCTTCCTCCCCAAAACTCACTGACATATGAACTGTTGTATCTGGCTCTGCAGAAGTCACAGAGAAGCATCTGAAAGAATACCCGAACCCTTTCATTTTATATTCTTCCTCCCAAGGACTTTTCTGAAAGTTGAAATGTGTATAACAGATAGGAAATAAACTATGACAAAATCTAGGGAATTAGTAGAACTCTAACAGCTGAGAGAAATACGGGAGCTGCAGCTTGGTTTAATTTATGGGAGAGCAAAGCCAGTCCCTGATATCACATCCTCCCTAAGCTTCTTTTTTCAGTGCCAATAAACTGTGAAAATTAGTGCAATGAAACCCAGTTTGAAAATAGGCGTTATTTTGCATTATTATGCAAAACATGCAAAGTGGTGTTGCATAAATATAGCATCTACTATGAGATTTACACTTTGCAACTGTGCACTTGACAAACATTTTTCATCTTGCTTGCAATTGATACCCTAGTATGTTTTCTGAATGTATTTTTTTCTCACAGAAGTATAGTGCCATGTCATATTATGTTCCACATGCAAGCAGTTAGGAGAATATATGCCAGCCACCAGCATTGTACAAGTCAAAAGTGATTTACCATGGATATATGTGCCTCTTGATGAATATTTCCAAGATTATACAGCTGTTGTTTATCAAGTATCATTTATAAAGCATTACACGACAGTAGGCTGTAAAGAATGCATGTGCAAGCTTGTAAAATGAAACATAATGCTTGGCAATTTAAAAAATATATTCATTGTAGATTTAATTGTTGAATAGTTATGTTGATTTATACCACACAAATGGGGACTTTATGATTCACAATGACTTAGCAGACAATGAACTTCATTGCACCACTAAAGTTGGTTTATGGGATTTAGTTGCAAAAAAGGTTAAGTGTGTTTGTAGGGATCAGTCCTGCATTCTCTGCACTGTTGAAACTCTGCACTGTTCTTGACTCCAGCTGAAACAGAAACACCACTGCAATCAGTCCAGCAGCGTGACCAACTCTAAAAGTTCATGAGATAACTACTTACAGACTGGGAATAATTCAGGTAGTAACACCAGTCCTTTGTCTAATAGGTCATTAATGAAACCTTCTTCAGAAAATTGTTTGGTAGTTAAAAGTAAAATGGATTGATAGCCGAACCTCCTTCAGAAATTTATACTTTTAGATAAAAAAGAAATAATTTACCAGCAAAAAGTGCAATAGTTTGAGAGCATTAATGAAATTTTAAAAATTAATTTTTAATTTAGAAATTGTGATATATTTGTGCCTCACCTCTATTTTCCACTATAGCTGGACTCCCCAGAGAGACAGTAACTCCCATAACTCCCATGCTATGTCAAAGTGAGACACTGCTAATATCAAACCTGTGTACCATGAGAGAAATAGTCCAGTGAGCTGACAGATGAGGGTCATTCAACCTTAATGTTCATAAAGCCCTTGAGACAATATGGCAGTATTTCCAATTCTTAAAAAATTTCCTTTCAAAGGGAATATTTTTAATTTTTATGATTTTTCATATGCTGTCTAAATTTCTGAAGTAGTTCTGGTGAAATTGCACTCCTTGACCATCTCTGATACTTCTGTGAACAGTCCTCACTGAGAAGCCTGTAGTTAAATAGGTATGGACAATACCTTACCTTCCTGTTCTGTGAAAGAAAACTTATTCAGTACCTTGCCTATTTGAATGGACAGAGAACCTCAATATCATAAGTCTGTATTCTTCATAAATGCTGAAGTCAGTAAATGAACAGGTTTCCTTAAAAAATTCAAGAGTAGGTCTGACAAGTGTAGTGAGCCAAAAATAATCCAATAATGCTGGATCCCAGATGAATGTATAATTGGATGCTGTTCATCACGGTGCCTATTTTTTTTCCTCATAAGAAAGTGGTAAAAAAAAACCCTGTTAGTTTTCTGAATGAGTGAACAGTAACCTTGTAAAATGTGTGTAACTGCTCACATACACAGAAAAGTAAATACACACAGTATTCATGCATATGCTTTTGTCATGTGTTTGCACACCTGCGACTGTAGGAAAAAAATAAAGCTGTGTTATTTCAGGCTCAATGTTAATGCAAAGTGTTTACTTACTGAATGTTGTAATGCAAACTGAATCTAAAATACCACCACAAGAAAAGTGAAATTCTTGCAAAATACATGGGTAGGATTATTAGATTTTTCCAGCTTGGTCAGTTTGTCAGTTGCTAACCTATGTGCTTTTGACTGTTTCTTTAAGTGATGAGGATTTTTCAGTATAGAATCAATTCATGTGTAGCATGCATTTTGTTCTTTCTTTTGCTTGTTTATTTTGAAAGTTTGAATCTGTATTTGTTCTTAGACGTTTGAAAAATGCCAATGCCCTGCATTAACCCACAAACCAAATACTGAATGAAACAGGAATTTCCTACAAATGTGTTGGATGATGAATACTTGGCTTTGATCTCACAGGAACACTTGGAACAGAAAAAATCAGAAGTACTGGAATTCAATTATTATGATAGTTCAATTAACCTCTATTGAACAGATGTAAAAATTATACCTAATTATACACATAGCTGACTTCAGACATGGACCTCTGCCCAACAAGGACTAATCAAAGATCACCAAATTCATTTCACTTCAGACCTTTGCTCTCAGAAATGAGTACTACAGTAAGTGATTTCACCATTAAATATCCCTCTAGCACCATAATCTTTCTAAAAGTCTGTTCAGTGCTCAATTTTATACTTAGAAACTTAATGTGATATCCCCAAGTGTTATCACAGGAATTTTAAAGGAAAGGTCACTGATAAAAAGAGGCATTTAAAGTGAATTTAACTCAGTATTGCTGTAAGCCTACCTCACTTTGGCTCCACAGACATACATCAAAATGCATGAATGTGTACCTACATTTTAAATACATCCTTATTATGGTAACTAGGAAATGCTCTGAATTTATTCTTTCGCATGAGGTCCAGTGCAAGACTTTATTCTGAGAACCAAAATGGGATATGTAGTATAAGATGTTCCTGTACAAAATGTATTTTCTGTATAATCATAAAGTAAATTTCTTTATTATACAGCAAGTTCCTTAACACAGCCTTTCTTTAGGAAAGAGGAAAGAAGGTTTGTTATACAAATGTGAACAGAAATTCTACACTACTCTATTCTAGGAAAATGTTACCTGCATTGTCTGGGCAATGTAATTTTTATTGTTCTCATATTAAAAATACGTAAGAAAAAATGAGCACAAAATTTAAAGGATGTTATTCTTTCTCCCAAATGTCTTTGGTTTTACCACTGTCTTACATATATTATTTGTTCACATAACTTTTCTATTGCTAGCACCATTGTTCAGGGAGGAAAAGTATTTTCCATTCCTCCATGAGATTTATTTCTGTTTCTGTCTGTTGTTGAGATTAACTGCATATCAACTGCCCAAGTTTCTGTTCTCTCCTTAGCTATTTTTATGAATACCTTTATTTTCTTACAGCTACTGGTTTCCAGAGGAGATATGTGGGCTGACATTGAGCAAGAATATCCCTGAATATTCACCACTGTCTTCTGAATAAGAAAAAAATTAACTGCTTTATTGTAACTTGTATCCCTCTTGATGGGGAAAATGGTCATGTATCTAGACTGCTTATCAGGTGCTCACTTACCCTTCTAATTTTTCTTCTGAACATTCTGGTGAATGACCAGCATTGACTGGACCATATTGCCTTGGAAATTACATTGGAGTGGAAGTTCTTAATTTTATTCAGGATCTGTGCATCCTGGATTCCCAGTGGATGTTAAATTTAGTTGCTGTTGACCCATAATTCTCCTACATTTAAGGATATATTCTTCTACTGGGTTCCTTTAGCAAATATCACAGAATCACAGAATATCCTGAGTTAGAAGGGACCCACAAGGATCATTGAAGCCCAGCTCCTGGCCCTGCATAGGACACCCCCAAGAGTCATCCCACATGCCCAAGAGTGTTGTTAAAATATTTCTTGAACTCTGTCAAGCTTGGTGCTGTGACTCTTTCCCTGTGGAGTCTGTTCCAGTGCCTGACCATGCTCCAGATCAAGACTCTTTTCCTAATATCTAGCCTAAATATGATGTTACTTAGATAAAAAAACCAACAAGCAAGATGGGGTGGAGGGAAATGAGAGTCAGATTTTCTTCTGTGACAACACTGTATGTACACAGGGTCCCTTAGGTCTGACTGTAGTGTATTGCTCCTTAGAGCTGCCAGCAGGTTACTGGTAAAGGGATCTCGTCCCACTGGTAAAAATAGTTTTGAGGAGGCAAAGTATTTCTCTTGAGTTAGAGAAAGGAAAATCAAGGTACTCTAACTAAATGTATACCATTGGTGTAGAGCTATGGGTAAATGAATATTCTTCAATAGTTTATATGTAGCAGAGAAATATCTTTCAGTGTTTTGTGCTGTGCAGTCATCATTTTAATGAGATAGTGTTGACCCGCTGTATTCTTTTTCAATTTTGTTTACTGAACACCTCACCCATGTTTACTGCAGGTTAATAATCTTGTGGAAAGCCAAGCAATTTCAGTTTTTGAACACAGGGAAGTATTTAATGTAATTATATTTCATTTTAAAACAACTAACAGCTTGGAAACATGGGAAAACTGCAGAGAGGATAAGTACTTGAATACTGCTGCTATGATTGTTTTTCCCATAATGTATCTCTTTTAAATAACGAAACTTCATTATTGGCATGATAATCTAGTAAGACATTAAACTTCAAGCCTGTTAACAGGGACGATATTGTCTCATATTATATATAAATTACAGTTTATGCACTACATTTCGTAATTTACAATTATTGTCTTCTATCGTCTACAAGCAATTACATTTACAGTAAGCAGGTTGTAACAACAGTACTAAGACAGCCTTGCTTCCTATAAGCTAGTGTCCTACATCTTCTCCAAAATCACCTCTGCTAGCTGGCTTTCCTCTTTCACAAATCCCTCTGCTGTTGTATCTGTAGTTGCCTCTCCCTTATCTTACTGTCCTTCTTCTTTTCAGACCATTAACTCACCTCCTGCAGAACCTCCCTGATGTATCCACCAGACCGTCAGCTCCCTCCTGTGTTGCCCTTCTATATTTTTGCCTCCAGGTGAAGAAAAGTCTGCAAGGACTGACTGGCAGTTGCTAAGTGGTTAGCCAGGTCATGGGCCTGTGTGCTACCAAACACCAAATCCCACATGAACAGACTTTCCTTTCCTCAGCAGCAGCAAACGCGGAGTCTCTGCTCTCCACCTAGTCATGGAAGTCACAGAACTTGTAACAACTTACATTTTTGAGGCTTTACACAAATTTGATTGAAGATAGCCACTGGACTAAAAAGTTAATGTGAAAGGAGAACCGGCAAAAAGGATAACGCAGCCATGCTAGCTTTATATGCGGAGAAAACTGAACTAAATTTGACTTCTAGAGTTGTAAATTGAAATTTTAAACTTGAAAAGGAGGAGGAGTTCTTTTTAGTTCTTTTTTAGAGGCAATGAAACCTTAAATATCCAGTGTGGTCAGGATCTGTTTCCTGAAAGACTCCTGACTATTACATTGCCTGCCTCCCTGCCTGGAAATTTAGGACATAAACTTCTGAAATCTTACCATTATTTTTCTCAGCACATCAGGTGTAAGAAATTCTGAAGATATTTTCACTGGTGTAGAATAAAACCAAATGGAGAAGGCAATACTATTATAAGAAAAATACAGCATTTTTTGTAAATTTGTGGATGTAAAAATACAAGACAGTGGAGATGACTTGAACTCAAGAAGGAATTTGGTCATCTGAATGGTCAGAGAATTTTGTGGCTGCTTAGACTTAAAACACATGGTGGCAAGGCAGAGAAATTGATGGTTGCACAGTCCAGAATTTTCAAATGCAGAGGATAAATATTCAAATAATGTGTCTGTCCCTATTATTTTGTTTGAATCTTCCTGAAAATGCATACACTCTCTCACTCTCACATACAAATATGCTCTGTTATCAGACACATCGGTTACTATTGCAGCTGGACTTTTTGCGGACAAATATGTATCATAAAACCATTTTTATATGTGGCATTTTTACTAGCATAGTCTCAGCAGAGGCCCAGGATTGAATAAGCATGAAAACTGAAGTGCCTTTGTACTCAAAATGGTGCTCACTCATCCTTGGTCAGAGCTGAAGAAAGGCAAACACACAGGAGCATGCACCGATGGTAGTACAAACCCAAGATTTTTGTTCCAGATGTTTGCTACCCAGCAGAGTCCAAACAAAAATGAAATCATGATGTGTCATTTGTGTAAGACTTTAAAGTATTGCACTATTTCCTCACATCTCACTGTAACACAACCATTAGCATACTGTGTAATCTATGTCACGACTGTTTTGCAGAATCTGACATATCATAAACCTGGCACTCTGGGAGCAACCAAGACATATTTAACTGGAATAAAAAATAACCCTCAATACAACATGAGAACAATGGAAATTTTCCATTATATAGTATAAACAAGAAAAATAAGTAACAAATTCCTGTAAAATATTCGAAGGCCAAAGACCAGTCAGGTCAAGACCCTTCTGTGCTATGGGCTGTGAAAGCATTTAGCAAATAACTCCTCTTTCCCTAAAGACTTATGTTGATGAACCAGTCAGCTGGGGGAAAAGGAGAAGGAGATAACAACACTGAAGGAGGCAGATTATTGGGGGATAGTAACACAATGCCCAACATAAATAGTTCTTATTTAAATTATTTTTTATTGCATTTAAAAGCCAAGTGTTAAAAATTCATTCTTGTGCTCGGACCTTGTCAGATAAACAAGTTTCACACTCACCTTGTAAGCATATTGAGATGAAAGAAGTAAATAAATTCCTTAACTAAAAAACAATCTTGTGTATTATTAATTATTCCTAGAAGTATATTCCATGTTTACAAAAACTGATGACATTTTAAACTAACTTACACCACGATCATAAACGTCAAAGATGCCTTCTTACAACTGGCCATAGAGAAGGCTATTCTGAATATGTTGTACATTCCTGTTTTGTTTTGGTTTTTTTTTAAGTTAAAATGGTGCCCTGATGATTGTATTATTGCACTCATCTTATTCAGATTTTTTTCTGTAGAAGAGATATTGATTTTTGTGTTAGTCAACGGAAAGCCCAAGCAATGGCATGGAGGAAAACAATAACAAGCAGTAAAAGAATAGAACAGAATAATGTTAATTTAAAATGGAAATGTAAGTTAAGTAGTCTAATGACAAAATCAAGCAGGTAACCAGATGTCAGGGTTAAAACGACAGCATGCCCGATGATGAAAATTATCTGCAACGAAAGAGGGAGCTCTCACTGCACTGGCCCTGCCAGCCGGGAGAGGTGGGATGCTTCTTCCAGCTGAGCCTATGGAGCTGGTGGTGCCCATTCCTTCCCCCTTTATTTTCATTTCTGAATATGATTCAATGCAATTTTCATATTAGTCCTTATAGAAAGCTATAGCAGAACCCTCCACAGCAAATTACAGTCAGATATGAGCGATGGATGAAACTCAGTAACACTTACCAAGTCTAGTGGTCAGAGGGATATTTTCCGGAGTTAGGAAGGCACATATTATTGCCATAGCAATAAGTCTGTTTCTTCCTGTATATGCACAAAACCTGAACACCCTGGGAGAAGCACTACAGCATAAATAATAACAAATATCAACCATGTTTATGACAACTGAGAGCGCAGACTGAAGGCTGAACTCACTGAATTTAATTAGAAGGCTCTGACCTCATCGGGCTGGATGAAACAGTGACAGAGTGATTTTGCAAACCTCCTCAGAGTAGCTGTTACCTCTATACATCACCCTTCCTTGTTTAATAAGCTGTTCCATGTGACTAAGAAAGTAGTCAAAGGTTAACAGAGATAAATAGCTGCGTTTTATCCTCCACAGATAAACAATTATGCCTAAGGTCTCAATTACAAACACCCTAGTGGTATTCTTGTTTGTTTGCTAACTTGTTTGTATTGTTTTGGAGATAATTATTTCCAGATAAGCAGAAAGGAATGAAATACTTAAGATTCAATGTGACCCTCTGAAAAAGAAGGCTGGAATGCATCTAGATATTTTGTGTAAAAATTTTCTCCAAGTTGGAGACTCTAAAGGCTTGCTATGATGTAGCTGTTGAGTGACAGTATGAGATGCCCTAGGGTATCTTTCCTAATCCTCAGACACCTCTCCAGAAGGAGATCAGAATCCTAGGTTTCAGTCAATGAACTGTGCCCCTGTGGCTCAGAAGTGCCTGCAGGACTGCTTACAAACCTGGAGCAGATCCTGTAATGAACCAACTCACAGCAGCAATGGACCTACGGTATCTTTACCAGTCAAGTACCTGTTAATCTTTCCTTCAGCCATGCTACCCACTTGCACTTGCAACATCTCCAAGATTGGAGAACAGTAGAATGTGGATTCAATTGCTCTTGATTTCCTATTATGTGAGATATTTGTTGCTGACATGTAAGGTCCTGAGGAAGGTAGGTGCAATATATGCATCATATATGCAGCAACCAATTTGTAAAAGAATGTAAGAAGCAACTGTTAGAGCAAATTGCCTAAAACTACCCTTCCATACTGTACTCCACACTATTTACTTAGGAGTTAGACTATAGAAATGTCATTTCAGAAGTAATTGTAGGACTGAACATCTGCCCTAGAGGCTGAATTCAGAAAGTAGAGCCAGGGAGAAGTATGTTAAGACACAGCAAACAAGAACTTATACATGTGCTGGTAGAAATAAATATTATAATATATATATATATACAGTTTAAAATGACATATTTATTGACACACATATCTCCCTGTGACTGCTTGCAGTGAGTATTATATTTTTATCTCTTGAATTTCACATGAATTATAACCAGCAACACAAATTTAAATATTGTAAAAACTCCTAGAAAGCCAGGAAGCCCACCATCTACCAAGATTATGAATGTTATAGTTATTCTCAGTTTAGATGGACTACAATTATAGAACAAGAGAGAGTATGTAACTTATGGGCCAAGCCCAGTAGATGGACATGTGCTATGCTGAAAACTTCAATTTTTAAAAGTTCTCCTCTAGATTCTCCAANCCTCTTAATTTCCCAAACCATAATTTTTGGTTTTTTTTTTTTTTTTGTTTTGTTTTTGTTTTTGTTTTTTTCCCCTTAATTCTGTGTTTGGCATGCTTGCATTTGACTCATATACTGGTCTGATTTTTGAAATATTACCCCAGGTCCCTGACATAAAAGTTTTTTGCATCTGGCACCTGTGTAGGTGCAGAAGTCTTTGCTAGTTTTTGATAAATAGGAAAGTATCTCAAGAAGCATGAATCCAAAAATAATTTTATCAGAACAGTATTGGATTGTTGAGGGCTGAGTGGTATTACTTAAAAAGATGACACAGGGACCTTTGTAACACAGATTTGTTGTTCTTCTCTGATCAGAACTCTAAGCTTGGATCACCAATGGGATTTACAGAGTACATCCCCTCCATTACTTGCAGGACAGACACTAGCTCATACTTGTCTGAAGATGTCTAAAGCTTTGACTTATAGCAGCCATTCGAATTCCTCTGCCGGAACACGCAGCCTGCAGGACCAGACTGCGATGCGATGTTTCACCAGCATATGTGCAACTGTCCCCACTCCTTCATCCCTTGGTGGCTGGGTTCCAAATCCTCTCAGGAAGCTCACTTTGCTGTTACATACTAGCAGAAAGACTCGTTTCCACTCTTTATTTTTGGTAACACCTTTCTCAATGTGCTTTGTAAAGTAGCGGGCAGAGTAATCCATGTGCTCTGTGAATTCTGTACCGGCCGTGATGAGCAGTAAGGACCTTTGCAAGACTGAAATGCTTCATTTTCACAATCAAATACTTGGGTTCAAGTAATTTGTTAATTTCAGACCCTCAAATAACACTGATCTGCTGCTAGATGCATAATTTCCCTCAAGAGAAGATCTAACAGAAATCTTGGAGGGATTACACATTATCATAAATGTATAGGACAAATCCAGAAATACCAGCACAGCTTGAGTTAGACTTCTGTCTTTCCATAATTTACGTTTTTGTTCTTTCTCCATCCAAGCTGCGTTTCTCCTTGTTAGTTAAGTACACTAAGTACTTTAGCCAGATCTCTTTATTTGTAACAATTATTCTGCCCTTTACTTTTTCCCTGTAATCAGGGTTCCAGCTCATTGTCATTCATTATATGCCAAGGTGACATGATTTCTTACAAATTGACGTTGCTTTCTGCAACTTTACGTCCTAATTCCTGAGAGACCTTTACAACCTTTTTTTACTCCCACCAAATGCTCCTCCCATGTTCTTCATATTGCCTTACCAACCTTAACAACCTTACACTTGCAACCCGATACTCCCTGGCAATCCATCCTTCGGAAAACCTCCAAGAGCTGTTCTTTAAACACAATGCACCAAATTATCTCTCCCAATCTTCTCATTACCATTGAAGAGAAATCTCAGGTAACAAATGGGTTAGCTGTTCTAACGCCTTTGCTCTTTGTCTTTTATGCATGCCCTTCTTAAGTCATTACCGAGCTAGTAAAGGAGGTTTTACAGTATCAGTTACACTGGTTGGATTTTTCATTTGCTTTATTTTTTACTTTTATCAAGCATTCAGAAATCATGGCACCCATGTGTTGCTTAGTTTAATTCCCAAGGAGATAATAGAAGACCAGATGATACACAGAAGCCTAAAGGAGTCCCAGCTGAGTATTTGTAGCTGCAGATGTTCCTATAATCTCAGCTGCCACCATCAGTTATTATTGCATGATGGTCTGAGTGCACCGCAGCTTTATTTTTCATCTCCAAAGGTAAAATATAATCTCTGTTACCTAGTAAGCATGGAAGACACAAAATTAATGCTCCAAATTCTGTGCACAGACTCCATGTTCCTTCCTGCCAGCATCTTGCAGGAAAAAAAAAACCTGACCAACAACCTATGAATATTGCTAGGGACTGAGTTGTTATTATTATTACTACCTTGGGATTTTTATCATGTCCTTAGGTAAGTGCTGGCTGTTGCAACAAATGTTCATGTAAGTGTACCCCATGCTTAGTGGGATTTTGTATTTCTTGTCTGTTAGCTGGTGTTTCAAATCCTGCAGGATATTTTTTCTCCTTTCAGTAAAGGAAGCTTTTCATTAAGGAAAGCAATTTTAGATTCTGAGTCTCAAGTATTTTGCAGTTTTATATGAGCTGATGTCTCCAGACTATATGAATACAGATATCTGGGAGGCTCTTTATGTCAGTTTGTTTTAGTAGTTGCTGATGCTGACCCTAGTGGATCAGCACATCCTTATGCATAGGCAATTCTGTTTCAGATAGACATCATTGCCTCCATACAGCCAACAAACATTATCCAGTTCGGGATCCACCAGGGAATCAGAGTCTCTCGCCAAACTTCTTAAGGCCATGACAAGTAACTCAGAGCTGAAACTCCTCTAGTTTTTCACTCAGTTAATTAACAGTCTCTCCAATCATGCATCTATATGTGAGGCTGGCAATTAACAGCTGCTACTTTTAATAAGACCCTAATTTCTGCTTTCACATTTGTAAATATACAAATACATCTGCTGTAGTCTTATCCATCATGCTATTGACCTTCTCCAACAGATTGTGTAATTCTCTGTGTTAAACTGTTCTTTGACCTTCTTTTCATGAAGGATTTGCTCATTTTTTGCATAGTTTCCTCTTTACTTCTGAATTAGTATTCGGTACAGAAGTAGTCACAGGATCTCCTGAGCAAAAATTAGGGAAATTGATGATAGATTCCTTGATGTACAGAAGTACAAATTTTCCTCCCTATAGTATAAATTCTACTTCGTACGGAAGTTTTCAAAGCTGCATCTGGTCACAGGATAGTCTTTGCTGTCTTGGGAACATTGCTTTGGTCCACAGCATTTTGAAACGTTTTGGTTTGAGGATTTGGGGTGGGTTTTTTTTTTTGTTTGTTTTTTTAACCCCAGGTGGCTTTTCTAAAAATAATTCTAAACCATAGGCCTGGGAATTGGCAAATCGTAGAAAAAATGTTAAACAGAATTTGACCAGCAAATCTACTTTGAATACTCTCCCCTCTCTCTATTTTCTTTCTTCTTTACGGTCTAAAGGAAGAGTCTGACTGATCTGTCATGAACTGTAGGGAAAACAGGAGAATCTTGAATAGAATTTATATAAAGTATTCAATTCCATCCTATGACAACTTAAGAGGCATAGTCATTTCACTTGAAGATGGGAGACAGGTATGAAAGGATTATCCAGAGTTCTTTCGACATTTAAGAAAGGCTGCCCTACTTAACAGGATAGTTAGCTTTTCTGCTGCTTGAACTGAGGAATACAAAAGAAAAAGTACCCGAGGAAGCCTTAGGAAGCAAGGAATTATGAAGAGTTCCAGTGGAGAGCAGCTAAGAAATCAATAAAATGTTCCAGAAGTTCCTCCAAGTGATGAGAAGAAGGAAACTTCTGAGGAAGAAGACCAAGGATCTGATGTTAAAAATCTGACAGAAGCCCAAAAGACAGCAACATCGACTTCAGACTCTCCTGATCTGTCTACCTGACCTCTTGATGAGAGGGAGAAAATCAGGATTGCTTTCTCTGGGAGCACTAGGGAAAGAGTTATATTTGAGGTACTGAGTTTGGCACTGCTGCCATACTCGCCTAACTAAGTACTTACCAGCAGAGTAGCTACAACTCCTATCTGTCCATGGCACGGGCTAGACCGAACCACTGTGCAGTGCGTGGGCGATGGTGGTCATCCCACAGCATTCCTGATACCATCTCTCTGCAGTTTGGGCTTGTGTGACCTCTGCCTCCAGATCTTGATCTCCTTCCTTAGCCCCAAGTGACCACCAGGCAAAAAGGTCTCTGAGGATTCCCTGGGACTAGTGTGCAGGGTGAATGCTGAATCCCAAGCTGCCATGTGATTAATGGAAGGGCTGACCTCCTGACCTGCAGGAAGGCTTTTAGGAGAGGATGACTTGCAGAAGGCAGCATACATGGCCTAGCATTGTCAAAAGCTCTGTACCCCAGCACTGAAATAGGCAATGTGGGAAAGGTGGCCTTAGGCATTTTAAATAAGGCAGGAGAGCAGTACTGAAGCTTTGAAACTGATTAAGCAAGTAGAATGCAGAGCTGAGTCACTCTGTATTTGTCTCTCCATGTGCATGTGTACATATATAGATACATATTTTCGTAAGCGTGTGCGTGTGTTTGAGTGAGGATATGAAAAAAGAGGCATTTGGTTCCAAAAGCCACTGCAATAACGAATTGTGAGCTGAAGCTGTCACATCATATGAAACAGATCCAGGGAACACGTGAAGACACAGTCTCAGATATTTTAAAACTTCTCTTCAGTGTTTTGCTCACATTTGGTAGCATTTAAATCTGATATCCTTTATGTTTTTTTTTCCTCAAACCAACTTTACCCTTTTGAAGCAATGTTTGATGAAAATGCAAAAATTCTTGGCTCGCAAAAGATTTTTTTTTTAATCTCCCAGAGCCATATCATGCAGATTCATGCAGTGAAAAAAACCCGTTGATGTTCTTATGAATAAAAGAAGGATTAGGAAGATTAAAATGCACACCACCAGATTCGTTGAAAAAAGGCTCGAGTATATGATATAGCCTTCTGCACATCTTTGCCTTGAGGATCACAGCTGAAACTGTTCTTGTCTTTGCTTTCGGGTACTTCAGAGATACCGGGTCTGGATCCCCCATATTGAGTTTTTCATAAAAGTTGCTGTAAAAAGGACATTGCAAAGAGAATGCTGCTGAGTGAATGATCAAATTTTATTTTATTTATTTATTTTTGTTATTACAGCCAGATGTTGCCTCAGGAAGTCGAAACAAGGAGTCAGGAACTGACAGTTTAATAATTAAATTGGGAAAGTTGGCAGGTCTCCTGCTACTTCCTCTAACACATAGCATCTTTGAATGAAAGTGTGCAGTATCCCAGTGGCACTCCTTCCGAACTGGCTCATCCATTACTGGGTAATGATTTTCCATCGAGGCAACAGCAATGCACAGGGCCTATTACACCAGCTACATAAAGTTAAAAAGACATTATGACTAAAGCTTTCACCGTGGCTTTTACCAACATTTCTACACAAGAGTGCCTAACGCTGACATGTGTTTATTAACACTTAATAATGTTTACATAATTCTTCCTTGCGCTCATTGCAGCTGTCAAAAATCTGAATCGAGGGTGTTTTTGTCTGTTTTAACTCTTGAAGACGGCAGTCTCTAAGCTGAGATGAACAGCAGCTGAGAGGGTGCTGAAGGCCCAGCCAGTTCCTGTACTGCTGGGATAAAAGACTTGGAGCCCGTTGCCCACCTGAGCATCATCACGCATTTTCTCCCTCTTCCGGGATTTCTTCCCTAGCACGAATTCTTAACATTTCTCACTGCATGCTCTGCTCCCCGTCGGACCCACACACCTGCAGAAGGCATGGAGAATCACTGCAGCCGTCAAGGCAAGAGGAGGCACATTGGCAGTGAAGGTGCCATCAACGGGGCCGCGCTGAGAGTCTGATGGAAGAAAAACTATATCCAGTGGCTGCGGGCAGAGCAGTCAAAACGCGGAGCACTCGTGAGGTGAGAGGCCGGCGGGAGCGGTAAGCCCGTCCCGTGCCCCGGTCCCTTGCGCTGGGCGGAAAGAAGGACGGGCGTAGGACTGCTCCGACCGGGGGTGACCGCGCTCGATCTGGGAAGCGCCTGACAGCGTCCGGAGAGCAGGAGGGCGAGCCCTGGGGTGCCCTGTCCCGCCCCGCACCTGCCCCGCGCCGCGGAGCTCCCTAAAGCGCGCCGGAGGGATCCCCGCTCTCCCCGCTCTCCCCG